>JAOANR010000004.1:12453662-12635927 GCA_030278955.1 Hygrophila difformis | reverse complement strand
TTCGAAAGTTCGTAATTCAAAGTTATCAAAGGATCGATATCGCGTTTTCATAGTTCGAGTTTTCTCAAGTTCGAAAAATCCTATTCGAGGCAGTTTACGCCTTTCTTAATTTAAAATTCGTCTTTTCTCCAAAAATTCTGAAACTTGGCCAGTAATTCAAAAACACACACACGAACAACTTTCATGTTTTAAGTTTTTGGAAATAAGGTTCCGAAGTGAGTTAAAATTTGAGTTTATTGCAAAGAATAATTTACGTCTTAAAAACTGTTTTCGTCACAGGTTCGTGTAACGCCGATTAAAAATTCATTTCAAAACCAATCGATGTGAAATTTTTACAGTAACTACACGACACATTAAGGAACAACTTTCATGTTTTAAGTTTTTGGAAATAATGAATTCTTGGTACTCAAAAATCGTGTGCAACACACTGCATACTCATGGCCCTTAAAACGAATTCAAAACAGTTCGAAAAACTTGGCCGTTTGACATATCAAATGAACACCAAAATTCGTGAAATTTTGTAGGCATAATCTAGACACAATTATCTACAACTTTTGTTTAGAAGTGCAAAGTTAAATCATTCGAAAAATGGGTGAAAAACATGCATCAAGTTGAATGAAGGAATCTGTCACAGATTTAAAACGTTCGGTTTGTTACAGAAAGTTCATGGCGAAAATTGGGATAGCAAAACTTAATGTCAATGGCTGAAATTTGGACACAAGGTAGATAGAGGTGTTAGGAACAACTTTTATGTTGAAAAGTTTTCGGTTTGAATTCCCGAAGGTCGAGTTTTTGGCGAGTTTTTAAAATTGGACGAAAATAGGGTTTTTGAAAACCGATTTTTGTTACAAGCCTATATCTCGAGATTTAAACAACAAACAACCGCATAGATTTGTGAGTAAGGTGTTAACTTACTTAGAATGATGATAGGGTCACTGGATTGGGTTTCCGGACGTCCTAGGGTCACGACGAACGGCCAACTTCTCCGATCGCTTTTTGTTCGTTTTCCGACGTGAAATCGTAGTAAGAAAAAAGTGTTAGAATCCGAGTTTTGGAGACTTATGGACGGATGGAACACTACATTAAGACTTACCAAGGTTCTATGAGGCAGTGGCTCAGTCCCGTTCGCCTCGTCGTCGCCGGAATGTTCGCCGGAAAGTGAGTTCGGAGAGGTTTCGACTTTGGGGAGGAGTTGGAGAGAATGTGAGGAGAAGAGGCTGCTCTAGGGTTGTAATTTTCGAATTTAGGGTTAGGAAGCAGTCTATGGTCGTCCCCTATCTCCTTCCATAGCCCGGGATTGAGTTTCCATCGTCGGGGGTCGAAAATATGGCAAGAAAATCGTCGGGACGCGTTGTTGCCGAATTCTGGGGGTGTCACGCGCTGGTGGCGCGCACCTAGGCTAAACACCGCGCGGCCAGCGCGCGGCCTCCGCCTGGACCTCGGTCCGGGCGGGTCCGTGCGATCCGATCGGGCCTTTTTCTCCTCTCTTTCGGACTTCTGTGCTCCTACGTTTTCGGGCTCGATTTTTCGGGTCATTCTCGGATTATAAATTCTTATCTTAATCAATCTCGTCTCGAGTTAATCCCGTACTTGAAATCTTGAGTCCGTTGCATTTGGATTCGTCGGCTTCTAATTCGTCGTCTTTTGACTCCCGTGCAACAATTTATCTAATTAATTTATTTCCAACTTCACGGGTTCCTGGAATTAAAATTCTTTTCTTTCTTGAATTTAGTTTCAATTCTTTTGACTCGATTTCATGGAATGTCTTCGGGCTTCCTTTCCCTCCTTTATTCCATTTTGAATTTTTGAATCTATCGGCGTTTCATTCCGAGCAATAATTTATTGTGATAAATTATTTTCTTCTTCTCGGAGATATTTCAACCTTGATTTGATTAAGAAATAAATTTTATTTCTTTGGACGCCGATAAAAATCCCGGGTATTACAGTCTACCCCCCTTAAGAATCAACTTCGTCCCCGAAGTTGCGCCCTCACTTTCTTTTGGGCTCAATTTAATGTTGGGGTATCTCCATCTACTTTCCTTAAGGATAAACGTCTTCCACAAGAAATTAATTCCATTCCTTTGAATGTGAATTAAATTTCTCGGGTGTTACATCCTCTCCCCCTTAGGAATCAACTTCGTCCTCGAAGTTGGGCGTTAGCTCCTCGTGAGCTAGGAACTAATGCAAATTTGGTTTTTATTTCTTGTATCATATCATGTCATTTTTATTTCTTATTTAATGACTGTGCTTAGAATTGAAATTTCTAAGTTGCCTACGTACCCCGTGAAGGGATCAAGCCATTACGTAGTTCAAAACAATTTGAATTTGTTTATTTTTTTTGATTGGATACAATTTGTAGAGTCGAACTCAAAAATAAATGCATTTATCGATGCTTGAAAACTTCTTACGGTTGCTTGGGCCGAGTGGTCACGTCCTCTCTCCTATTTATGTTTTCTATTCGCGTCCGGCAGTCACGCAGCCGATGACCATGTCGACCGCACCGAAGGCATGCTCCAGGCTGAGGGCATCCTCTCGCATAGTGTGGTTTACCACACTTTGGACATGGTGGCGCATAGTCGCCATGGTTGAAGACTATCCCCTTGTTTCGTCCATTGTCGTTTTGATGTGGTCGGTCCAAGTTTCTACGGGAATGGTCCTTATTCCTCTTGTATCGTCCTTGTGGTCCTTGCTTAGTCCCACCTACCGGTTTCTGTTTCAGTCCTTGAACTCGTGCAACCGCTACTGCACGATCATACACAGCTTGTAGGTCAAGATAGTGCTCGCCCGTGATCACCTCTCTAATAGATAGGTTCAGTCCCGTCTCGAACTTCTGTGCCTTCTCTACACCAGTTGGCACCAGTCTCGGCGCGAACCGCACCAACTCCTTGAAACGGTTATAGTATTCTTGGACCGTCTTTCCTCCTTGCCTCAGTGTCAGAAATTCCTCATACATAGCAGCCTTCATGCTCATTGGATAAAAATGATCCCTAAGCAGATCCGTGAATTCTGACCATGTGTAGGGCTCGTCGTACTCTGCACGTTTCCATTGGGTGGCTTGCCACCATTCATCCGCCTCGCCTCCTAAGTAGTATGAGGCTACGTGGACCTTTTCCCCTTCGGGACACTTTACGGCGTTCAACAGCTTATCGAACGTCCGTATCCATTCCTCTAGCTGAGCCGGGTCCTCTTCGCCGGCGTAGTGGGGTGGTTGGTAAGGGTTTACCAAGGCTAAGTAGTTGACCCGGGTTACCGGTG
Organism: Hygrophila difformis; assembly: GCA_030278955.1. NCBI lineage: Eukaryota > Viridiplantae > Streptophyta > Magnoliopsida > Lamiales > Acanthaceae > Hygrophila > Hygrophila difformis. The sequence continues at coordinate 12,632,672 of JAOANR010000004.1, read as the reverse complement.
GTGGTACACCCGCTTGTGCACGTTGCACTTCAGCATTTCCTAATACTACGAGAACTTCCTCGACAGTCCTTAGACGCTCATCCATATTGTTGGGAGCATGAGGCACTCGCCTTCCTACGTTCTGAGGGATCTCATTATTGCTCGGTGTGTTGGGGAGGTCAGCGTTAGTGTTGTTTGGGATTTCCTTTCTCGATTTTCCCTCAGGTGCCATTCTCTGTTATCAACGCACGTGAAGATGAGTTTCTAATCTAAGGCAAGTTAGCGTTCAAGAAAATCTATAAGGTAGGATTGGAAAGAGGTAATAGATAGGAGAATGCTAAACTTAGGTGATCAAATTATAAGACTGAGGCAGAATTAGTTTAAAGCAAACGCTTCTAAGTCAAGGTCATGACCAATTTGAAGGTAAGAGTTTTGACACTATTAATTCACATAAAAAAAAATTAGCGCGATATTCATGTATGTATGTATGCGAATGCATGTATGCTTTATACAATGCTACCCCAACCCCGAAAAATATTTTCGTGAATCTAAAAATTTGTTGGAAAAATTTTCTATGCATATGTAAATATTTTCCATGGGTTTAAAATAAATTTTGTTCCATGGAAATAAAACTTAAAATTTAAAAATAATAATAATGGTACTTAAAAATTTTAAAATAATACTAATATTTGTTTAAAAATCTTGGGCCTCTATATTGGCCAACATAATAATAATAATTTAAAAAAATATTTCCGGGCTCTGATACCACTCTGTAACACCCCGGATTTGATAACCCAGGCCGAGGTGTCACCGCCGCACCTCCCTAGCAAGACACGGTTTCTCCGAGCTTGCTAAAGAGATGCAAGGCTATGAGAGTTGGAAAAATGTTTTAAAAGCAAGTCCGGAATTACTTAAAAATAATAATGTAACATCATCCATACATGATAAAAATAATAAGTTGCAGCGGAAATTAAAATACAGGGCCGACATGGCCAAGACTCGGGTTAACAAGCCCGTATGTACGTCATGCAAAACAAATAATTAAATGCCCAAAGTAATCCCCCGATGCATGATCATGCTCCGTACTCTGTAATGGAAAAATGAACAACGGGTTTTATCAGTATATAAAATACTGAGTAAGTTAATCCCTAACTACCAAATAAAAGTGGTTACATGTGTTTAAACTAAAGATTTCGCTTATCGTACGAGAATTTAAAAATACATGATTTATTAGCAGCGGGAAAATCATGACTAAAGAACTAAATTTTTAAAAGCGTAATCTAAAGCATAATTTAAGATGCATAAAATTTAAATACGTAATTAAAGACAGGATACATACGATTTAAGCATAATGAAACACTCACACAAGTCTTTTACATTTCATCCCGTAGACTAAGAAGAGGACACCACACAAGGGAGATCACTAACGAGGCAATTTCAAAGATCATAATCAGTTAGCCGGTGGACCGGCGGCCGCAGCCATATCAGTATTGACTGCCGTTTTGGCAAGCCATGTGTATCTACCGTCAATTTGACAGGCATGTATATCAACTGTCGTTTGACAGGCTTTTCAAACGGTTTCACTGCCACTCGGGCAGGCCGTGTATTTCCCACTGCCGATTTGGCAGGCCATGTGCACAACTGCCGTTTTGGCATAGTAAGGAGACCACTAACGAGGTAGTCTCAATAATCGTAGGACCACTAACGAGGCAGTCCAAATAAAGGGAGACCACTAACGAGGCAGTCTCAAAGATAATGTTAGTATGAAGATCGGCTCAGCCTAGTGAACGGGATTTTTCGAAAGTTCGTAATTCAAAGTTATCAAAGGATCGATATCGCGTTTTCATAGTTCGAGTTTTCTCAAGTTCGAAAAATCCTATTCGAGGCAGTTTACGCCTTTCTTAATTTAAAATTCGTCTTTTCTCCAAAAATTCTGAAACTTGGCCAGTAATTCAAAAACACACACACGAACAACTTTCATGTTTTAAGTTTTTGGAAATAAGGTTCCGAAGTGAGTTAAAATTTGAGTTTATTGCAAAGAATAATTTACGTCTTAAAAACTGTTTTCGTCACAGGTTCGTGTAACGCCGATTAAAAATTCATTTCAAAACCAATCGATGTGAAATTTTTACAGTAACTACAGGACACATTAAGGAACAACTTTCATGTTTTAAGTTTTTGGAAATAATGAATTCTTGGTACTCAAAAATCGTGTGCAACACACTGCATACTCATGGCCCTTAAAACGAATTCAAAACAGTTCGAAAAACTTGGCCGTTTGACATATCAAATGAACACCAAAATTCGTGAAATTTTGTAGGCATAATCTAGACACAATTATCTACAACTTTTGTTTAGAAGTGCAAAGTTAAATCATTCGAAAAATGGGTGAAAAACATGCATCAAGTTGAATGAAGGAATCTGTCACAGATTTAAAACGTTCGGTTTGTTACAGAAAGTTCATGGCGAAAATTGGGATAGCAAAACTTAATGTCAATGGCTGAAATTTGGACACAAGGTAGATAGAGGTGTTAGGAACAACTTTTATGTTGAAAAGTTTTCGGTTTGAATTCCCGAAGGTCGAGTTTTTGGCGGGTTTTTAAAATTGGACGAAAATAGGGTTTTTGAAAACCGATTTTTGTTACAAGCCTATATCTCGAGATTTAAACAACAAACAACCGCATAGATTTGTGAGTAAGGTGTTAACTTACTTAGAATGATGATAGGGTCACTGGATTGGGTTTCCGGACGTCCTAGGGTCACGACGAACGGCCAACTTCTCCGATCGCTTTTTGTTCGTTTTCCGACGTGAAATCGTAGTAAGGAAAAAGTGTTAGAATCCGAGTTTTGGAGACTTATGGACGGATGGAACACTACATTAAGACTTACCAAGGTTCTATGAGGCAGTGGCTCAGTCCCGTTCGCCTCGTCGTCGCCGGAATGTTCGCCGGAAAGTGAGTTCGGAGAGGTTTCGACTTTGGGGAGGAGTTGGAGAGAATGTGAGGAGAAGAGGCTGCTCTAGGGTTGTAATTTTCGAATTTAGGGTTAGGAAGCAGTCTATGGTCGTCCCCTATCTCCTTCCATAGCCCGGGATTGAGTTTCCATCGTCGGGGGTCGAAAATATGGCAAGAAAATCGTCGGGACGCGTTGTTGCCGAATTCTGGGGGTGTCACGCGCTGGTGGCGCGCACCTAGGCTAAACACCGCGCGGCCAGCGCGCGGCCTCCGCCTGGACCTCGGTCCGGGCGGGTCCGTGCGATCCGATCGGGCCTTTTTCTCCTCTCTTTCGGACTTCTGTGCTCCTACGTTTTCGGGCTCGATTTTTCGGGTCATTCTCGGATTATAAATTCTTATCTTAATCAATCTCGTCTCGAGTTAATCCCGTACTTGAAATCTTGAGTCCGTTGCATTTGGATTCGTCGGCTTCTAATTCGTCGTCTTTTGACTCCCGTGCAACAATTTATCTAATTAATTTATTTCCAACTTCACGGGTTCCTGGAATTAAAATTCTTTTCTTTCTTGAATTTAGTTTCAATTCTTTTGACTCGATTTCATGGAATGTCTTCGGGCTTCCTTTCCCTCCTTTATTCCATTTTGAATTTTTGAATCTATCGGCGTTTCATTCCGAGCAATAATTTATTGTGATAAATTATTTTCTTCTTCTCGGAGATATTTCAACCTTGATTTGATTAAGAAATAAATTTTATTTCTTTGGACGCCGATAAAAATCCCGGGTATTACAGTCTACCCCCCTTAAGAATCAACTTCGTCCCCGAAGTTGCGCCCTCACTTTCTTTTGGGCTCAATTTAATGTTGGGGTATCTCCATCTACTTTCCTTAAGGATAAACGTCTTCCACAAGAAATTAATTCCATTCCTTTGAATGTGAATTAAATTTCTCGGGTGTTACAATATCCTTAAACCCCTTCCCCCAATCATAACTCTTTTCATTTAATAAATCCGAACTTGGAAATTGTATTTAGACGGTTCTTCAACCCCCCAGTAGCAAAATGAAACTTGAGCAAAAGTTTCATGGCGCCGTTGCCGGGGACTCTTGAGGCACCATTTGAAATCACAGTTTCCTCCTTAAGCAATAAACCAGTAAAAGGAAATTTCAGAAAATTGCTCGTGTTGGCGGAGCTCGTCAAAAGTTTCATGCCGCCTGAGAGAGATCTGGAATTCACTATAGATCTTATTCCGGGAACGGAGCCTGTCTCGAAGGCTCCTTACCGTATGGCGCCGCTGGAAATGAAGGAACTAAAAGAACAACTCGAGGAATTGCTAGAAAAGGGCTACATAAGGCCGAGCACGTCCCCATGGGGAGCCCCGGTCTTATTCGTGAAGAAGAAAGATGGAGGTCTGCGACTATGCATCGATTATAGAGGACTTAACCAAGTCACGGTCAAGAACAAGTACCCGTTGCCAAGAATCGAGGATTTGTTCGACCAACTGAAGGGAGCCTCAGTATTTTCAAAGATCGACCTACGATCTGGATATCACCAGTTAAGGATCGCCGAAAAGGATATCCCAAAGACGGCATTCAGAACTCGCTACGGGCATTACGAATTCACGGTGCTATCATTCGAACTGATGAACGCCCCAGCTACGTTCATGAATCTCATGAATAATGTGTTTCGAGAACTATTAGATCAATGCGTGGTGGTGTTCATAGATGACATCCTGATCTACTCGAAAAGCGAAGAAGAGCATTCCGAACACTTACACAAAGTGTTAGGGATCTTACGAGCCAATCAGCTGTATGGCAAGCTGTCCAAATGCGACTTCTGGCTAAAAGAAGTGGCATTTCTGGGACATATCGTATCCGCCAACGGAGTGGCAGTAGACCCAGCAAAGATTTCGGCAGTGACCGAATGGGTGCCACCGAAGAATCCAACCGAGATAGGAAGTTTTCTCGGATTGGCAGGGTACTACCGGAGGTTTGTAAAGGATTTCTCAAGGATCGCTCGCCCATTGACGCAGCTGTTAAAGAAAGGGGTGAAATACGACTGGACCATCGAGTGTAATTCCGCATTCCAAGAATTGAAGAAACGGCTTACTACAGCGCCGGTGTTGGCATTACCATCGGAGGATGGGGACTTCGAGGTGTACAGCGACGCCTCGAAGGAAGGATTGGGATGCGTGCTAATGCAAGATCAAAGGGTTATAACATATGCATCACGTCAACTAAAGCCACACGAAGAGAACTACCCGACGCACGACTTGGAGCTAGCCGCAGTCGTGTTCGCTCTAAAGATATGGAGGCATTACCTCTATGGGCGAAAGTGTCGGATGTTCACCGACCATAAGAGCCTCAAGTATATATTCACGCAAAAAGAGCTGAATTTGAGGCAAAGAAGATGGTTGGAACTGATTAAGGATTACGACCTGGAAATCGCGTACCACGAAGGAAAGGCCAACGTCGTGGCCGATGCCTTGAGTCGAAAGACTCAACACGTGGTGAACTCACTTGTGGTACCGACCGAGTTGTACAGAGACTTGGCAAAATTGAGTCTGGAGTTGGTACACTCTGGCGAATTAAGTGAGGTCGTCAACACGATGGTAGTAGGATCTACCATACTTGATGAGATACGACTAGCACAACAGGGTGATGAAAAGTTGGAGGAAATTAGGAAGAGCATTGCTGAAGGAAAGGCAATGGATTTTAAAATCCATGAGGACGGAAGCATCCGCTTCAAAGGAAGGTGGTGCATACCACGAAAATGCGAGGACCTGAAGCTAAGAGTAATGGAGGAAGGCCATAATACCCCATATTCGGTCCACCCCGGAGGCGAGAAGCTATACAAGGACATAAAGAAGAACTATTGGTGGCCGAACATGAAGAGCGAAATAGCCGAGTTTGTGGCGAGATGCCTTACCTGCCAGAAGGTCAAGGCCGTACGGCAGAAACCCTTAGGATTAATGCAGCCATTGGAAATCCCAAGTTGGAAATGGGATAGCATTTCAATGGACTTCGTTTCGGGGTTACCACGTTCACCGAAGGGGATGAATAAAATCTGGGTGATCGTGGATAGGTTGACAAAAGCTGTCATATTTATCCCAATGAAGGATACCTGGTCCATGGACCAATTGGCAAGGGCATATGTCGACAACGTGGTCCGACGACATGGAGTACCACATGACATCATCTCGGACAGAGATAGTAGATTCGTCTCACATTTTTGGACAAAACTACAAGAAGCCCTCGGTACAAAGATAAAAATGAGTACCGCATTCCATCCCATGACGGATGGACAAACGGAAAGGACGATCCAAACTTTGGAAGACATGCTGAGGGCATGCGTACTAGAGTTTAAAGGAAGTTGGGAAAACCACTTACCCTTGATCGAATTTTCCTACAACAACAGCTACCATGCTAGCATTGGCATGGCACCTTTCGAGGCACTGTATGGGCGCAAATGCCGAAGCCCATTGAGCTGGGAAGAGGGCGAGAGGACTATGGTAATTGGACCGCAACTTGTTGAGGACATGGCTCAACAAGTCAAAATAATCCAAGGAAATATGAGAGCCGCGCAAGACCGGCAAAAGAGCTATGCCGACGTGAGACGGCAAGATTTGGAATTCCAAATAGGCGATAAGGTCATGTTAAAGGTATCACCGATGAAGGGTGTGATGCGCTTTGGCAAGCGGGGAAAATTAAGCCCACGGTACATAGGACCCTACGAGATCCTAGAAAGAGTGGGGAATCTTGCATACCGATTGGCGTTACCGCCACAATTTGCTTGTGTCCACGATGTGTTCCACGTCTCGCAACTGAAGAAATACGTCCATGATCCGACCCACGTACTCCAACCGGAGGAAATTGAGCTGGACGATGACTTAAGCTATGAAGAAATTCCGGTGCGAATACTCGACAAGAAGGAGAGGGTAACAATGAATAAGACCGTGAGGATGGTTAAGGTTCTTGGTCTAACCACGAAGCCGAGACGGCAACGTGGGAGCTGGAAGCAGACATGAGGGAGCGTTACCCAACCCTATTCCAAGACAGTGCAACAACAGTTATGGGGACATAACTGTAATCTTAAGAGGGGGAGGATGTGACAACCCGAGTATTTCTGAATATTTTGTACGAATACTTTGTACCCCAAATAAACAAATTCAAATTGTTTTGAACTACGTAATGACTTGATCCCTTCACGGGGTACGTAGGCAACTCGGAAATTTCAATTCTGGGTTCAGTCAAATAATAACAAACAACGACACACAATAATACAATCGCTTAATCAAACAATTCCCGAACTCGCGAGAGGATGAAGTACAACTTCGAGGACGAAGTTGGTTCTTAAGGGGGGTAGACTGTAATACCCGTAAATTTTAAAATATAAAAATAGGAATTAATCCAATAGGAGAGAAGGTTTCGTTTCCGAGAACCCGTAGACGCGGAAATGCACGGAAGTCAAAGGACGACGAATTAGAACCCGACGGACCAAAACCGACGGTCTTAGGATTTCAAGCACGTAATCGAATTGAGATGGAATAAATTTATGATGAGAAGCATAATCCGGAAATGACCCGGAAAAATCGAGCGCGAAAACGGGGAAGGATAGAAGTCCGAAAGAGAGGAGAAAAAGACCCGACGGATCGGATCGCACGGACCCGCCCGGACCGCAGTCCAGGCGAGTCTCGCGCGCTGGCCGGGCGGGGTTTGGCTAAAAGGCGCGCCAACCCCGCGTGGCCCTACAGGTTTTGGCAACTTACGCGTTTTCGGCGATTTCTTACCATAATTCGACCTCCCGACTTTGGAAAGCGGATTTTGGCCAAAGGGGGAAGCTCTTAGGCGACCTAGGGCAGCCTCTCCACCATTTTCATCAGTCACCATTCACTCCCAAACTCTCTCAACTCTCTCCAAAGCCAAAACACTTTCCGGCGATTTCCCGACGACTTTCCGATCACTTCCCGGCGACGAAAACTGACGAAGGAGGCGTTGAATACAAGATTCCTAGTATTCTAATCTGTGGTAAGTCGTTCATAGATTTCTATTTAAGTTTTTGAACCCAAAAACTTGATCTAACATTGGATTTCTTCGTCCGGTTCGAAATCGTGGCCAAAGTCGGAAGCTTGACGTTGAGGAGATCCGTTCGTAGGATTTTGGACGAGCCAGCGACCTTAGGACGACCCAAACCTCTCTATCACAGTAAGTTGAGCCTTCCATATCAATACGGGTGATTTTGGGGCGTCCGGTATAGGCGTAATGTAACGAAACGTAAAAAATCGAACTTAAAAACCCCATCTTGCGCAGTTTCTGTAATCGGCCTAAAACTCATATTTCGAGGATTCAATCCGAGAAACTCAAAACTAGACTTTTAATCATAACACATAAATCTAGGTTGTGTAAAAATTTCAGCCATTTTCGTTAACGTTTGCTATTTTAAATCGCATCAAAGAGAAACTGTTTTGACAAAACGTGTGGAAATCTGCCTATGAACATGTTCGAACTTAGTGAATTTATTTCTATATTTTCTAGTCCGATTTGATCTTTATAATCTAAATGAAAGTTGTAGATAATCATGTCTAGTATGTGCATATTAAATTTCAGAATTTTTGAAGTCCATTGGATATGTTAAAACATCGAAATTTTGAACTGTGTCATACCTGAGTTCGGACAGATTTCTGATTGCATAGTAAAATCGATTTTTGACATGTTTCCTCAACTTATTTCGAAAAAGTTAAAACACGAAAGTTGTTCGTTAGGGTGTTTTGCATAAAGTGTGAAGATTTCAGATTTTTCGGACTTAAAACGGATTTTTAAATTGAAAAGGCGCAAACTGTGACGCCAAGATACTTTTAAATCGAAGGATTTTGAAATTTCGAAACGAACGATCAAAGATTTGAAACACGATACATCTACACTTTTGAAAAACCCCGATACATTAAATCTAAACGATACATGAGATACTTGGTGGAGGGTGAGTGCTCTGCAGGGTGCCCATCTAGCCTTTTCTCTTCGGGCCTATAAGGGACGAGAGAATTTGATGAAATATTACGCCAATCGGCGGGAGATACATGGCCTACTCTCTCGGGTTGTCCGTATGGATTTCTCGAGGCTCCGGAGTGTTACTGGGTATGGCAGATACGGCTGCGGCCGCCGGATCACCGGCTATACAAGATACTTACGACACGGCTGCGGCCGCCGGATCACCGGCTATACAAAACACTGAGAAATGGTTACGTAACGGGGGAAATAAAAGATTTAATATTTTTAAGTATTTATTTATTTTTGCATGTCTTAAATTGTGCATTTAAATTATGTCTTTAAATTTCATGGCATGACTAAATTATTATTGTGGATTAGATGCATGTTTAAATACACAATTAAAATTATTATTTCCTTTAAATTTTGTGAATGCATGTTAGGAGTGAACTTTTAAATTATCTAATTAAATCCCTTTATTGCTATGTTAGGATCAACTTACTCAGTATTTTATATACTGATAAAATTGTTGTTTTCTCTTTTCTTTCAGAGTACGGAGATAATGCATAGCATGTGCATTGGGGGATGGATCTATTAAACATTGTTTTACCGCTTTTCATGATACTTGCATAACGGGCATGTAAATCCCGCGTTTTGGCCATGTCGGCCCATGTTACATTTCTTTCCCCGCTGCGATATATTATTACTACTATATGTGTGGATGATACTTATTATTTTTACATAGATTCCGGACTTGTTTTTAAATCTTTTGCAATACCTATAGCCTTGCATCTCTTTGGCAAGCTCGGAGAATCCGTGTCTTGCTAGAGAGATGTGGCGGTGACATCCCGGCCTGGGTTATCAAATCCGGGGTGTTACATTTCCACTGCTGTGTACTCAGCCTTTCTAGCAAGTCGAATTATTGGTGCAGCAGCGGTTGTGGTGGCAGTGGTTGAGGTGGTATCCGTAGTTGTGGATGTGGTTGTAGTTGTACTTGCAACAACTGGAGTTTCAGTTCTTGTTGGTGGTTCCCATGCTTCTTCGACTGCATCCCAAACATCCTCTCCAAGAGCTCTAAGATAGCACTCCATTCTTGACTTCCAGTAGCTGTAGTTGTTTCCATCGAAGATAGGTGGACGCAGGTGTGAGATTTCCCTACTCATGATGAATCTTGAATCTTCAGCAAAGCGTTTTGAAGATTGGCTCTGATACCAATTGACAGTCCCAACAACGAGTAGGTTGTTACGATATTGTTATGATCACGTACAATTGCAGAAAATGTAAAAAGGCAATCGTTTGGTGACCCGGTTCGGACCTCCTTTCCTACGTCCGGGGGACTCCAATCCAGGCGAAGATCACTCAACAAAGAACAAGAACAAACACAAGACTCGAAACAAATTCTATCAACTCGATCTAGAAGCTGACAACTCCCCCTCAACCTCTAATCTCCCTGATCAGAATTTCAGTGACAATCTTGTTGTTCCTTCAACCAGTTGACAGCCCTGAACTAGAATCCTAAACTATTCCAAGAAGTATTCCCATCTTGGATTACAACTCGATCTAAATGATATATACATGAATTTACAGCACAATTCAATCAAGATAAAAAACACTCAATCATCTAACATGAAGAACACGATCTTGACTTAACTATATCTTCTAATCGAATCTAAGAAGCTCTCGGTAAAGTGTATAGAAGAATGAAAAGTAAGTATAAAGTCTGACTAAAAGACACAAGTATAAGAAGTATATATAGACTGAAGTCCGCCTAGGTCTTTAAGTCCATGGTGCTGGTGAGACTTGATCCTCAAAGACATAACCTCATTGTTGTTTGTGAGTTGCATTGACACATATATGATCCTACATGAAATGTTTAGTGCCAACAGTGTTCACTGCTATTCTCCATATTTATTTTTCCCAATTACAAAATTATCGTCTTGCTAAGTTTCTATGCACTTATATTATCATGGCTTAATTGTTTATTGGCCCTGTCGGTACCCTGACAGTGATTTATTCTCTGTCTTTAATAAACGTTTTTAATGTGATTTTCTGTTACTCATAAAGCTGGTGGTATTATTCATTTATTCTTCTTCTTCTTCTTCATGCATCTTGGTATGTGATTGTTTTCAATATAATTTAATTGTTTTTTTTATATTCAAAGCATAATGACTCTCATAATTTGGTTAATTTTGAAGTGTGTTTTTGGGGATATACACAAGGGACATTTTCAGAGAAGCAGTACCAGCCATTTGAAAATCAGAAGCATTTTTTTCCGAGTGAATCTGCTCATATTCTAACGAATTTGATAGTATTTCTTGCCATTTCCTCAAGATTTTTTTTTTTTGTTTAGTTTTATGTAGTTGAGCTAAATGATTTGGCAGATGTATGTATCGGTTATTGACAATGCCATTTGAACATCTATGATTGGATTGAGGCTGGAGAAAGTCTCGAGTTGGTTTTATAATAAGAGAAGCAATAATTTGTCGGCCAGTTGCTTTGTCTATATCTCCTATCTTCTGTCCGTGATTTGGTTGTTTTTGTTGGGGAACTTTATATTGATTCGTCTAGTTCTTCTTTAGTTTGATGGATTTAAATTTTGATTGGAAGATAGATTTATGGGATACAATAGTCATTGACGGCGAAAGTTTAAGCTTTAAATGGCAAGGGACAAGAAATTCACTTATGGGGGGGTATGATACGTTTCTACAATAATGTGTTGTGAATCTTCCTTCACTTTTTTTTTTTTAGAGTGTGTGTGATTATCTTGTATGATTGTGTAGCTTTCGCTTGAATTTTGCGCTTGTCCATATCAGTGTTTATCTTATATTGTTGTTGAGCTTAAGAATAAAATAGACCACTACAAGGGTCTATGATTGATTTTAGGTCACTACAAATACTAACTATTAAAATAGGCCACAATGCTTAGGTTTTTATTTTAAACCACTACAAACATCAATTTCAAAATAGATTAGTACAAGGGCGATGCATTGTAAAAATTGACCAAATGACTTTGTAGTGACCTATTTTTATAATGCAGATATAAACTATTATTAGATCATTTGGCATATTCTTACAATACGCCGTCTTTGTAGTGCAATCTATAACACTCCATAAATTTTTATTTTTTTTCGAGAAATCGAAGCCAGATAACAAAGGATACTCTGTAAAATTTTGAATAAAATTTTAAATTTTAGTTAATGATATTCCAATTTGTCTGAAATAAAAGCATCTCCTAAATTTAATTATTGATCATTAAATAATCTAAAGAATGACAAATTATATTTTCGAGGCAACGAATGTTTAATCGACAGTAGTCGAGTCATTAAAATTTAAATTTTTAGAAATAAACGCAAGTCCAATTATTGCTTCATGATAACAACGATTGTGTAAAAGGGATGAAAAACAATTAACTGTTAATTACAACTTCAAACATCGATCGGGAATGTTTGCAATTACGGTGCTTTTGCTTCTTTGGTGTAACCCGTCCTTTGGTTCAGTCACAAATTGCCTTGACCGTGTGTGTTGTTCTTGGGGATTCAGGTTGGTTACCTGAGGAAAAAGGGATGGCGTGTGATAGCAAAATTATAGTAACTACCTTTATTTTATTACTGAGTTCCCATAAATGTTTTATTCAACAAAGCATAGCTTCAGCACGGCCAAAATTATGATCTATAATCACAAGGATCGAGGGATAACAATTGGATCGGTAAGAACAAATCAAATGCCAAATGAAGTCAAAGATAAGCCTATCTTTTTTTTTTTGGAGAAGTCATTAAAGACATGGGAGAGAGGTGATGAGAACCCATGCCACACAAATTACAAAGGGGATGATAGAGGGCCGGGTGGGAATTCGAATCACAACCTAGAGGTTGGAAGTTAGGGACTTACCACTGGAGTAAGTCCCCAACCCCAATTGGACGTCATATGCAACTGATTTGATCATTTTCTAAAAAAATTATTTATTTATTTATTTTTATTTTTTTTTTTGGGTGGGGATTGGTACATTGTTATACAATTGTTATGTGCATCAGTTGGCTCAATCCATTGAATCTTCCCATCGAACCAACAGCTCATCACTCAACAGCATTCAAAACTATACAATTTACACTAGTGGGTGCCTCAAAGTGCAAGGAAACATCAAGGCAACAAACGTAAATGGATTATGGCCTATGCAAATGCATTTATAGCAGCAAATAAGCGGTAAATGATATAAAATGTCTCAACAAGATATACAGCTTATATAATAGAATTCTTGAAGAAGGATCTCTGTTTGAACTTCCAAAACTAGATCCAAAGAAAGGATCAGTTCAACACACATTACATAAATCGAGCAATGGGTTCAGACATAGACAAGCAAAATTTGAAAAACAGTTGCATATTATTAACTTAACAGTCATATTATCACGTATCCTCATCTTAAGCATCCATGGCGATCAAATTGAAATAAAACTCTGCACAGATTATGAGAATTGAATGGAAAAACCATTTTCAGTGGTGGTGATATGCGACGGACAAAAATCATCAAAATCAGAATCTGAACCTAAATTTTTATGATCATTCCATTCAACAGAGGAATCATCATCTTGGCTGCCATGTTTAGAGGGAATCTTCAACTCCGATAATGGAACTGGTAAAGGGTCTTCATTCAAGTATTTCTCATGGAGCAATTCCATTGCTGTAGCTCTACTTGCTGGATCAAAACACACTAGCTTTCTGACAAGTAGAACCTCATCAGGGGATCGATTTCTAAGACATGCCTCCAATCCAACAGGCTTTTCAACTTTACCAAATGAAATTATCTTGTAATCAGGAAGTTGTGTGCAACCAGGCCAAACTTCTTCAGTTAAGTTGCCCAGAACGGTAAAAATTTTACCCAGCTGATCAATATCTGAAATGCCCGGGAATAATGGTTCGTGGTTCAAAAGCTCAGCAAATATACACCCAACTGACCACAGGTCAATCTCCAAACCATACTCCGTAGAACCATAGAGCAGCTCTGGTGCTCTAAACCACCGAGTTCCAACACAGGAGGTAAGGGAACCATTCACGCCCTGTCCTTCCTCAGCTTCATAAGAATAAGAATGTTGGAAAGGATCCTCCTGATCACTTGTCGTGTAGGTGGCAACACACGAAGCAGCACCATCCTGAGTATAACAGTCTTCATCAGTATCCCGGGGTATATCCCTAGTTCTGAGATCATCTAGCTCCAAAGAACCCTTCCTATTGCCCAGTTCAGCATGCTCTTCCATTGATTTACCAGCTTCAGGCGGTTGAGGAAATGCCACTCCACTAGAAGAAGGATGCACACCACACTGATTGTATGTATTGTCATAAGAATTTCCGGGGTCGAGAAGTATCCTAGCCTGAAACAGAGTAATCATACATTTTAGTGCCAGATGATGATCCACCACTTGCCATTTAAGGAAGCATGAATACATGGGTGTGAGCGCTTGTGTGAGTGACTTTGCAGCAAAAGAAATTGCTAAAGGCCGATACATTAATGAGGAGATAATAAAAGCTAAATTAACTCCAGGTGCTCACTTCCACTGAATAAACTTCTTCACAACGGTTTTCAACCAATAAGCCAAAACCTACAGACATCATACATGAGAATCATACAGCTACATAATAAAAATAAACATGCAACAAAATATGGAGAGAATTTCTGCCAATTCATTCTCAGATTTCAAAAACAAGATGCTCACCACACTCTCATACTACCAAAAACAAAAATCATGTAATACCAGTGGTCAACTCAAGATATCAATATCATAATAGTTCGATGCATTCAAAACTACAGTCCACCATCTCAGGGTACAATTAAGAACCATGTCTTTAAATAAATTGTATCCTACTTTGGAGCACAAAAATCTATGCAAATCAGACAATGCAAAATGACACCATAATTTGAGAAAACACACTAGGTTCTTCAGGATCTCATCTGATAATAATTAGGAGTCAATGAAGAGCTTATCAAAAAATGAAAGGCAAAGGCAGTAGGCACAGCTAGGGCTGTAAATGAACACGGACACAACAACTAATGTAAACAAAATGATTTATATACCGTTACTTTGTGTAGGAAAATCTAGATTTGTGCTCATGTGCTGTGCATTTGTGTTTTTTACTTAGTTCGCAACCAATTTACAAACAAAAATGGAAAGAATATAAACAAACATTGAATAATTTTTTTTGAAAATAATAATAAATGGATACACTATTATAAAAAATACTCAACCATTCAGATATAATTGTTATTTTACATAAATAAACATTGCTTTACAAATTTCAAGGTAAAATGTTTATTTTTTCCACTCCTACCCTCATTCATTGTCGTTGACTATTATATTAATGGAATCAACTCGTGTATTTAATCTAGGTATTGTAATAACTTCATAAGCTCCCTTCACATTCATTATGAAATTGCTTACAATGACAAATATTTGTGAATAAAAAGGGTAAAAATGTAAACCACGCTATGTGATGCATTATTTCTAATTATATTGAATACTGTAAACAATGGATAGGAGGTTCCAACCCCTCCAAATGATATTCATCCTGAAAATCGAATCACACATCAAGGATCAACAACATAACCAAATCATGCACCCATGGCTCTGATACCACATTAAATAATGGATAGGAAGTTTCATATCAAAACCAATTGGCAATGAATGGAATGATGCTTGTCCTATGTTCCCTTATAGACCAAGGGAAGTCCACACTTTTATTGATGTGAGATCTCAACAAATAATATCTATTATGTATATAATACAGTAGTACACACTACACACACATACACACATATATATAATCATTATATTAATTATTTATGTTTACAAGTGTTCACGTGACACATGTTCCCGAATAACATGCACAGTTCGTGAATACAACTGTTCATTTGCAACATCACACTAAAAGATAAAAGTCCCTAACAAATGCTTACACCTCAATCAAGAAAGCCTATAGATGGTGGTACTCAATTGTTTATTTATGCATTGTACACAACAATAGGTTAAAGGAAGAAGAGCATGTATATTCCTATAGCCTGGTTGCTCAATTAATCAAGATTTGCAAAATTGGTGTAATTGATATGATTAGATGGGGGTAAGTAAATAAATGATGAGACGCTAAGAGATTAGAGATACTCAATGCTTGGATTTCAGATATCTGAGCAAAATATTAAATTGTAAGATTCGATGGTGCATCTGAATGGCTGTAGCAAGCCCCGAGCTAGGTTCACAATTGTAAGGGATGAAGTCTTCAGCAATAAAATCATCATTTTATATTTGGAAATGCGATGGCTCAAACATGCCAGTTTCAACACTAACACATCAAAATGAAACTACTCCGATAACTCCATGTATTGATTGTATCATCCAAAGTAATTCCACAAATAACTGGACTGGAATCAATACCATTTAGTACAATATGCAATTCCATTAAACAAGCACATTCTCACATTTCCAAGACAATGACCATGAGAATAGTCTACTGGTTCAAGGAGAAGCACTTATACTGATGCTCAACTAAAATTCAAGAAACAGGAAAACAAATTTGCTAAGCTAACGCCACATAACCAGATCATAGAGCATTATCCAATACTCCAAACTACATTCATACACGAGAATCACATTTACAAAAACCTATGGTAAAAAAGAAAAATAATAGTACTTAATAAAAATAAAAATAAAAAATAAAATAAATGAAAAAGAAAAGCATACAGCATGGAACATATCAATCCACAAATAAATTCCAATTCATATACAGCACAAGTAAATTCAAAGCCGTCATGAAAGCACATTAAATTAGGATGATACCTGCCCAAAATCAGCAATTTTGAGAACACCATCAGAAGAAATAAGCAAATTGGAGGGCTTCAAATCCCTGTGAACAATGGAATTCCGGTGGCACGCGTCAACGCCCAGAAGAATCTGCACCATCCAGCGCTTCAGCTCCCCGACACTGATCCCACCCTCCCACTCTTTCTTGGCGGCATTTACGACAGCGGCCAAATCGGTGGGCAGGTACTCGAGAACCAATACGGCGTCCTCGTCTTCACTCCAGAAGTACTCGTGCAAGTCGACGATGTTGGGGCAATTGTGGAGGGTCTGCAGTGCCTCGATTTCCCGGAAGGCGGACTGGTAGTCGTGAACCTCTTTGAGAGCGACGGTGAGGGAGTCGGACAGGCGGCGTGCTCGGTAGACATCGGAGTAGGCGCCGGAGCCGACGCGGTTCAAGATTTCATACTTTGCGGTGATATCGCGGCGGGTGTAGATGCTCCAACTCTTGGACGGCGGTGGATCCTCCTCCATCGGTACTTCAATTAGTTGCTTCTATCGGAGAATTCATCATTTTATTTAGCTTTTATTTATTGTTTTTGGGTTAGACTTTAGTAGGGGTGAAAGCGGGACGGATAATTCCCGCCCAATCCGATGCCGTATTCGATTATATTCGAATCCGAATTCGAATTTTTATATCCGGCGGATACGGGATCGGATATGGGATTGCCAATATCCGCCCGTATTCGAAAGATCCAAATATCATGCGGATATTATCCGTATTTTCTATCCGAATATCCGAAAATTTATATATTTTATATGTATATTATAATATATTATAATAACTATAAAATAAATAAGTAATATTATATGTATAAATATAATCAAAAGCTTAAAAGCCATATGTATTAATGAAATCAAATTATATTAATCAACTCGACTACATCATTAGGTTCTTTGCATCTAAACTAGTACGTAACATCTTGTAGTGATGCTATTTAGATGTCTTGAAAAAAATAACTAATGATCTTGGAGTATATTCCAATTTCTCTTAAAAAATTATAAGAACTAATAATTTTAAAAATTATAAGATTATCCGAGTTAAAATCCGAATCCGTCTCGTATCCGTTTTCCGATATATTCGAATTCGTATTTGTATCCGGCCTATTCATATTCGATTCCGTATTCGACAAAAAAATATGGAATAGGATACGGGACGAGTACTATCCGCCCGTATCCGTCCCGTTTTCACCCCTAGACTTTAGACTTTAGAGAATGTTTAAATTTTAAGGAAAAAATATTTATTGGTATTAATTTTATTTTGGAAAAAAGCCCAAATATATTCTTTTTGTTTAAATAAAAGTCAAATCAATCCTTTTTCTATTTTATTACCGAATTTATCCTCTACATATGCTAATTATATCCGGAAATATCCTAAATTCACTAATCGTGGAATGCCTGTTGACGTGGCAATAAATTAACTTAAACCCTACACGCTGGATCGAATTTAAAGTGTGTCTCAATTGGGGCTGGGGAAAAATATCGAATATATTGCATACCGCACATACCGTATCGAAAAAATACCGAAAATATCGAAATTTTCGGTATACAGTAATTTTCGGTATGGTATCATACCGTACCATAAGATTTCGGTACGGTAACGGTATAAATTTTTTGATACCGCGGTATATCGCTACCGTACCGAACTTTGGTATATACCACAGTTTCGGTATATAAGGTGATATCGTTATATACCGTAATATCGGTATGTTGGTATATAGCGAAAGTTCGGTATGCCGGTATATACCGCAATAGCGGTATGTCGGTATGTAGTGAATGTTCGGTATGTCGGTATATACCGCGATACGGTATGTCGGTATGTACTGAATGTTCGGTATAGCGGTATATACCGAACTTACCGGAATGTCTGTATGGAAATATTTCATACCGAAACTTTCGGTATACCGAAATGTTCGGTACGGCAACGGTATAAAATTTTTCATATCGTAAAATTCGGTAAGGTATACGGTACGGAAAATTTTTTTCGGTATGATACCGTACCGAAAATTTCGATACGGTATGTGCGGTATGCGGTATACTCGATATTTTTCCCCAGCCCTAATTGAGAGACACTTCAAATCTCATCCAGCGTGTAGGGTTTAAGTTAATTTATTGCCACGTCAACAGGCATTCCACGATTAGTGAATTTAGGATATTTTCGGATATAATTAGCATATGTAGAGGATAAATTCGGTAATAAAATAGAAAAGGGATAGATTTGGCTTTTTTTAAACAAAAATGATATATTTGGCCTTTTTTCCATTTTATTTTATGTATTCTCACCAAAAAAAGAAAATTTATTCATGTTGTGAAATTAATAATTTTAAACTTGTGAATAAACCAATTCTTTTAAATTTATTCTTTGTCTTTCTCTTGGAGAGAATGCAGATAGAGATATAGAATAATAATCAAAGTAAGAGGAGGCAGAAGAAAATAATGTGGAATGAGAGATTAGTAATTAAAATAAAGTCTGCAAAGGGTTGATTTTATTTCATGATAGGCTATATATATTTATACTACAATATAGTGGATGACTTATTCAAAATCAATCAAGATGGCTTAGTGTTTTTTCTGCACGCAGAGCTGTAGCTGCAAGCTGGAGCTGTAGGGAACTGAAGTTGTAGGAAACTGTGGGAGCTGTAGCTGTCAGTTTTATTTAAGTGTTCTGTACAACTAGCTGTAGCTGTCAAAAAATGTATGAAATGATATAAAAGGACAAACATTTATGTAGACTATTGGGTAATGAGTTGGTTATTGGGATAATATTGTAATTGATCAACAATAAACTAGGAGCTTATTTTTTAAAGCTACTACAGGTAGCTTTTAAAAAGAAGCTTCCAAAAGCTCCCATAAGCTCCTAAAAGCTAGTGTGCATAATGGGGCTTTTGTTTTAAAATAAAAGCTAAAGCTACCAAAAACTCTCAAAAGCTGCGCGCAGAACAGACCCTTAATAATTGAGAGACAAGTGTTGTCCGGCATTCATTAATGTTGATGATGACGTCCCAACACTCTCCCTTGAATGCCGCTTCAATACAAATAATATGCCTCGTTAAAACCTTACTAGGAAAAAAACTCAGGTGGAAAAAAAATCCTAGTGAAGAAAAAAGAGTACAGTATTCTGGTAT
Source organism: Hygrophila difformis (assembly GCA_030278955.1). NCBI lineage: Eukaryota > Viridiplantae > Streptophyta > Magnoliopsida > Lamiales > Acanthaceae > Hygrophila > Hygrophila difformis. Next base: position 12,612,803 of record JAOANR010000004.1, on the reverse strand, counting down.
TCATTGCTCCCCTGATTTGGCATCATTTTAAATTTCGAAGCCGCCACATTCCAATTTTATTCACGAGCTTCTCGAATGTTGCAGTCGGCAATGCCTTGATAATAGATCTGTGTTGTACATCTATTTCACCATTTTTCTGTAGATCATGAGTGAAGAAAATTTTTGGTGAAATATGTTTCGTTCTATCTCCTTTAATATACCCTCCCTTCAATTGTGCTATACAAGCAGCATTATCTTCGTATAGAATTGTTGGAGGTATTTTTTCTTCAATAGCTATGCCACAATTTTTCGATATGTGGTGCATCAAAGATCGAAACCATACACACTCTCGACTGGCTTCATTGATTGCTAAAATTTCAGCATGATTTGACGAAGTAGCAGTCAAAGTCTGCTTCATTGATCTCCATGAAATTGCAGTACCACCACATGTAAAAACATAGCCAGTTTGAGATTTGGTTTTATGTGGATCTGACAAATATCCAGCATCAGAAAAACCGATTATTTCATGCCGAGAATCATTTTGGTAAAATAACCCAAGATCAATAGGGGATGAACTAAATCTCGCTAATAAATTTATTGCAAATGATATATCTGGTCTAGTGCAGTTTACGAGATACATTAAAGCACCTATAGCACTTAAATATGGGACCTCTGGTCCAAGAATTTGTTCATCTTCCTCTTGTGGTCTAAACGGATCCTTTTCTATATCAAGTGACCTTACGACCATTGGAATACTCAATGAATGTGCTTTATCCATATAAAATCGCTTTAGTACTCTCAGTATAAGTTGTTTGATGGACAAAAGTTCCATTCTTTAAGTATTCAATTTGTAGACCAATGCATGATTTGGTTTTACAAAAATCTTTGATTTCAAACTCCTTTCTCAAGTATTCAACAGCCTGTTGGAGCTCCTCTGGAGTTCCAATCAATTTGAGATCATCAACATAAACTGCAATGATTACAAACTCTTGGTCCATTTCCCTTAATGAACTTGTATCAGAGACTCACTGAGTCGGTTATAGCACATTCACCCGGACTGTTTTGGTCCATATATGTCTCTGACATCTTTAATCCTTCTGTGATCTTCATATAGATATGTAACACCCCGGATTTGGTCACCCAGGCCGGGACGCTACCGCCACACCTTTCTAAATAAGACACGATCCAAATTGAGCTTATTTAAAAAGATGCTAAGGCTAAGTTGTATCAATACTTTAAAAATAATTTAAAAACCATTCAACAATGCCCGAAGTCTAAAATCAAAGTATGTCTACCATGCATAATTTTAAAAGGGGTGCGGAAGCTAAATAGGGCCAAAACACACGGCCAAAACCAAAGTCCAAAGTTCCAAAGTCTTAATGAAGAATTTAAAATAAAAGTAAATGCGACAAGTCTTCATAAGAATAATCCCATCCCATCGTGCAAATGCCCACTCTGCGAAATCTGAGGAAAATGGAAATAACAACTTATCAGTACAAAAGGTATTGCGTAAGTTAATATACAACACAACGAATTTTAAAAATTTTAGAAGAGCATTTAAAAATAAGATTTTCAACTTAAAAGGACGAATAAAATAATTTTCCAAAATCTCTTACACTTGCCACACGAATATTTTACCATGGTTCGTTATGATCGAGGACACCACATATGCCCTTTGGGACTAACACCCACAAGGACTCCATTTCATAATAAAAATCCTAGGGACGTACCCTTGGGATCAACCCACATCTGGGACTCGTACCCACGAGGGGATGTGAAAGCAGTGACCCTATACAGACCGCTCCAGAGCCCTAGATAACCCATATGGATACATCTAGGAGTATAGACTCTTACAATCACTAAACCATTTACCATATGTGCCGTTTTACCTACAAGAGTTGGCGGCCCAACGCGCTCCACCAAGTGCACTTACCCTCAAATATAACATTGGGCATCCCACTCGATCAAAACTCCCAAAGTTTCAAAATTCACATTTTAACATTTGATAACATAAATACATTTCCAGAATATACATATCTCAAAATGAGTGAAAATCGACTCATCGATTACCAAGAACGCACAACATGGATTTTACCGAAAGAATCGAAACTGTGGCAGAATTCAGAATCGCTTTTGGAAATGTAGCAAACCATTCTTAAAAATTCTAAAAATTTTACCGGAGTTAGAAAACACGAAGATAAACATTTTCATAGAAATGTAGCAAACTATTCTTAAAGAATTTCCAAAAATGTACGGATCTAAGTCGAAATTGCAAGATAACAGAAACTAGTTAAGGAGAAACCCTAGTTGGCAGATTTGACAAGAAATGGAGATGGATCTATAACTCGACTTATACTCAACCAAAACTTCTAAAACATGATGTGTATGATACTAACTTACCTTGGTTCAGTTTAGAATCGAAACCCCTTTTGTTGGAATCCCCAAGAACGTCTGAAACAACCCCAATAATCTTCTCCTCCACCGATTGATCCTATTATGGAGTACTTGGAAGAAACCTTAGTTCTAGGGCCTGAAATCCGAATCTGGGATCATGGAATAGGATTAGGATTGGAGACCTTACCTAATCGTAGAAGAATGTATTGGGTGCTTGAACTCGTCCAAAGCTCCCTGGAAAATGACAAACAACCCTCAAAACTCTCTCCAACTTTAACGTGAATCTGATTTTCGGAGTAGTGCAAATGAGGTGGTTTGTGTAACACCCCCAATTTAAAAACAGCGGAATGAGGGATGTTACCGCCACATTTTCTATTTAAGTTTACTTCCAAGCTACTTAAGTAGTTAAAATATAGAATATATTTAAAACCACAATTGCCAACCATAAAATATTAATTATCTATAAAAATCGGTTTAGTACGTACCATTCTACTTTATAAGTTTAGGATAAATAAGTTTAGGATAAAATGTAAATGAATACTTAAAGTACCACTGTGACCTCGCAAGGTCGAAATGAGATAGTGCGACATAAAAGTTTTTTTTTCAAAAATCCCCAAAATCCCAATGCAAATGTCATGCCAATCTCAGTCATCTATCCTGAAAAAGAATGAAAGCAACAACATCAGCAATAGTGCCATGAATGTGGAGGCTTTGGACACATTAAAGCCGATTGTGGTAACTTAAAGAGGAAAAGCGGGAAGAAGGCCACCTTCAGCGAATCTGAAAATGAAGGAGAATCCAGTGATGGAGAATCTGAATATGGAAATGCCTTAACTATACAAAGAACTTGGGATTCTGACTCATGTCCTGACACTGCGTCCAATCACGGTAATATCACTGACTCTGTCAATACAGGTTTCATTGATCATGGTTGTTCTTCTGTGAACAGGGATCAGACTAAAAGCATTGAGAAACTCACTGAGCTCTATGAGGAAGTTTTTGAGAAACTTGAGACTTCCATGACTGAGTGCGAGGAGCAAAAAATGGTGATCCAGAATCTCAGGGAGCAGATCAATGATCTTATGAAGGAAAAGAAAAACCTGAGTACTGAAGTTGAAACTGTATCCAAGAAGGTGTTCGAACTCGAGGATGGAACACAGGTTCTGAAGAAAGAAAAAGAGCAGATCTTAGGCAAGCATGATCAGTTAGTGGTTGAAGTCACTGAACTTAAGGAGAAGCTGGCTAAGTCAGAAAAGATTCTAGCTGGTATGAACAATGGAAAGGCTAAACTAGATGATGCCATTGCTGCTGGAAAGTCACATGGTAACCGTCATGGACTTGGCTATCAAAACACCAGCGTAGCTTCATCTTCAAAAGGGAAGACTCAGTTCGTAGCAGGAGGTTTACTCAATGATCAACCAGACGGACGCTACATCAAAGTCACTATGAAAGCTGCTAAGGAATCCGCCAAAGGCATGAAGATGCCAAGAGCACCACTCATATGTGACTATTGCAAGTTCTATGGACACAAGACTGATCATTGTCGAAAGATTATCAAAGATTTACTAGAGGGCAGACCTGTTGTGTGGCCGAATGAAGAGCTCAAGAAAAGAATTGCCATAAGACGTGCTTGGGTTGCCAAGTGTGAAACCCCAGTGAAATGCTATGTTGCTCTTGTATCTGCCAGCAAGAGAGGACAAAAAGCTAATGATCAACTGCAAGATACCTTAGGTGAACAGGTTAAGAAAGTTGTAAGGGACAACAACTCGTTCCAACAAAGTGTTCAAACACCTATTGGAACACCGACCTTAAAGGCAGACGCACCAGAAGTCAGAGTTCACAGACATCATGATCCAGAAGATATCATTGGTGATCTCAATGAGGACAGACGGACCAGAGTGAAAAAGAGGACAGATTACAAAGAGCTTGCAGGCTTACACTCTTTTACTTCTAGATTTGAGAAGCTAAAGAGAGAGCTTGGACTATCGAAATAGTCTAAGTCCACATGGCAGCCTATGAAGAGTCTCAAAAATAAATCTGCTAAGTGTCTTTAAATTTATTATTGGCCTTTTGTATTTATTAATACCTGATACTCTTGACTGCATTAATTGGTTTTCTTTTGCAGAGAAGTTACTAAGGTGACCGGTTGATGTAGCCATCTTCATTACAAAGAAGTTACATTTGATGGAAGATTGTGACCACCAAAGGAGTTCTTGATATATGAAGGAGTGGTCTCTAATGATAGTAGAGGAGATGATGACGATGGCATTGCAACCTATGGGTTAATGAGGAAGATGATACTGATATTGAGGGGAGCATATGACTTCTGAGAATATTGATGGTGCTATTAGCTAAGTAAATTGAAGTTGAATTGGATGATCTATTTGAGGAACATTTATGATGAGAAAAAGACCCCAGAGGTCTTGGATACCAATCTGGTCTGCAGTTAAGTTTTATAATGAGAGTTCCAAACTGTATCTGGACACAGTGTTAAAACCCCCCGAAAGATCAAGTCCGAGATTGTGTTTTGAAGCAGGCCCTTTTGGGCACAATGTGACCCAGAGGGGGAGGAAGATGATCAAACCGCGTATGGTTCCTCTGGATTACTACATTAAGGGGGAGAAGCTTGCTATTTGGTTTGTAAGTTTTTATAGCTTCTGTTTTATATTGTGTTTTAATATTTTCGATCTATTGAATGTTTGCACTGTTCTGTAATAAAAAGATAATGCATTATTGCTTAATATTTTGACCGTGCGATATTATTGTACATGCTCCTAGTTTGATAGACTATTATTGTACGGAGCATTAGATAGGCTGTTGTTGGGGTTACATTGGATTTCGTGTTCAAGCATTGGTTTGATCTCTTTGTAACTGGTTCACATTCTGCCAAAAAGGGGGAGATTGTTAGAACCTATTTTGGTTGAATGTGAATCAGACCGATCTTGAACACTAGATAGGATCTCCACCTCGTCGGACGCCCACTCTGCATGGAAAGAATCATTGCTGCATCTTGATAATGATTCCCAACGACTCTAAGAGGATTTCTTGGGATAGAGATTTTAGCAATTTGGAAAGAAGATTTTCCTATCCCTGGAAACATTGGCTCAAGAAATATTCATGGGATTTGACCTGCTCAACTTGGCAATAAGATTTTTGTATCCCAGGAAACATCGACTATGGAAGGTTCTCTCTTGGTAATATTATTTACCTTCCATAGGTCGAGATATTCACTCTCTTTATCATCCGGTTGCCTTGGAGATTTCATGGGGATAATTCATTCACAATTCCTGGATACATTCGAATATTGAGAGGCTGGAGAAATTGTGAGAGGTTCGACCATCCCTGCACAAGAACTCGTGAAATATCATTAGTGCATAAAGGGGTGGATTCGCAATAGTAAAGTGGTGACCTTGTAGATCCCTTTATTATTGTTGCTTGAGTGAATCGAAGAAGGATTTGTGATTCAAGATCCTTTGATTGAAACCGACGCAATCAATCAAGGGAACCACTCAAGTTCTTGTGTCAACAAAGAGATACTTGCATCGTATTGGTAAATCAAAGGAGGATCTTTTACAGGCTCATTCAAGGGAAACTTGGAGAGGGGTTCTTCAAGGAGTCGAAGCAGAATCGGGAGTATTCTCACCAGAAAGGGGTTTTCTGGTACCATCGACTATCTGCTTGGATGTTGGAGTAGAAGATTGTCACGTTCGCTAATGTTCGGGTTCGAACCCGGTGTTTGAACATCTAGTGGAACTCTCCTGGATTGGTATCCCCCAGACGTAGGCCTTGGGCCGAACTGGGTCAACAACTTTCTGTTTGTTCTTTTTACTTACACGCATTTTTATTCCGCTGTGCTTGATTTAGTACTAACCTACTAATAGTATTCGAAGCGTGTGTTGTTGAACAAACAGATTTAATAAGTTACACATCTCGACAAAAAAAAGGGACCCAATACTACCTACATCCATGAACTACAGATCTCTTTGTGAGAAGGAAAGAGTAGAAAAATAACACATAATATAAAAAACCAAAGGTCCCTTGCTTTGTTATCACAGCTACTCTACTAAAATGAAATGTATTTGAGTGCTTACAACATATCAAGAAAATAACATATACATGAGGCATTCAGAAGTCATTAAAACAGAAATCCATTTGATCTAGGAATGCAGGGGAGATTTACAGAATCAATGATATCCTGACAATAGATAGGTCTAATGTAGTATAAGACGTCATGACCCGTTGCACCCGATGTCGTGCATAGTCCTCGAACACCATCTAAAGTGATTTTTTCTGCCTCTGCACTAAGTGTCAAGCACTTCCTCCACAGATGAATGAAAAGAAATAATCATAGTGACATTAATGGTATCGATTTTGAGGAAAATAGGAGAGCAAGGTTGGCTGCCTTATTGCACTGGTTAGTGGAGTCACTCTATTACAACAAATAGGTTTAGTAAAATTTATGGCCCCAATTCTTTAACCAAATTTCCCGTCTTCCCACCTAAATCACCGTTTCAAGTAGTCTACATCCAAAATACATTTTTTTTTAGGTAAATACAAAGGTATCCTAGGCCTCATTGGAACCAAGACTAACCATTTAAAGATCGAGTGGGCATTGAAGGGTTGTCTCTCCCAAAATAGAATTGAATGAGGCAACGACGTATATATATATATATATATATAAATAAAATAAATAAAGAAATAAATCCATATCTTTTAAGTGAATATGATTCTAAAATACTCCAGTAATAAATTAATAAAAATCAAAACAACGGTATTAAAATATAAGATACGTCAGTCTCATCCCTACAAAATTGTTTGAATGTAAAATTATATTTATAACCATGGAAAATGAGTAATATTCATGGGCATTCATCAGCCACCATGCCTTCAATTAGTTGTTGGCATGTTCCATTAGACCTGGATATTTAAAGGAATTAAAAGTAACAACAATTTTATTTATTATATAATTATACAATTACAATTACAATTTTATTTATTTAGTTGTTGGCATGTTCCATTGCAGGTGGGTGATCGAAGGGTTCAGGGGTCACTGAGGTGGTCAATCAGTCGAAATATTCAAATGGTTCATACACTCTTCTCAAATGCTCCCTTAATATGTTGGATAGATAAACTAATTAGCCTCTAAATAATCTAACAATCTGTTTGTGAACCTTTAAATGAATGATTCAGAAGCTATTTATGAATCAACTTCTAAAGAAGAGTCTAGAAAAAAGATTTTGAAGGATTTCTTCTCGAAAGAGAAAGGTATTTTATGCGACTTGGCAAGGCGAATCACGGCAGCCTGGTTGGCCACCGCGATGCGGAACAGACATGCAGGGAGTAGCGAGCTCTATACGGCGGCTGAGTTTCGTGGTGATACAAAACTCTTCCCAATTTGGCAAACGATAGTAGAAACATGGAGAAGAACATAATAATTTTATAGGCGGGCGCCGCGAGATTGGTGGTATTGGCCTGATTTTTGGCTGCCAAATCTTTCCCAATTTTGCTCGTTATATTTTTGTAGCATTGTTGGGTCAAATATGGTAGAAGTTGGAACTCGATTGTTTAGGAATTTCAAATGCAATACGTATTTCCTTATACCTTATTTAACTTTAATAGAAGTACTAGATCTTTATATATTTTATATATATATATATATATATATATATATATATGGTAGTATTTTTTCGAAGTGGTTCTCATCCTGGGCAGTATATGCTGGGTATAATTATAGCCATTGGATCAATATTTATATTAGATCAACCGTTTAGATATAATAAGGATAATTATGTAATTTCATAAAATAATATTTATTTATTCTTTTCAACTTTTTGCTTTTTGGAGGTAATGATGATAATAGAAAAGCAGACTCTTTAAATTCCATTGGTCACACAGAATGATTACTTCTTTAAAATAGAATGTCAATATGAACGAAGCAGAATGCTTAAAATAGAATGTCCATATGAACCAAACAGAATGTTAATATGAACGAAACAGAATGGTTACTTCTTTAAAATAGAATGTCAATATGAACGCACATATGCACCTTTTGGACAAATAAAATATTATGTTTCACTTGAATAGACATTCTACATACACCTTTGGACATTCTGTTTCATTTCAATAACTTTCTTTAATAAAAATTCAAGACACTTGATTATTTAAGACAGAATGTCACAATTCCTTTCACTGAATGGTTAATTCTCTTGGCACACACAGGACGTTTTGTTTACACGCTTTAGACATTCTTTTTAACCTCAATACACATTCTATTTTCAATTATCTAACATTTTGTTTCACTTCAATACTTGTTAATTATCAATATACATTTTGTTTCACTTGCGTAGACATTATGTTTGCACACATGGACATTTTATTTCACCTTAATAGACATTCAATTTATATACTTTGTGCATTCTATTTCACTTCAATATACATTATGTTTATAAATATATGATATTCTGTTTCACTTCATTACACATTCTGTGTGCAAATATATAGCATTATGTAAAGAAAATAATTATTAATACATTTTCACATTATTTAAGTTTAAAAAAGTATAATTACAAATTTAACCTTAGTATCAATCTAAACCATTGATTGAAAACTAGATCCAATGGCCAATACACATTCCAGTACCTACTGGAAAAAGCATTCCCAGTACAGGAACCCTTTCATTAATTTTAATATAGTAGTATCTTATTTAATTTTAATAGATATTTATATTTTCTAATAAAATCAAATATTTTTCCAACTTCTAATACGTTATTTCCTTATATCTTATTTAACTTTTATAGATCTTTATATTTTTTTTTTTACTAAAATCAAATATTTTTTATACCTTATTTAAAAATATTTATATTTCATATTTAAAAAAATGGTTCCGCAACTCGAAAACCAAATTGAGACTTCAGGAGAGCCTATTAAAAACTGAAGCCAAATTTAAAAACATAATAGCAAATTTTTAAGAGAATCATGATAACAACCTAATCATCATTGGTCATAAAATATCATTAAAAAAGAGTTAAACAACCCTGCCCGACAATTAAACAACTAGCTAGTAATAACTAATCATGAAGTCATTTCAAGAATCCTTGTTCCAACTCGGGTGGTTCATAACGATCCTCGCGTGGTCCATGAAAATCGCAATGTAACCATGGCACTATAAGGGCTCAAACCAGAGTCGTCTCCTTTGTATGGCCCGCAATCCTCCCCCGACTATGGCTAATATTATACGTGGGGCATTTAGGTAGTTAGCTACGTTTATTTTGGATGATACATCAAGGAAGACATGTCCAAATCCTCCTCCGCCGCCCCTCTGCCGCCCGGTAAGACTGGCTGGCCATTGATCGGCGAGACCTACGAATTCCTCGCCACCGGATGGATCGGAAAGGCCAGCCCGAGAAATTCATCTTTGATCGTATGTCCAGATTCTCCTCCGCCATCTTCCGCACCCACCTCGTCGGTGAGCCCGCCGCCGTCCTCTGCGGCGCCGCCGGCAACAAGTTCATCTTCTCCGGCGAAAACAAGCTCGTACAAGCATGGTGGCCCAAATCCGTCGATAAGATCTTCCCCCTCGACTCCTCCGCTCACTCATCCTCTCAGGTGTCCCGTGGATAATGATATTTGTGCCATGAATATGTCTGTTTTGAAAAACTCTTGCCTTTACGGATGTAAATTCCAATGGGTACCCGGGGCACCGGGTATGGTAAACAATAATAGGTATCGGGTAGGGTATTATCCGAAACAAATATAAAGGTTATATAAAGGTAGTGCCTGCACAAATTTTATTGTCTGTGATGAAATCTTGACCGCACCAGATTTTGTGGTAAAATCTAGACTTTTTAGATTTCATAATTGATGTTTGTACACTATCTTTGAAAATGTAGTAGAAAAAACGTGACAAAATGAGCTGTAGTATATCTATGCCTATATATATATCCTGTATTGCAATGAAGTAATGTGCAATTCCTCATTTTATTGTGCACACTCATTTTCTTCTCATAGTCACCCTCCAGATTCCAATTTCCATTTTATTTTGCCTCAATTACTCCCTTGTTCTAGTTATATAATCAATATAATAATTACTCATATATCAATTGCACATATACAAGCATATACTATTATTTACATAACTGATTCACAACACGTTATCAGCACGAGGAGACTCTGCCCAAGTTACAAAAATTTGAGGTATAATTTCTTATTCCAAAACTTTCAATAAGATTATGGCTAACCTTGCAAAGCAGGAATTTGCTCCCTTAACCGTTGAAGGAAGCAATTATATGTCATGGGCCCGAGATGTGAAAATGCATCTTACTTCAATGGGTCTGGAAGATACTATTGCTGAAGGGAAAAATCCTAGCCATCAAAATCAGGCAAAAGCCATGATTTTCTTGTGCCATCATATCGAAGAGGCACTTAAAATGGAGTACCTGACTGTGGAATCCCCACTGGCATTGTGGGAAAAGTTGAAAGAAAGATATGATAATCTTAAAAAGACGGTGCTTCCAAAAGCCCTTGATGACTGGACAAACCTGAGACTTCAGGACTTCAAAACAGTCCGGGAATATAATTCCGCTGTGTTTAAAATTACGGCCCAATTGCAATTATGTGGGCAAAAAATATCTGAAGAAGAAATGCTTGAAAAAACGTATTCTACGTTTCATGCTAAAAACTCAGTATTGAGTGAGACATACCGTCAAAAAGGTTTTCAGAGATATTCTGATCTTATTACCTGCTTATTATTGGCTGAACAAAACAGCCTATTGCTGTTGAGAAATCATGAATCTAGGCCCGCAGGTGCAAAACCGTTCCCTGAGGTGAACGCGGCTCAATCATCGAAATATGTGCGTGATCGTGGGCACTTTAAAAATCAAAATGATGATCGTGGCCAAAATCGATATCACAATTGAGGCAGAGGTGAATCATCTCGTCAAAATAATTATCGAAATAAGCCTCGATTTGAGCAAAATCGCAGATATGATACCAGAAGGCCTTACAAACCACAACAAAGAAATTATGCAAGAAAGCATAAACAAAATGATGAAATTTGTGATCGTTGTGGAATTAAAGGCCATATGGCTCAAACATGCCACACAGCTAAACACTTAGCTAAACTGTATCAGGCCTCGAAACGAAAAGAAAGACCAGGTGTTGAAGCACACCATAATGCCCACGATGATACATATGATGATATATTAAATGATAATATCACGCACCTGGAAGCTGATGATTTTGTTGAGCCAGATACTGCTAATAAATAATATATTATATATCTATATATATTTTGTACTTGTCTTTTATAATTCCTGTTGAATATAAGTAATGATATCTTGTGCTTCCATTTTTATTATCCATGTATAATATAAATATGTTTTTCATTAATATTATTTATATTGTTGATGTTTAATAACCTTCTTATATTCTTGTAAAGAAATGGATGCTGGAAATTCAAAAATCAGAGATGATACCTGCCTCATTGACAGTGCAACAACGCATAGTATTTTGAAAAGCAAAAGCTATTTCTCCAATTTAAAATTGGAAAAGACCGCAGTGAAAACTATAAGCGGTAATGCAAAATGCATTGAAGGCTCCGGTAGAGATGTTATATTTCTCCCTGAAGGGACAAAAATGGCAATTGAAAATGTCTTGTTCTCATGCAAAGCTCGAAGAAATTTACTGAGCTTCAATGATATTCGAAAAAATGGATATCACATTGAAACTTCAAAAGAGGCAGATCACGAGTATCTTTTGATAACTCGAATTGAAAATGGCAAAAAATTTGTGAATGAAAAATTGTCATGTTACTCATCTGGCTTATACTATACAAAAATATGTGTCGCAGAAATACATAATCTAGTAGGCTTGAAAGCTACTAGTGAATTTATTACCTGGCACGATAGACTAGGGCATCCTGGCAGTGTAATGCTGAGACGAATTATTGAAAATTCAAATGGCCATACATTGAAAAGGCAAATGATATTGAACCCAAATGAGTTCAATTGTGCAGTCTGTTCACAATGGAAATTGATAACTAGACCATCTCCAGTAAAAGTGGGAATTGAATCCCCTATATTCCTAGAAAGAATTCAAGGCGATATATATGGACATGTTGATCCACCGTGTGGACCTTTCAAGTACTTTATGGTACTAATTGATGCGTCATCACGCTGGTCACACGTTTGTTTATTATCAACTCGCAATTTGGCATTTGCAAGGTTACTTGCATAAATTATAAATTGCGAGCACAGTTTCCAGATCATCCGATAAAGAAAATACGCCTTGATAATGCTGGAGAATATACATCACATGCATTTGATGATTTCTGCATGTCGATTGGAATTACTGTTGAACATCCTGTGCCTCATGTGCACACACAAAATGGTCTGGCAGAATCATTTATTAAACGATTGCAATTAATTGCAAGACCCTTGTTAATGAAATCAAAACTCCCCGTTTCTGCTTGGGGACATGCTATATTGCATGCAGCAGCACTTGTGAAAATAAGGCCGACAAGCTATCATAGCTACTCCCCTACACAAATTGTGTTTGGAAAGGAGCCCAATATATCCCATTTGCGAATTTTTGGGTGTGCGGTTTATGTACCGATTGCGCCACCACAACGCACAAAAATGGGACCTCAAAGAAGGTTGGGCATATATGTCGGGTATGAATCACCCTCGATTATTAAATATCTTGAGCCAAAAACGGGTGATTTATTTACTGCAAGATTTGCAGATTGTCATTTTAATGAAACTCAATTCCCGACTTTAGGGGGAGGAAATGATCAACTGAAAAAGGAAATATCTTGGCAAAATCCATTTGATTTCCTTGATCCTCATACAAGGCAATGCGAACTTGAAGTTCAAAGAATTGTGCATTTGCATGGAATTGCAAATCAATTACCCGATGCTTTTAATGATGCTGCTAAAGTTACAAAATCATATATAAATGATGCAGCAAATTGCTAATATAAATGTCCCAGAAGGGCATATTTCGAGTGCAAATGAATCTACTGCACGCCTGAAGCGTGGTAGGCCTTTGGGTTCCAAGGATAAAAATCCACGAAAGAAGAAAATTATCCATATAGGTGATAAATCAATCACCGATGATACTCCCGAAGGAGGAATTGTTTCAACCCCCGAAAAGGTTGAACCTGAAAATATTCACCCAGAAGAAAATGAAGTTATTGAAACTTCTTTCAATTATATCAATACTGGGAAATGTTGGAACCGAAAAGAAACAAACGTTGATAATGCTTTTGCATACAACGTTGCACTCGATGTAATGGAAAATAACGAGGATCCTGAACCAAGATCAGTTGAAGAATGTCGGAAAAGTAATGATTGGCCAAAATGGAAAGATGCGATTCAGTCTGAACTAGATTCATTGAATAAACGAAAAGTATTCGACCCTATTGTCCAAACACCGAAAAATGTGAAGCATGTTGGCTACAGATGGGTGTTTGTGAGAAAAAGAAATGAAAATAATGAAATTGCCAAATATAAGGCAAGGCTTGTAGCCCAAGGTTTTTCACAACGACCGGGAATTGATTTTGAGTAAATATATTCCCCAATTATGGATGGAATAACATTCAGATATCTAATGAGTCTAGCAGTACGAGAAAATCTCGAAATGAGGATGATGGATGTTGTTACTGCATATTTATATGGCTCATTGGAAAATGATATTTATATGAAAATACCTGAAGGGTTTAAATTACCTGAGTCTTGCAACTCAAAACCCAGAGAAACTTATTCCATGAAATTGCAAAAATCGTTGTATGGGCTCAAGCAATCTAGCCGAATGTGGTATAACCGCCTCAGTGAAAGTTTGATAAAAGAAGGTTATACAAATGACCCTATCGGTCCTTGTGTATTTATAAAGAAAAATTAGTTAGAATTTGTAATCGTCGTTGTCTATATTGACGATTTAAATTTAATTGGAACTCCTGAAGAGTTGAAAAAGGCAGTCGAATATCTGAAAAAGGAGTTCGAAATCAAAGATTTCGGGAAAACGAAATTTTGCCTTGGCCTACAAATTGAGCATTTGGAAAAAGGCATATTCATTCATCAATCAGCTTATACCCAAAAGGTATTAAAGCAATTTCGAATGGATTATGCTCATCCGCTAAATAATCCAATGGTCGTTCGGGCACTTGATCCTGCAAAGGATCCATTTAGGCCAAAAGAAGATAATGAAGAGCAACTTGGCCCAGAAATGCCATATTTAAGCGCAATTGGCGCGCTAATGTATCTTGCAAATAGCACGCGACCTGATATCGCGTTTGCAGTCAATTTACTCGCAACATTCAGATCTTGCCCTACTCAACGACATTGGAAGGGCATAAAGCACATTCTTCGCTATCTCCAAGGAACAGTTGACCTTGGGTTATTTTACCCAAATGACTCTCGACATGAGTTAATTGGCTATGCCGATGCAGGTTATTTATCAGACCCACACAAAGCCAAATCTCAAACAGGCTATATCTTTACGTGTTGTGGAACTGCTATCTCTTGGAGGTCAATGAAGCTGACTCTAACTGCTACTTCTTCTAATCATGCCGAAATATTAGCAATCCATGAGGCAAGTCGAGAATGCGTTTGGTTGAGGTCAATGTCTCAACATATATTGAAGAGTTGTGGTTTAATCAATGAACCACAAATGCCCCTAACAATTTTATTTGAAGATAATTCGGCTTGTATAGCCCAGTTGAAAGGGGGTTATATCAAAGGAGATAGAACGAAGCATATTTCACCAAAATTCTTCTACACTCATGATCTTAAAAAAGAATGGTGAAATCGATGTACAACAAATTCGATCAGAAAATAATTTGGCGGATCTATTTACCAAGGCATTGCCGACTGCAACGTTCGAGAAGCTCGTGAAGAAAATTGGAATACGGCGGCTTCGAGATTTAAAATAATGTCCAAATCAGGGGAGCACTGGATACAAGAATATTGTACTCTTTTTCCTTCACTAGGATTTTTTCCCACTGGGTTTTTTCCTAGTAAGGTTTTAACGAGGCATATTCTTTGCACAAAACATCAAGGGGGAGTGTGATGAAATCTTGACCACACCAGATTTTGTGGTAAAATCTAGACTTTTTAGATTTCATAATTGATGTTTGTACACTATCTTTGAAAATGTAGTAGAAACGTGACAAATTTGAGCTGTAGTATATCTATGCCTATATATATCTTGTATTGCAATGAAGTAATGTGCAATTCCTCATTTTATTGTGCACACTCATTTTCTTCTCATAGTCACCCTCCAGATTCCAATTTCCATTTTATTTTGCCTCAATTAATCCCTTGTTCTAGTTATATAATCAATATAATAATTTCTCATATATCAATTGCACATATACAAGCATATACTATTATTTACATAACTGATTCACAACATTGTCGAATTTATTTTTATTTTATATAGTATCTTATTGAATTTTAATAGATATTTATATTTTCTAATAAAATCAAATATTTTTCCAACTTCTAATACGTTATTTCATTATATCTTATTATTAACTTTAATAGATCTTTCTATTTTTATATAAAATCAAATATTTTTTATACACCTTATTTAATTATCAAATATTTCTCCAATATTTCCTTATATCTTATTTAACTTTTATAGATCTTTAATGCAAAAAAAATAATAAAAAAAAAAACTGTTACAGATACGTATTCTTCTACTAAAATCAAATATTTTTATAGTTTATTTAAAAATATTTATATTTCATATTTAAAAAAACGGTTCACCAATTTTGAGACTTCAGGAGAGTCTTAGGTACTTAGGTTTGATGTTCAGCCACTGACATTGTACCATATCCAAAATTGTCACCTCTTATTTTGCAACTGAATCATAATTGAGCAGACCATTTGGAAGGAACACAGTCCTCATTATTAATCAATCAATCAATCAACAAAAGTGGTAATAAAATAGTTTTGCTTGCAATATAGCCTCAAGAAAGGAAACCAATTCCACAGTAGCAAACCTTTTTAAAGTCGGTATTTATACATTAGGATCCGGTGGGAGCAGTGTGGGCCGGAGGGCATCAGCTAAGCGCCGCTCTTGCTTTTCCATGGCTTGAGTACGCCCACAACAATGATTGCCACAATGATAAGGAGGATGATTATGGCTATGCACATCCATTTCCTTGAGTTCTTTTGCAAACTTTTGGCCTTCTGCAGAGCCGTGTTGCCAGTTTGCACATGGTCAACAGCTGACGAAACCTGCAGTATGTATAGCATGAGTTAGCCTTCATGAAAGGAGGGAGTTGAGTACAGCAGTACGTGTCTCTTATATGCATGAGGGAGACTGGATGCATGAAAAGGATTGTTGGTTAACTTCACCTGTGATTCAATATTATCGAGCATGTCCCCTTGAGCATCCACGAGGACTGCCATGTCCATGAATATCTGTGTGCGAAAAATACAATGAACCGGCATGGAAAGGAAACACACAAAATGTCAACAATGTTTTTGCATAATGATAAATTCATCTCAAAAAAGGGAAATGCTCGATCTAAACCACATTATTTGAAGTTCTAGTAAATACATATTCACACCGTCCACAAATATTTTGTCATTCTAAACTTTTCGCACATATTTAGCTAAATAAGTATCATTATCACTCTTCTATTGAATACACTCCTTTATCTCAGATAGGATAGTTGTATGACAATAAGTCAACATAAAAGAGGAAAGTTGAAACAATTTTATCTTGAAATTAATAAACGGAATCTGTTTATAAATTTTCTTTTGTTTCTAAGATGACAATTATATCCGAATCGTGGGAGTAATAATATACGCAAGTAAATCAATATAAGAATGAAGAATTATGATAAGAATTTCAAAGTGTCAATAATGTTTATGCATAATGATTGAGTCATCTCAAAAAAAGGGAACTACAGTTGCATGCCAGCCACGGGACTCTTTTTGACTTTTTCAACATTCAACATAAAATAAAATAAAAAAGAATGGGATTGAAATCATTCAACGGGTTCATAGAACAAAACACATACTAGGGTGATCAAAAATATCTACTGACCCTGCTCTTCATCCACACTTTCTGAAAAATTTATTGTACTCTATATATAGGTCATCCACTCATACGTCATCCAAAAATATGTCATTTTATAACTTTTGTGCATATATTTAGACAAATTAAATCATTAACATTCTGCTCAAAATACACCAAATTATCTCTTAGATAGCATAGCTATATGACAATAAATCAAGGTAAAATTGAAACTAAACAATTTTATCTTGAAACTTATAATACCTCCTTCTCATTCAAATTTTTATCTATAGTTATGTAAGAAAAAACATAGTCAAGTGATATCTTGTGAGATTCGTCTTTTAATCTTTTTTATAACTTTTCCTTGTCCACAATTTAAGTTATTAACCATTAAAAATGTGCATTAGGATACATGTCGGAAGAGAAGTGTAACAATTACACTGAAATGGAGGAAGTAGAACAACTATTAAAAAATATTTTTTCTTCTAAAATGATAACCATATCCGCCTAGCAGGAGTATTAATATAAATAAGTAAATCAACATAAGAAAATGAAGAATTATTACAAGGATTCCAATGTTTACCGTAATGTTTAAATTAAATGTTTTATAATGCGGTACAAATTCAAGCAACCAAAGGCATAAAAATCAGACAGATTGATATCAAGTTATTGTTTTTGTTGGCCTAATTAAAGATCTACTGTTCAATTCAATTCAAACAAACAGAAAAATTATTTAGGTACCCCATCCAACCTTGTTAATCTTTTAGGATATCTGAAAGCAGACATCAGAAAAAATAAGGTTGGGAAGAATTGTAAAATTGTTAATCAGACACATTAATGTTGGGTCAACCCAATTGTTTAGAGTTGGGTACCCAAACCGAGCCCACCCCTCTCACAAACAGTTTGAAATTTTGAACATCAACAGATTTGCAAAAAAATCCAAGAGTAAAGAAGAAAAACTTGCAGATACCCTAAGAAAATTCAAAGTTTTCTATTCACAACAAAGTCCTTAACAGCATAATCAATAGCATGGGAAAGGAAAAAAACAAGTAAAACATACCTGTTGCAGTTCTAGAAGCTTCTTTTCTAAATCTTTAACAGCATCATGTCGCTCCTGAATTTCGGCCAAAGTGTCCATTACCTGTAAACAAACGTAATATAAGATAGACGATAAAAGATATAAGAACAAATTTAGCACAGTTCAGAATGTTTTGAGAAACATGTCTATAAACATTGGTAGACTGAGAAAACCGAAATGAAGAAAACAGACGATGAGAGGAGCACAAAGTAGGAAATATAAGAACATATGATAACACCTGGCCTCGACCTTGTTCTCGAATAGCATTTTGGAAAATCTGTTCACTGTCACCTGTCTCTATTAGCTTATCTATAGTCTATAGACAAAGAGATAGATAAGGAATTAATTTTGTGCGTAGGAATAATCATTAAATGAAACTTAATAGGTGATTGGATTCACCTCTTCATCAGCTCTAGAGCCAGTCACTGAACCACATGAAACAGGACAATGTCAAAACCCTTCTGTAAAGCAGTGGGAGAGAATGCTGTAATTCATAATGTCAGTACCCGTAAAAACACGCCTTTCGACAACTTCACGATATTCTTGATGTATATTCTCTCTTAAAGTCTGCAAGTATTAGATTGAGATTAAATTAAGAAATTAAAACCCAAATATGCACCAATCCCAAAATAGAACAGCTCCATAGCATACAACTAATCAACCTGAAATTCAGACATCTTCTCTTTGAACTTCTTCTTCAATGCCCTGCATTCGAATGCATGAGAGATTATTCTCATCTATTTTCACTAATATGCACATCCAAAATAATTAATAAACTGTTCTCTGCACAATGCTCTTCAAGAAGCCCATGATGCAAGGACAAACTATCTGCTGGCAATAATATTTTGAATTCTGAAATTTCCGGAATAAAGAACAGCAGTTAACACTAATTGTTAAAAAGTATTGGTTACTTTTGCATTGGCAACAACGTAAATGGTGGTTGCAAAGCAATCACGCTACTTAAGATAACAAACTGATTGCATCAACTCGTTATGTTAACAAATTCATATTTTCACTTTAGTATCTGTATATACCAAAGTGTTATCGCCCATATTTTTATAAAAATAGGTACCGAATTGAAATAGTTTTCAATATGGGTGCTGAAATGGTAAAAAGTTTGTTGGGTATTGATCACATATTTCCCCTCATATGTTGCTTGACAGTATCACAATTGATATGATACTATTCTATGATGCTGAATATCAGGCCTTTTCTTTAGACATCCAATAAAACAGCCAAATTGGGAGAAAATTCAAATAGTATAGTATTAAAAGAACACAAGATGAAGATTTGCACACAATGACATAAAGCATGAACAAGATATAACACCAGATATATATATATATATATATATACACACATATATGAACTGCTTTTTTCATCAATTATGACGTATACAACATAACTTAAAGGGTTTACCAATAATCTTCATAGTTCTTCCGCTTAATTTATTTATTGCATTCAGATATGCCAATTGAGTAAATATTCAGTCAAACATAGACACAAAAAGTTAGTGGACGTCTGCTATTCTTGGAAGGTTATAACAATTAACAAATTTACACTTCCATAATAAAAATTTTGGTGAATCACTACACCACAATCAGCATAGTACAGTTTCACATGTATCACCCATGTCAATCCAATTTCAAAGGGTTTAGAAAAGTGAATCAATAATACTACAGGAAATAAGAACGTTGTGCAGTTTCGACATGCTACACCACTCATGTTAATCCAATTGCAAAGGGTTTAGGAAAGTGAATAAATACTACGGAAATAATAACAGCACGGAAAAAAGGGAGAGCAAATTACACTGTCGTTGCCGTTCTTGACCGGTCCACACCTGATCCTTTTCCACATCCAGGCTTCTGTCTATTAGCTAAATTCTGGACAGTAGAAATATAGATGAATTCCACACGAGGCTGAATAATCACATTGGAATAAATAAAATTAGGAAGAAAAAAAGGTGTGATTATCCCCTCACCTCTTTGTCAAGTTCCTCAATTTTTGATTTAATGGAACGGGCAATTTTTCCAACTTCATCTACATCCTTCTCCATTCGCCTCTTGATTGCTGTAGAATACTAACAAAATAAATAATAAATATATTATATGAAGACTTCAATCCAAAGATACAAAAAAAGAAGGAAAGTTATTCACAAAGTTGGCAGAAACTTAGCAAAAGGTATCATCAATCATATCTGGCCAAATCTAGTACAACTACTCTGAGATTAAACTTCTTTACTAATGGTCAAACAGTAGATTATTCCTCCTTGGTTATCATCTACATTTACCAGAACTAATTCATATAAAGTCTAAAGATAATGGAAACCATATTTTTTGATAACCACGCTATGTCATAAGAAGCTAATGGGAATGGACTACCACCTTTCATCGCAGCAGCCTTGGTAACAGACTTTGATTCCTCGTGAGCATCCTGCATAAAAGATGGAACAGGTGCAAGTATTAAATTCTCTAAGCTTAAGTCACTCTAATCTCTAATATAACCATGTGAATAATACATACTCCCTCCGTTTTGTTTTATAGCCCCATTTGAGTTTTGGGCATTATTCTTTAAATTAAAGTTTTATCATAATTATACAAGGTGAAATCTTGTTAGATTCGTCTTGTCGTGTAGTTTTTACATATCAAATTTTTAGAATTTTACCTTGTACCGAACTTGAGTTATTAATGATTTAAAATGTGCATTGGATTGCGTGCACTGTGGGTCCGTAGCAAATAATAAATAATAATAAAAAAAGAAAAAAACGGAGGAAGTACAATATAGAAAGAACCCATAAAAAGTGGGCAAAGAATTATGTGATGGACTGCACCACACTTTTCTAATAACTCAACAACTGCTTATAGAAGCACATCAGTGAAATTAAAAGAGGATCAAATATAGCCAACTTCTCTCTAAGAGTATTAAGTATTAGGGCTGTAAATGAACATGACACAACCTTAAAGCTTCTTCATACAAACAAGAATTGTTTATGTATTGTTCATCTATGTAGAAAAGTTAAAATTGTGTTCATGTACCATTTATTTCTTCGTGCTCATTTCACGAACATAGAAAAAAATGAAGTTTATTTGAATACTGAACACTTAAATTATAAATAAATGTTTAATAAATACCCCCTCCGTCCCACCTTACTTGTCTTATTCACTTTTTGGTACTGTTCATTGTTTAATTTTGACTAAATGTTATAGCAAGTATATATTTGAAAAAAATAGTCGAGTTGGGTCTTGTTAGAATCGTAAGATCATGTAGTTTTAGAATATATATTTTTCATAATTTTTTTTGTAAATATTTTCAGATATTAACGATTGAAAATGTGCATTGGATTGTGTGGAGAAATCAAACAAGACAGGTTAAATGGGACGGAGGGAGTATAAACGAACATGCATAAAATAAACAACTATTGGACATTTAAATATTTAATACTCCCTCCGTCCCACCCAAAGTGTCCTGTTACTGTTGGGCACGAGAATTAAGGTAGAGTTGGTTTGTGAGTATATGGTGGGGTCCACATAGTTGTTGGAGGGAAAAATTATTTCTATTTATAGAAAGAAGACATTTGTAATGGGACATCCAAAAATAGTAAGTAGGACATTTGGAATGAGACGGAGGGAGTATAACTTATGTCTTATATAATTATACTCCGTTCTTTTAAGAATGGCCTACTTTCACCCGCAGCGCGCCTTTTCAATACATCTTCTCTCTGATCATACTTTAAGTCACACTCCACTCTCTTTTTTATTTTCCACCCACTTTATTTAAAAATTGGAAATAAGTCACTTATTCTAAAACATCCAAAAGATGAAAGATGGGTCACTCTTTAAAAAACAGAGATAGTATTCAAAGGAAAAAAATATATATATAAAACCATAAAAATATTTTATTATTAACTGCATAACAAATTCTGGCTGACTGTGTGGGCTCAAAATTGAGTAAAAGGTAAAGGAAATTGACTTGAATATAAAATTAAAAGAAATTATTTAGGAGGTAAACATATTATCTCTAAATATTATTGTTTGTTGTATATACAGATTTATTACTCCCCCGTCCCAAATGTAGTAGAAATGTCCTTTTTGACTTTTTGACATTGTTCATTGTTCAACTTTTTTTTTTGCGTTACAGCTTATTCAAGCTAGGATTCATTGTTCAACTTTGATTCAATATTATTATAAATATATATTTGGAAAAAATAGTTGAGTTCGGCCTTGTTAGATTCGTCTAATCGTATAGTTTTATAAGTATATTTTACATGATTTTTAGTTCTATATATTTTGAGATATTAACGATTAAAAAAGTACATTGGATTGTGTGCAGAATGAGATCAATCAGGACATTTTAAATTGGACGGAGAGAGTATATTATATAAAAATAACTCGTAATCACTAACATTTAAACGACCCATATTCATGAACAAACGAACGAACAAGGTTTCTTCCAAACTCTTGTCCGTTTAATAAATCACCAAATTCATGTATTCAATTTCTACACAAACAAACATGTAGCAACACCACAAACACATGTTCCGTAAAACTTGTGAACACCATTGTTAATTTACAGCCCTAATCAGTACCATAGAGATTCACATCAAAGTTCTTCTTTAAGAGAGAGAGAGAGAGAGATAGAGAGAGAGAGAGAGAAGGAGAAAAAATAGAACTTCTGTCATCCAAATGGCAAACTGCTGCTGTGATTGCACTACATTGAAAAGACGAGTGTAACCAACCATTACTTAAGCTTATATTTGGGGAACCAGTATATTTAATGAAAGACAACTGGAATAAGTATGGAGCAAGAAAAGAACATGTCTAGATAATTCATCCACAACCTAGCAGAGTCCTATGTTGCTCGGACTCGGGTACGAGTGTCCGACACGGGTGCGGGGATATGTGGCGGACACTTGCCATTTTGGATTGTGCTCCAAAAGGACAAGCTAATTGTGCCGTGTCCCAGGATCGTACCAGTGTCGGTGTCGTGTCCGGAGGACACGGGTACTCCACCCTTTTTGAAGAGTCCGAGCTACACAGTGCAGTCTAGAAAAAGAGACCAACCAGTGCTAGAAATAATCATTACCATCATCATGATGATGATGATGATGATAAAATTAGAGAAGTAACCTGAAGCTTTCGCAATAGAGTATTGAGTTTTTCATATTGCTTCTCGCTCTCTTGGACCTGGCAATGAAAAAAGGTAGTGAATGTCTGAATACAGAAAGAATAAAAGCTAATGTAACAAATCCTTGCAATCACCATAGACACATTTTGTTCCAAGTAGAAGTTACCTGCTTGAAGAAATCTTCCAAGCCTGTTTCTCCTGAACTTGGTTGTCTCTCCATGCCCAGGCCACCCACGCCCATTTCAATATCGCCATTTCTATTAGCTTGATCCCGTGAGGCCACAAAGGAATCCTGCAAAGGAATGTACCATTAAACAAAAAGATAAATAAAGTCAGGATAAATCTAATTTAAAATATATGCAGCAAACACAATAAGAAAGTAACATCACATTGTTCAGTTCTTTGCTAGTCTGCTACCTGTGGCAGAACCAGAAATGTACCCTTCCCCTTGTAAATTTCAGCAGCTAAAAGCTTCCGCATTCATACTTAATTTCTTCCTTAATAAAAGAATCACAGGGAGAAAAAAAAAAAAAAAAAAAAAAAAAAAAAAAACAACAATTTGCCGCAACCCCAGCAGATCAACAAAACATGCGTAAATAACACACACCACAACATGTCAACATCCCACTCACCGTTAAAAGGTCATTCATTTTGGGGAAATTCGAATCCGGAAAATTCTGATAGAGTGCAAGGTAAAAAGATTGAAGCAGATCTCTCGCCTCCCTGTGATACGCTCCTTTCTTCTCAACGAAGAAGACGTGTGACACAACTTCAAATAAGAGAGAAAATGATCATGCTTGGCAATTAGTGGTGAGCTTGTCAAATTAATTGTTAATCGAGTTAGCTAGTTTGACTAACTGATTACATTAGTTGTTTATATCAAGGTGTTTGGTAACAAGAATTAACCATTTCATCTTTGCATACTACGACTGGTAGTACTGATAATTGAAATCATAAATGACACCCTCTTCTGCAACACTCAAAGGGTGAGTAGTAGATATTATATTGCGTATAAAAACAAGTGCATATGAAAAACGAGGTTCAACTACATATGATGAAGATATGGTCATATAAAAAAACCCAAGCCTTGTTCCTATTATTAGAGTGCAGAATTAGTCAATATATAACACAACTAACAGACTTCCACATTCAATGGGCATTATTAAGGGTTATCAATGCTTATTCAACACATGATTATAAAAGCTTATGAGTGAACATAACTCCTCAGGCATGGACAGCAAACGATTCATGTGTACACATGTCAATTCTAAGTTTATAAAAGATAAAAGAGTTGCATTATAACCGGACAATATCCATTCTAAATAATAATTTAGACAAAAAAAATGCATCCTCAGCAATATAGAGCCTAACCAAAGATATTGTCTCATTGTGCTAGTGCAACTTTTTTTTTGTTTATAAACTTAGGATGGACGCGTGTACACAAGAATTGTGTACTGTCCATGCCTGAGGAGTTTTGTTCACTCCGAAGCTTTTATAATCATGTGTTGAATAAGCAATGATGTCCCTTAACAATGCCTATTGAACATTTTCTAAATTTGGAATTCTGTTAGTTTGTGCTATATATTGACTGTTTCTGCACTCAAAAACAGAAACATGGCTTGGGTTTTTTATATTACCACAGAGGTAGATCATCATATAGTTGTCTCAAGATCTTCATCATATAGTTGTCACACGAGAAATTGTTGTGCCAGGTAGAGTTTGTGTTTGAGTTGAAATACTTTTGATGCTTTGATATTTCTTGGTAGGCAGTGTAATATGAACATAGTCCATCACACAGAAGTATGAAAGATGTAATTGAATATTCAATTGGACATACCAATATCCTTCTCTAAAGAAGGTTGGGAATTGTTTGCCCTCAACAAACTGCAAAATCAGTGCACAATAAGTCAATAATCCATAACAGAGCAATAACAACCTAATAAATGAACAACAATAAAGATGAAAATTTAAATAAATAAATAAAATGATCTCTCAATTTAATGTACTATAACTTTTTTGGTTGAGACCAATAAAAGATCAATTTGAGATATTGAATCTGCATCAGATAATTTCAGGTGAATTAACATGAATTAGTTAATGATAAAATACTTAACTATTTTCTCATATTTATTTCACTCATCACCAGGTCATAAAAAATATGTTGAAAAACGGGTTCATTTTTTCAATGAATTAGTATTCAGCATGTCAAGTCATTAGCAATAAGTATTAATATAAGAGAAAGTAATTACACAAGGACTACATATGGAAATTGAAATAAAAGAGAATAAGATAAGGGAAAGACAAAGTGAAAATATAGATATTTTCATTATGGGTAAAGATAATTGTATCCGTATAAATACCTGCACTTCACTGCATTTGTATATTGGATGTTTCTGAGCAATAAGTTCGTAGTGTCATGAAAGTGGAGGCAAGGCACAACTTTTCACCTGCACAAATATTTGAGAAACAAAATAATGGTAAAACACATGTATAGGAACTGAAAAAAACTCAAGTAAATTGCAGATGAGCTGGGAGTGAGGGAGGGAGAGGTAGGATATATTAATGCAATTCCAATGCTACTATAGAAATACATTCTACAACTTCAAGACATGCAATCTGATCAAGACAAGTTTGCCCTAAGGAAAATAAAAACATAATTGAGCAGGAATGATTGAACTTAATTAGAAAACCAACTTCAAAACAGTGATTCCCTAAAAGGCTAAAACCCTCTTTCAACTAAGAAATTCGACCAGAAGAAACCTAAAATTAAGACAAATCAAAATCAGGCAGTTGATATGAACTACAAAAATCAGGCTACTATAGATTTTAGTTCTATAGTAGTAGTATTACGAACTCCAAAAATCTTTCTTCAACTAAGTCACTCCCTCCATTACAATAGCAAAAAAAAAAGCCTAATTTAAAATTTCTTGTAGGTCATACATGAACATAGAAATCAACACCGACAGTAATAGATTACCACCGATACAATCCATCAATATCTTTGTTTCTGGTTTCCCCCTCACCAATAATATGACTTATGAAATTGTATTTGTGACCGAACTTTTATGAACATGTCATAAAACACCCCCCAGAAAATGACCTGGCATTAACAAAATTTCAGTGACCTGGCTCTAATAGGGAGAACACTCACACATTCATAAAATATTTGGAAGTCTACAAAATACCAACAGATGAGTTTAACTGCAACAAGTTAATTGACTAAAATACCAACAGATGAGTTTAACTGCAACAAGTTAATTGACTAAGGAGCAAAAATATTCACCAGAAATATGCAGCCTCGAAGAAAGTAAATAACAAAAGGCAGGACATTATTCATCATCACAATCCCGAACAAAATGAGGATAATGTATTGGCAAGGATGTTAGACCATAAAGAAGCTATCATATCTCAGTTAAGTTGGGCCAGTCTCTTTTTGGGATTCCATACCTTGGGACTTTATGTTCATAATGATGTCATGCTTGCTTTTGGTACTCCGGAAAAGCAAATTTTGATCAAACCCATATTTGCTCAATGGATCCAATTGGCTCATGGGAAAACTTCATATGGGTTCGATGTACTTTTATCTTCAACGAGCAGTCCGGCATTCAATGCCTGTCGAAGCATCTGGTTGCTGGGTTGGTTAAATGCTGTTAATCAAAATACTAATTCATTATTCTTAACAACCGGTCCTGGAGACTTTTTGGTTCATCATGCTATCGCTCTGGGTTTACATACGACTACTTTGATCTAAGTAAAAGGTGTTTTAGACGAACACGGTTCCAAGTTAATGCCAGATAAAAAGGATTTTGGTTATAGTTTTCCGTGCAATGGCCCGGGGCGCAGGGGTACTTGTGATATTTCGGCACAGAGATATTGAACGGCATACCCCATCTTCCCATTTAGATATATCTATCCTTCCAAAATCCATTGTCATTGTATTGCCTTTTATCCACGGAAATGAAGTTTTTGATTTTATGATAACCCACTCAAGCAATACAAAAGGCGACATTCATACAAAGATACGTTTCCAGCAGCAGTAAAAGTATACCATCTCGAAGACACAATAATTAAAACAATTTACCTGAGAGAATGAGATTAGGAAGTAATTTATATTCTCTTGACACCCACACAGTTAAGTTGTTCGTTAGTCATCTACTTGCTATATTATTTATATTTTTGTGGTCTCAATTGATGCCATTAAACAATTACATGCCCTTTACTTTAGCCTGTAAATGATCCAATTCCACAAATGGCCTGCTGATTCAACACTAATAAATAATCTCCTCAACCAGTCTCTCCTGTAAATCTGTAATTTATTTTTTAAGAAGAAAAACAAGGATTGTAATATATGCTAGCTCCACAACTTCTGTCAACAGTAGGGATGGCAATGAGTTGGGT
Organism: Hygrophila difformis; assembly: GCA_030278955.1. NCBI lineage: Eukaryota > Viridiplantae > Streptophyta > Magnoliopsida > Lamiales > Acanthaceae > Hygrophila > Hygrophila difformis. Next base: position 12,584,803 of record JAOANR010000004.1, on the reverse strand, counting down.
CCACCCAGACCCAAGATCCAAACCGAGAGAAATTTCAGGACCCAAGAACCGACCCAACCCAAAATATTGCTTCTTTAGACCCGAACAGAACCAAACCGTCAGGACACGGACCCAGAACTGTAGACCCGTGGACCCGAGAGAGTTAACAACAAGCCGACCCAACCCGACCTAAGACCCGATGTAAACAAAATGCAATAAGTTCATAAACAATAATCAATTTCAGATCAGTGACTGAAGCAACTCAAATTCATAGTAGAAATTACTATTGAAATTCAAAGAAAAACTGGAAGAAAGAAATCTCAAACAGTGCATAAATTTGACATTAAAACAGTGGATGCAATTAAAAGTGAACAACAAAGCAGTTGTTTCCAAAGATTATTCTATCTGCATCAGTTCACCATTCAAAAAACATTTGCCATCTTATATCCAACTTGCACACAAATTCATATGGTTTTCGAATAATTCCATAAAGTACCCAAATTTAGATCAAGAAAAACGCACAAAACATTGAAATAAACCCTAAAACCACAACTGTAAATAAACTCACGAATTGTACAATGAAATGGTGAGCAGACAGATGCGAGGGCAGACGCGAAGGCAGACTCCACGTGAGCAGACAGATGCGAGGCGAAGGCAGAGGAAGGCAGACGCGAGGCGAGCAGACAGACGGGAGGGCAGACGAAAGCGAGCAGACAGATCTGATTGCGAGGCGAAGGCAGGGGACAGGCGAGGGGGCAGTGGAGAAGATGAGCGGCGCCGGAGTGGTGGCTGAGTGGCTGGGAAATGGTGGGGCCGTGGGGGAGGAAGTGGCGGTCTGGCGAGACACAGAGGCTGAGGCCTGAGTGCAGCTGCTGTGTCTGAAATTGAATCTGAAAATATAAATTTGAGATGATAATTAAAAGGGGTTTTTATAGTTAAATCCCTCCATTTAAATAATTTTAGTTAAATCCCCACATACTATTCTTGTCATGTATTAGTAGCTAAAAGTGAAATATATTCTACTTTAATCCCCTCACATAAAAGAAAATGAATAACATAATAGGTAATGATTTTACTCTCATACACTTACTTTTTTGCTGCAAAAAGGTGGTGATTGGACATGTACTCATTACATCATCTCCCTCCTCCTTACACAAAATGGGTTACAAAACCCTTTCTTCCACTTCATACACAATGGGTTGCTGCTTCTTTGGGCAGGTTATATTCGCGCCAAATTCATGTGCGTGAAGAGGGATTGGCAGCGTGGAATGACCGAAAGGAGCTCGGTATTGGAGATGGAAAAGGTTAGGGTTTCTTACCACATTTACAATCGATCATCAGGGGAATAGGGGGTGGGTTTCTTTGTGTTTTCAGAGGGAATAGAAGAGGGTAAGGGCAGGGTTTTGGAGGATACTCGATGGAACTCATCACAACGCAGATGTAATGAGGATGGCAAGGTTGAACAATGCTAGGGGGCTGTCCTTTGGCAAGATGAATATGATGAACAAGGAAGCTGTCAGCAAGAGAATGAGGTACGTGTGGTGCTAAACGGGTGTAACTGTGGTGTCCAAATCTATGATAGTAGTGTTTTATTTTCTAAATGCACATTGGTGCATGTATGCATTACGGGAAATATTTGTGTTTGGAAGTAAATGTGTATTTTTCTTTTGCATGCAACGATCACGAGTGTTTCTACTGTTTTATATATGGAATATTGATTTAGTAAAGTGCATTTGTATTTAATAGGTATTTGCGCTGTGTTATACATGTTTACGCACAGTGTCGTGTTTTAGAGGAGGAAGTTGTTGTTTTTAGCATGGTAATGTTGTATTGGAATATTTATTGCACACCGTATATTCGTGCAGACATTCAGAAATGCGATGATGTTTGTGAATCAATATTGTATTCAGTTGGTATGTGTAGTGGTTGTGAGCGGTGATTTATTGATTGCAGGACGGATACGGAAGATGTTAATGAATGTGATAACGACTTTGATGAGGAAGACACCGAGGATGTAACAGTGTTGTGGCTCATTCTTTTAAAGGTGAAGGACAAAAGTTTAAAAATACGGATCAATTTCGTAGGGTGCTCAAAAACCACTGTATTGCAGTCCGTCGTGGGGTTCCAATTTGTGAAGATCATAAACAATTTAGGATGCAAAACAAAACACTACAATCATGAGTTCACCTTGACGTACAATGAATAGGGTGTTGGAAATGGGAAGGTATGTCTAGTGGATAAGGGGCTAATGAAACATATGAACTTATGCTATTTCCAACTTTGGAGGAAGGACAATGGTTATATGTTATGAATCGGGTTCACCTTGAACTACAACGAATATGATTTGGAAATGTATGTCGAGTGGATAAGTGGGTGATGAAACTTACAGTTTTATGTTATTTTCAACTTAGAAGAAAGGTCAATTGTTATCTCTTAAGAATCGGGTTCACTTTGAACTACCACACTTGAAATCAACAGCATCATACAAACATTGAACATAACAACACCCTACGGTCTTGCAACACCACATGTGCGTTCTAAAACACAACATGTATCGACTATGAAACTGATGGGCATTTACTGAAATGATGTGCACCCAACACCACAAGTGTGTTATGAAACACCACCTTTCACATAACACACTAGATTAATGGGGGACGAAAACATCACCCTTGCATGACTTCATATGATACAATTAAAAACCACAATTACAAGGAAGATCATAAACAATTTAGGATGCAAAACAAAACACTACAATTATGGTTTCACCTTGACATACAACGAATAGGGTGTTGGAAATGGGAATGTATGTCTAGTGGATAAGAGGCTAATGAAACATAGAAACTTATGTTATTTCCAACTTTAGATGAAGGACAATGGTTATATGTTATGAATCGGGTTCACCTTGAACTACAACGAATATGATTTGGAAATGTATGTCTAGTGGATTAGTGGATGATGAAACTTACAGTCTTATGTTATTTTCAACTTCTGAGGAATGTCAATTGTTATATCTTAAGAATCGGGTTCACCCTAAACTACCACACTTGGAATTAACAGCAACATACAATCATTAAAGATAACAACGCCATACTGTCTTAAAACACCACATGGTCGTTCTAAAACACAACACTTATGAACTACGAAACTGTTAGTGTTTTACTGAAATGATATGCGCCCCACACAACAAGTTTGTTCTGAAAGAATCGGGTTCACCTTAAACTACAATGAATAGGGTTTTGGAAAGGGAATGTTCATCTAGTGGATGAAATCGATGAAACCAACAAATTTAAGCTATTTCCAACTACGGAGGAAGATCATTGCTTAAATGTACTTTGTTTTTGGGATTTCACCTTGAACTACAACCTGTACTTCACTTTGCTTAAATGAATCGGTTTACTTTGAACTACAATCTGTACTTTGTTTTTGGGATTTCACTAAGCTTCCCTTTAGTTTCTAAAGAAACTTATTGCTTCATTGTACACAATCTTCCACCAAAACTATAATCATATCCAGAAACAATATACTTGCAATCCAAAACACTACATCATTCACATTATAAAAGATGTCAAACTTCTTGTTCCAGTGTTGAGTGAAACACCACATGACCTGAATAACACAGACAAATAGCTTAGCAAAACAACAGAGTCAAAAATATAAATGTTCTGTTCCGGGCATTCAATCATGGAATAAAATAGTGCAGTCAATCAAAAACAACACAATCATCACTTCAATCCTTTGTAGGAGAAGGGTTGGCAGTAGGAGCGGGCAGCATGCTCCCTTCTCCCCTCTGTTTTCTTCCTCTCTTTTGCTACATTTTCCTTCGCTTCATTCTCCACGGAGCTGTCAGTTCCTTCGTCTCCAGTCCCCCACAGTCTCCTTTTGGAACACAACACATACATAGAAGAATTGGAACATTTTCACACGGTACTACACACACACATACAAGAACACAACTCTCCCATTTCATCAACATTTTTATACGATATGAACAAAAAATGAGACTTTCATACAAAAAACACAACACGGCACAGTTATCAACTCCAAAAACATGGGAATGTATGTTTAGTGGATAAGTGGATGATGTTTTGTTATTTTCAACTTCGGAGGAAGGTCAATTGTTATATGTTAAGAAACGGGTTTACCTTGAAGCACTCTAAGAGTGCTTGCAGCCGCGTGTTGCTATTATATACACCCTCTACCCTTGAAAAGTGGTGGAAGGGCGTCCCCCTTTATTGCCATTTGTTGTTGCATACAATACCCATTCATACAATTACACACAAAAAACAACAGACTAAGAACAAATAACAACTATTATCTTTCTATAAAACACGACAGTACAGTTATTAACTCAATAAACACCTTCAATAAACACATGAATGTCTACAATAAACACCTTCTATAACATGTATGTCTTCGTCGTGGGTGGTTACTTGGAGTTAGAGGGAGGTTGAGCGGTGGTTGTGGCAGTCGAGGCAGACATCATGTCACTCCAAATGTACATTGACACTTTAACTCTTGCTCCATCTATTGCCACTTTTATTTCAACAAGAGTATATTGGTCTTTTCCTATTTCATATTTCAAAAGAAAAGCTATATTATGAGTTGGGGAGTATAATTATGAGGTTGAGCAGTGGTTGTGGCAGTCGAGGCAGACATCATGTCACTCCAAATGTACATTAACACTTTAACCCTTGCTCCATCTATTGTCACTTTTATTTCAACAAGGCTATATTGGTCTTTTCCTATTTTTTATTTTAAAAGAAAAGCTATATTATGAGGTGGGGAGTATAATTACAGTATAATGGTATAGGGGGAGCTTGGAGGGTGTATTGTGTTTGGGAGGGATTTAACTCACATTTGCCGTAATTAAAATGGCCACCAGTCCACCATACGTTTAATTAGGGGAAACGGCCATCAAAAGGAATTTGGGCTGGAAAAGAAGAATTTCTGCCGGATAATTCTACACGCGGGCCGCGTGTAGCCCACTTGCGGGACAAGCAACGCGCCGGCCTGGACACATTAGATTTGACATATTTCACCAATTTAACCAGTAAAAAAAAAAAGTTTGACCACCAATTTCACCCTAATTTCTTGTGCCCTAATTTTAAAACCGCAACACCCCTCCCTTCCATTTCTCCATTTCGTGAGCTTCGGGAGAACGACAATGGCGAGCTCAGGAGACAGTAGCAAGGGCGAAATGTTGTATGGGCTTCCCAGCAAAATCTGTTTTTGTGGAGATAGAGGTGAAATCAAGACCTCTTGGAAAGGAACCAATGTCGGACGGAGGTTCTATGTTTGCCACCGTGGGCGGGTAAGTCGACGGCTAGAGCGTGTGCATAAATTGTTGTGTCCATGAATTTTAATTGCATATCTGAATGTGTTTAATTGTATTTTGCTTGTGCATAGGGTGCATACCTGGTTATTGTATCTATATCCTTTTTAAAAAAAAAAAAAAAGATGCAACACAACTTTGAAATAGAGAACCTCATGCCCAACATTTGTGAGTTTAAAACTTAAAGGGCAACAATGTTCATTGCTCCATCCTACAAAATCAAGCATCTGCTGCAATGATTAATTTTTTTTTCACGAGCCATTTAAATACCCAAATCTAAACTCACAAACAAGACTTTGTTTTCTTGCTCACTGAAAGCTATCAATCTTTACATTTTGTTATAGCTTGTTTAATGGTTTTTGCTTGCTCATAGGATGGTGGATGTCAATTTTTTGATTGGGCTGAGGACGTTTTGTGCAAGCGGGCTCAAGCATTGGTGCCGGGATTGTTGAACAAGTGCGATGGTTATGAAAAAGAATTTGAAAGACTTGAAAATGATAAAGAGTTGGTCGAAATGGAAAATTCTGAGCTGCGGAAAGAAAAGAAGAAAATCGAGAAGGTTAAAGAACGGGTCGAGAAGGAAAACTTGAAGCTAAGGAAGGAGAATTTGAAGCTAAGGAAGGAGATTAAGTGGTTGTATGTTGTGCTTTGCATATGTATTTTGGTATTCGGTGGCATGTGTAAGGCATTGCTTGGTATGGCAAGTCGTGGCCACATAAGGTATGAACAACTTGTGTAGGTGTGTGATTCTTAACTTGGCACAATGCTCCACCTTGTGTAGGTATAAACAAGAGTGGCAGAATGCTTCAAGAAGTAGTTGTATGTTTTGCTTTATCTATTAACATGTAGAATATGCAATTACATGTTTGTCACTGTCCAACCAATTGAGTACAAAATCTGTCCATCCACATTGACACTAAGAACATTCAAGCAAAGCAACATGTAAGAAGAGTTGTTACTAGAAAATGATATCAATTCAGCCATAAAGATGGTCCACAAAAAAGACATGAATTAAAGTGCATGGTTCTACCAACAAAAGATTGTTCACCAACAGATAAAGGTAGCAATCATTGTAATTAAAAATCCAACATGACTAATAATTCAGTATCAAGTTTTCTGAATTTACAAAAGGTCACAAAAAGCTGGTCAATTCAGACAAACACCAACACATCACTTCGGCTTGCTGGGGCCTTCTTTCCTTGGGCACAAGTTGTGTACTGGAGGTGTGCCTTTCCCAATGGAGAATTGTGGGGATCTCCATGCTCCCCCTCTATACGGTGCAGGTTTCCTAGCAGTTAATGGTCCCTTCCCCTTCAATTGTTGGTCCATCGAAGGGCCTGGCACCATTATTTGGGGGGAGGGTATCACCAAATGTTCCTGTGTGACAACTGGCTCTTGTAATTCATCTTCAGTCGGCTCATTACCAACAACAGGCGAGTTGGGTGGTAGTAGTAGTGGCTGTGATTACAATACAAAGCAGAAAAGATTTAATACACATTAATAAACAATTCTATATGATAAAAAGCATGACTCAGAAATTTATTACATGACGATCATCGACTTGTGGTTGTTGTGGTGGAGCTGTTTTCTTGCGTCTTTTTGTTGTTTGGCCCGCGACCTACACAATGAAAAAATAGAAAAAAAAAGAGCAATGAAGTCTTGCGACATCAACAATTATTACATGACTACGAATACAAAGCACAATGAATTTAGTACATGATTCGTAGCCTGAGTAGTGTGAGTTTGTTGTTGTCCAGCAGCTGATGTTCCAGCTACATGCTCCCCCTTCTTCTTCATCGCCTACATGATAATATTAAACAATGAAGTCTGCTAACATGGAAAAAAAATAACTAAGAATATTGGCAAATAAGTTGTGTATGACCTTAGCTTGTCTTCTTTGCTCACGGAGCTCAGCCGGGACAGCAGGGCATGTTGTTATATGATGCCCGGTCTTACCACATACACTGCAATGGGAAGTTGTTTGTCTTCTAGTCATCTTTGTTGCATCGATGGTGTACCTTCTTTTGGGCCTTGGTTTCTTTTTTTGCTCTTCAGTGCCTTTTTTCCTGGATTTCGGTGGTCTACCAACTCCTCTTCCAAACGTTGGAGGACATGGAGGAATGTATGAAGTAGGCTGCCAGAATAGCTCGCTTGCAACTCCAATCAATGGATGCTGGTATGCTTTGATATAGGTGGCCACCGAATAGTTCTTCTCAACATAGTGGGTCGGATCATTACCTTGTTTGGAAATCGCAGCCATACCATGGACGCATGGATACCCATTTAGTTGCCATATCCGACAAGAACATTCCCTCTTCACGAGATCAACAACAAACTGGCCTTCTCCTTCCATCATCCGTATTTGATAATGTCTATCGCTTGCCTTTTTCGGTATTCAATTTCCCACCCTTTGACCATTTTTCTTCAGAATAGCCTCAATCCGAGGATAAATCAGCCGGTTAGACCATTTTATAGTTGCCCTGTCCAAATTTTCAGCGTGTCTTTTCATAATGTATTCCCGAATCCACTCAAGACTAGTGAGAATAGTCTTATCTCTAGCGTCCTCGATACAAGCATTGAATGATTCACAGAGGTTGTTCAAAAGCATGTCACACATTGGTCCCTCATCAAAGTGTGACTTACTCCATTGGGTTGGTGGTCTGTCATTGAGCCACTTCCAGGCCCCTTCCGAGTACTCTCTGATTCTCTTCATAAATAGCATGAATTCAGGGACAGTTCCAGAACGAGCAGCACCCCATAGCATGTTTTTTAAAGCAAGACCTCTGAAGCCCGCTGTGCAGAAATTGTTGTGCATGTGGCGCACACAAAATCTATGATCTACCCCGGGGAATAATTCTTGGATGGCATGTACAAGTCCTTTCTGTCGATCGGATACGAATGTGAGATATCTAACACTAGCAAGCTGTAGGTCCTGCTTCAAAACTGCAAGAAACCAACTCCAATTATCCGTATTTTCTTTATCAACAACAGCATATGCAATGGGATATAGGGAGTTGTTTGGATCCACTCCAACTGCTGTCAGCAATATTCCTTTATGTGGCCCACTCAAGTGACAGCCGTCAACCCCTATTAGTGGTCTACAGCCGTTTCTCCAACCCTTTTTTAGAGCAGCGAAACAAGCATAAAATCTATCAAACTTTGTTTGGCCGCCTTCATTAACAGTCCCTAAAATGACTGTGCTTCCTGGATTTCTCATTCGTAGTTCTTCTGCATAGTCCCAAAGCCGTGAGAACTGATACTCGGATGACCCATTGAGTGCTTGCAATGCCCTTTTCTTGGCACTAATTGCTTGGTGTCGTGTCATGTTAACCTTCAACTCATTAATTACATCTAGCCTAAAGCCCTCAGCCGACCTTTTGGGATCTGAGATGAACTTTTGTATGAATCTCTCTGCTAACCACTTGCTATTTACTACGGGGACATCGTATGTTTCCATACAAGTATGTTTTGTTTCAAACCTGTATGTTAAAATGAAAAAACATTAATTCCAACAGGAGAAAATACATAACATGTGCTACAAATGAATATAATAAACAATGCCTAAGTCTCGAGAAAATCCATACATGGAAACAGAGGACTTCAAATTAAGGAGCGGACTGAATCATTCATTCATTCCAAACTTATTGCAGTAAGAATTAATCACTCACATCATCAAAGAAGGGTTAGGTTATTATATTCATGCGCACTGAATCATGCGCATTTTTCAAAAAAGAAAGACTGCTAATAAGGCAAGCAAAAAATAGATGAAAACTTGTAAGTGATGGGAAAAAAAAAAAGAAAAAAGTACCAGAGTTCCCTCATACCGGGTTAATTAGAATTTGAAAAATAATATATATAGATAGATTATATATATAATTAATTTAAGCGATCCGACCTACTTCCTACTCAGCAATGTCACTTTTTAAGTATAAACAAGAAACAAAATGAAGTGTCAACTCTCGTGGTGTTCAATTAATCAATAACAGTACATGGAAGCAATAGAATTAAAAGATCATAATGATTAACTAACATTCAAAATGTATTGAATGACTAAATACTTAAAGTTTACACACCTTGTCACCTGGAGGCTCTCAGCATTTGCTACTTTGTGAGCACAAATTTTCCATTTGCAGTCTGTTGCAAGACACTCCGCATACACCCTTGTTGGTGTTATCCTTGTAAACTTGGCGTTTTTCCTTCACTGCAAGTGACCTAATTGGTTTCTTCAACTCGTCCCTTGTGCCGAATAGCATCTCCAATGTTATTGTGGGATTATAAATCTCTGAAGGATTGAAAACCGGGGCCTGTTTTGCACCATCATTCTCATCATCTGAAATCCTCCTCTCATCGAAATCATCACCTGCTGTGACCATATCGTTATCCGATCTGTCTCCTTCACTCAATTCATCAATTGAAGGACCTCCTCCAGATCCACCTGCTGCCTTTTCAGGTTTCGCGCTGCCTGCATTGTTCCCATCATGTGCCTGGTATGAATCTATTATATCATCAATATCTTCTTCGACCTCGTAATCACTCTCGACAAAAACATCATCCTGCCCATCAACCCGATCACCCTGTTCCCATCAGTGTCACCATCATCCCCCTCAACCAAAGCATCCCCCACACCCAATTCATCCCCCGGATCACCCTCGGCCATATCAGCCCCCACGCCCATATCATCCCCCTCATCCATATCAGCCCCCACACCCAATACATCCCCCTCATCCACATCAGCCCCCACACCCATATGAACCCCCTCATCGACATCAGCTCCTCCATTATCATCATGGGATCCAGATGCATCATCACTTCCATCACCATAACCACCACTAGTTTCAGATTCACTTCCACTACAATCTTCAATATCAGACAAACTGTCTTGAGCAACATATATATGAAATAATCTTTGTCTAATAAAGTCTCTTGCAACAGCCTGCAGATTCTTCTTTTCGTCTACCGATTCAAAAGCATCACCAACTTTAATGTAAAAACGAACTCCATAATCAGAAACACTCTCTTCTCTTAACCAGTAACAAAGGGTCCAAATGTCTAGCAGCTTGGTGCTTACGTGGTCGTATATCACTACCTTCCCTCCCTGATACTTAGCCGAAGGCCCCTCCACAATCGCTCCACCGAAGTGAAGCACAACACTTTTTGAAATGCACCCTGGATCTGCCAAATCACAAGTAACAATATACAGTATAAGGACAACAACAAGATAAGCCAGCTATTGCAAGTCATATACTTGTCAAGTAGGAATAAAGAAAAAGTAAAAGATTCCCTTTCACTATGGTCCAAATACCCAACATTGTCGGCATCCCCACAATAGCATTTAAAATTCGCCCAACAGTGAAATTGTTGGTGGAGGACCACTACGTACGAACTATTACCCCAATATTTAAGACTTCACATACTTCATTCTACCATTCCCATCCGTTATTTTATTGTTTTAAGCCAACAAACCCTAAACTCCACAAATGAATTTCTGCCACAATGCTAAACCCTAAGAAATATACTTACAATATGGCGGAGGTGCCAAATCTATCTTCGCGCCGGGTCTTCGAAGCCCCATTGCGCTGCAAGTTTCTTCAGACCACTAGATTCGAGCATTCAACGATGAAAGTTAGGTTGTGTGTCTGATTTGGGGTTATTCGATCTCCCTTCGACAATTACCAACTACTCATCTCCAGTAAAAACGTTCAAATGGGAGAAAATGTGTTTCTTAATATTCTGGCGTTTTTTCGCAATTTCAGGCAAGTCCCGCAAGTGGGCTACACGCGGCCCGCTTGTAGAATTATCCGGCAGAAATTCTTCTTTTCCAGACCAAATTCCTTTTGATGGCCGATTTCCCTAATTAAACGTATGGTGGCCTAAAAACGGAGGAGCCTCCTTCTGGTGGCCCATTTTAATTATTATCTCTATAAATGTGGGAGTGGGATGCTATGCTTCGGGTCCGGGTCGGTTCTAAGACCCAACCATTTACTCTTTCATTTTATTTATGGGCGCGGCTATTTACAGTTACAGTCTATACATTATGAAGTTCATCAAAATAACTCAATGACCCTTCGAAATCTACATTACTAAGTTGACCCCACTTTTAAACTCAACCATCAAATTAACTCAATAACTCTCCAAAATCTAAAATCACCCCATATTAATATTCCCTTTTTTAAAATGCTACAGACTACATACTCCAATACATATTTTAAATTATTAAAAATTTAAATTTGGTACAAATAAAAATTTTAAAAATTTAATACTTTAAAAGTACACGACAAGATGAATATAGTAAGATCTCGATTGGTTATATCTAACTCATACTATAATTATGATAAAATTTTAAGTTAAATATTAAAATAGGCCACTACAAAGGCATGTACTTGATTATAAGCCACTACAAATACCAATTATAAAAATAGGCCACAATAAGGGTAGTATGTTGTAAAAATAGATCAATTGAATTTTAAAAATATTTTTTTAACCCCATAAACTTTCTTTTTCTTTCATTTTGACCCCAAACTTTTAAATTTTAATTTATCATTAATAAATGAATCAAATATCCTATTTCTAATACATTTCAATTTTGACTATATTTTTTATTTTTATATTTCTATTTTAATTTATTTAAGTTTTTAAATTATTGAATTATTTAACTTAATATTGTTTTGTGCTAATTAATATAATTGAATCTCACTTTTCAAATGTATTTTTTCTATTTAATATAAAATATAGTTCAGTTAAAATATATTGAATTTTTAAAATTCCTTAAAACTTATTTCATCTTAAAAAATCAATTTTATTAGTATTTTTGTCAATATTTTTATTCTCAAAATATTTTCTTTTACTTTATTTAATTTTATAGTATTATGTTATATTTCTTTAATATAATTAAATTTTATTCAATATAATCAAATTTAAAATTTAAATTAATAATAAAAATGTGTTAGGGTTAAAATGAAAGAAAATAAAAATTTATGGGGTTAAAAAATATGTTCAAAATTCAATTGGCCTATTTTTACAACATACTATCCTTTTTGTGGCCTATTTTTATAAGGGGTATTTGTAGTGGCTTAATATCAAACATAGGCCCTTGTAGTGGCCTATTTTAATATTAAACTCTAAATTTTTTAAGTCAAAGTGTTTATAAACAGTACCACTCAATCAAATGTTAGCAATTTAAAAAATGGAAAGATTATGAATTATAATGTCAACACTACAACTTTCGAAGTATTAAAATTATATTTTTTAAAAAAATATAATTTATACGGCGTATATGAAAAATATTATTTTTTTGAGAAGCATAAAAAGTATATGTGACAATATATGAATTGTTGGAACGTCATCATCAATATTAATGAATGCCGGACAACACTTGTCTCTCAATTATTAAGCCATCTTGATTGATTTTGAATAAGTCATCCACTATATTGTAGTATAAATACTAGTGATTCCAGCTGTGCGATGCACAGCATACTGAGGGCGTACAACTGCCCATGGAAAAAAAAAGAAATAATTGTAGGTGAGTGCACTAAGTAAATTATGCATTAGACCAGAAACTGATGTGAAAGACCTAAAATCATATTGTACCTTTGTACAAGGGCCATCACATTCTACAGTCTGAATCCATGGCAAAAATAAAAAAATAAAAAAAAAAACTTTCTTGAAAACGGATCATATTGGAGTGACTGAATATAGTTGATAATCTCGTCAAGCATCATCGCTTTCCCAGTAATCTTGAAGGCAAAAATGATCCAAGAATTTACACATTGACTCAAATGAAAGGAGGCTAAAGCTAAAATTGAAATGAGAAGATAGTGACCTTATTGCATCCAGGGACCAATCCTTGCAACAACCTCATTCTTTCACTAATTCTTTCTCTCTTCACCTGTATCCAATCCAAACAACTTTTACACCTTGTTCATCTATATGTATTGATTTAATTTGAACATATTAAGGTACCCTTTCAGGAAGGCTGTGACTATTTGTTGCATGTCCCCTTTTGGCTCTAACATGAATGTAATTCTCTTTAGAAGGCTCTGCACTATTGGAATCCTTGACTTGCTCGTTTTCAGATGGAGATTTTTTTGCCAACATTTGATCCCAACTTCTGCTGCTTCTCGTCATCTTTAGACAATTCAGTTGTGTCCCTTGATGGATCATTCTGCAATTTTTCTTCAGCATTCTATATGATATGGAAAGAGAATATAAAGGTAAGACAAAGATAGCCTATAAGAGGGGTTGATACAAAGATAACAGTTAACAAGTTACCTCAACTGAAGCTTTCCATTTCCTCCTTCCTTGTGAATGATCCTGGCAGTGATCATCTGATATGCTTGTTGAGGGCATTTGAGCGGCAAGCAAGTTATTGTTGACAAAATCTAAGTGACAGCGCTTGTTGAGGGCATTTGAGCGGCAAGCCAGTGCCTGTTGACAAAATCTAAGTGACAGCCAAAGCCTGGAATCATCTTTGAGAACATATGATCAGCCAGGCCTGAGCGGGGTGGAATGTGAACCAGATGGGAAGAGTTGCCCAATGCCTGATTCTCTAACAAAATAGAAGAATGCGGATTGACATTGATGAACTCATTTGCAGAGTCACCAAAACTCCCCTTTCTGCATAAACTCCCATCCTTGATCTAAATCAATAATATTGCGCTGATTCATGGTTATTCTCTGCACCAGACAAATATCAACAGAAAGCTGCTAGTGACTTCCAGGCAGAACTTGCCATTGATGGAGAAGCAGTGAACTGAGTTAATAGCAAGCGACAGTCAGAGCAACAACTATTAAAACTAATGAGGGCAATCACAAATATCAATATGACCGAGAGTAAAATGCAATCAAATAGTAAATTAGTTCAGGCTCGCTAATGGGCCCTACAAATCAAATTCACAATAAAATCAAAATTAGGGATTACAGACACAAGATTAATGCGGCCCAAAGAACCTTAGTGGAAAAGAGACTGGTTAGGTAGACACTAAAATTCCTTGCTAACCAAAAATCTGTAGAAGTGTTCATTCGAATACAATTTTGAGAGTGTGGTTGAAGAAAACCAGTGAAAGATGAATAAAACAACGTAAACAGGCATAATAGTACATATATTCCCAATACTACAACCCGAGCTCCCAAAAGCCATGAAGAGGAAACTCCCCATAAGAGGGAAAAAGGCTTACTTAGTACTCAAAAGGCAAGCCATTCATTTTTATTGACCATTGATCTAATGTGAAAACTCGTGCGCGATTAGTTCCTAATAACACTAATTAATCACATATGCACCATGAAACAATAGTGCTGAAGAGTGAAACAGCCACAACTCAATTTTCTATTTAATAGTCCTTATAATAGTTAACCAAATCATTCAAGTGATAAGTCGGATTTATGACTAATTCGACTGATCCCACTTGTCAATAATTCCATGGCCACAAAAAAGTAGTGATGTTACATCTATCTTAAAAGTTATCCAACCAGATTAGGACAGGAACAAAGGAATTTCCTTTCTTTTCTAATTCATCAATTCTGTTCTTTTATTTTCTCATTCTAAAATCTTCAAACCAGCCTTTAATGAGTTTATAAGCATTATCCAATGTCAACATTCTTCATTCCAACCCAAACCCCATTTCTATGCCACCCATAAATATTCAAAAGAAATGTAGCAAGCAGTCACAAATGCCATTACAGAACCCACATACGCATAAATTTGAAAAATGTAGTATCGCAACTTAAGCAACACAAACCCCAAGATTGCAACTTTGCAATCAAACGCAAGTGCCAGCAGCTACTACGTCGGCATCAAGATTCATAACTATCCTGGAAACATAATCACAATAAAAGTAAATGCCCTTTAATTTCTTTACCCAATGGGGCTAAATTTTGAGAGCTGTTCCCAGAAATAGACAAGTGCATAAGCTCAAAAACAAACCTTCAATGATAGAGACAGAGAGAGACACATCAAAACAATTTGAGCCGAAAAAATAAGAAAGAAAAGTTGGAGATCACCAAAAGAAAAAGAAAATTAATGAGAGATTGAGGAGACAAAGCAGATAGATACCTTGATGAGGCTGCTGACCCATCCCAGATGTTGAAAGCTTCATAATTTATCCACACTTGAGCTAGTTACAACTATTTAAATATTTATTAATATAAAATATACGATTATCTAAGGTAGTAGAAAAGTTTTCATCACTTGAGTTCAGGTTCATTTTTTTAGCAAATTCACAAGTCATAGGTGATTTACTCCAAGAAGCCCATAAACACAATTGAAGCTTTTTCATCAAAACTCAAAAGTAAGTTTGTTGGTCTAGAAGTACGAATGCAAGTCAGAAGCCATAGCAAATAATCACATCCAAAATAATCTCACTGTAATGAGACACGTGTTGTTGTTATAACTCACAATGCATATGAATCCAATTCAATTAAATTTATACAATACAAATTAAACATTATTGTGAAGGCATTGTTACAATCAAGAATCAGTTGTTTTCTATAATTATACAAAGACAATAATGAACCCATTTAGTTATAAGAACTAATTATTGTCCTTACTCGGTCTATATGCTACAACTTCACTTTGTTCTTAATCGACCTTCAAATTCTAACATAATATTTAAACAAGATTAGAGCCTGCTTATGCTTTGCCCCCAAGCAAAGTAATTGACTAATACTACTCTCTTGCCAGGTTAGTTTGTTCATATGTAACACATAACAAATCATTTTGCCAAACAGCAGGAAAAATAACCAATTTTTCTCAGTGGCACAAATGATGCGTGGATTATATATCATGGTTGTCTGCTTAATTTTTAATCAAAATCATCAGCTTGATGGGGATGTTAGATTCACGGAGTGACAGAATTTTTATATTTGTATTAAATGGTTCATTATTTTGGTGTAATAAATTGAATGTGTTTTATAAGATAAAAATCATTATTTGAACATAAATATTGACTTAAATAAACAAAGCATGTGTGCAACATCAAAATAAGTGTTTATATATGCAGTAGCTCTTAGAACTTCTGGCCAAACCATTTATAAACTATTGCCACTTCTTTCCAACTCAAAATAGATAACCACAAAAAACAATTTCAGGAGCAATTCAGGATCAAACTATTCTCTTACTAAATAAACTTATTGCTATCTAAACGGATTATACCCACTTCATTATCCTAAAGAAAACATACAATTATTGTAGGATTGTTTCATTTCATAAGGCCTCTAACATTATGATTATTGGATAGTTAAGTAAAATCTTCTGCTACTATGGATGTACCAGTACCACACCAAGTTAGTACCAATTTGAAGTGCATTCTTGAGTAGGCCTACACATTATGAGAGCAGCATACTTCACAACGCGGAAATTATATAAAAAGGGCGACAATATCAGTGGAGAAAGCAATACTAACCAGTGACTCCACAGCACTGCCACTGCCATAAGCATTCGCAGCTAAAATCGCTTGACCAGACTTCACTAAGGGCTTCGCATATGGTAGGCCATTTCATGATTATGCTCCTTCACAAATCTTGTAACTTTCCATTTTCCATTATCATCACATACAAAAGATATCATTGCTCTACATCCCGTCCTTGTTTCTGGCTTTTTGAATCCGACAGTATTAATATCTGCTTCGTCATCTTTGACTCCTTCATTCGAACAGCAATAAGTTATTGATCTTATCCTTCTGGAACCTGTAAAATAGTATTGCTTCCCCCTTTGAATATTAAAACCCATGGCCTGTGCATAATCACAGTACAACATGTACGCTTGTTCTTCACTATACACAACTTGTTCTAACAATCTCTTCTCTAACTCAAGAATATGAGCTCCATCTTGCCCCTCATCCACATCCACCACTTCTCTACCAGACCGCAGACGCACTATTCCTTCTTCATCACTATCGGCACAAACTACTTCCTTTTGTTCAAGGTCGAATCCAGAAGTTTCCATCTCTGTGAATTTCAACAAATCAAAGTGTTAGCAAATCAACATGGGCAACCCCCAAGGGTGCATCCCAATTGTTTGAAACCTAAAATTTTACATTTATGGGTGGGATTTAAACCATTTGGTATCCTGTCGTCAGGAAAGGTTCTGAATGGTTGGAAAACATCAACATCCCTATAAGGATTTCATAAAGTAAATTAACTGGATGAAAATTTGCTAAATAAAATCCAAAAATAACACAATTTAAAAGCAAAACAAAAAATGTGTGCCGACAGTCTGCATATCTCATATCTCATACTATTGTTTTCTTAGCAATTCAGTATCTATGCCTACTCACGTAACTACTTACGAGAAGTGTACATCACAAATTACACATGCGAAGCATATTATCAAGTATCAGCCTTTAAAGGCACTATTAGAAAAATACAATCCAATTTTTCGACATAGAAAATCCGAAGCCGAAATCTGAAAAGAAAAATCAATGGAAGGTTTTTTTCAAGATCCATAGGTATCCGATTTAATTTATAAACACAAGGTCTTACATTGAATATGCTAAGCTCCCAGGTTCACTGCCGGCAAATTCTTTCACCAACTCAATTGCTTTTCTCGAATACATTTTGACCTAAAGTTCAGCAGTGTAGCTCCCTCTTCTTGCTGTAAAATCATCACCATATTTCATCTAAAGCTTGACTACAAAAATTCTATAGAACCTAAAGACTGTAGGCGTACAAAGTTGAATATTCAAATCAACACAAGGAAAAAGATTAATAAAAGAATAAAAATAATAATAATAATTCAGATGAAACGGCCACTGCCACAAATCTTGAAAAACAAATCAAAGCATGCATTTTGTCAAACAGTTTGCAGTCGTAGACAAGATAGCACACTAATGTTCATATCAACAGTGCAAAATAACCAATAATCTCAAGATAGCATAGAGATGATAAAATTAGGGCAGCAACGAAGAACCAACAAAGCCAGATTTCCCGTTCCTGGCTCAGTAAAAGCTACGGATAACACATATCTAGAGTAAATTTTTAACTTTCTATCAACAATAAGAGCAATCAACCAAGGAAATCACAAAGCCAAAACAACACTGTCCTCTACAATCAATAGAAAGGGAAACAAGAAAATATAAATCTGAAACGGAAAATTAACCGAACATCAACCAAATGCAAGCCCAAATCAGTCTTCAACACATCCCAAAAAAGGAAATAATTACCTGTTATACGACAAACAATAGAGAGGGAGAGAGAGACAGAGTGTAGACTTGTGGGAGACACTGGACGAACTTCAAAAATCAGAAGTAAAATAGTATGAAAGAATAAGAGCCACCGCAACAAAAATGGCAGCACTGGTAACTGCCCAGTTATAGAGTAATCACAATGTAATAAATAGCAAGCACCATCAGAATCAACTGAGGCCTAAAATTGCATAACACTGTATCAGCTACCGGTGCACAGTTGGTGATGCTCTTGATTCCTCCAACTCCACCGCAAGTAGCGCGGTGAAAGTCTTCCTCAACGTACAAATTGATCCGCAACTGTCCTCCCTAAAACATCAATCAAAACAGTAGCATACACAACAGGGGTATAAAATCAGTCCATCTACATAACAAAAACCGCTTAGAAAATATAAACCCCACCCTTGAAGTAGTTCCCAACAGGAGAAGCATATAGCAAAAATGTGTACTCAGGAGGCGGCGCCACGCCCAGGAAGCCCCACATCCCATCAACAGAGGCCTAATGTACAGCAACCCTTTTCCCGGCGGAGGAATATGCCCCCAATTCAACCCCAAAGTTCACAACTTTACATAATTTGCACCACCCAAAAAATTGCAAAAGATTAACACACACATCAAAGGTAGAGATGCTGGGCTTCCAGCAAGATAGGCAACATTATTGCCATTGCAGCTAAATCCTGACCCGAGCTTCTGAGATACTTGCAATCCTCTCAACCTGGACTGGAATAGAATTTTTGTTGTGCCAAATACTCCAGCTGCAGAGGAAATACCATGGGTGGATCTAAAAAACTGAAGGAAAAATAAATAATAGTAATTCAGAAACAAACCTGAGAGAATAATTATATCAGCAACAATACGGGCAAATTCATTCAGAAATACGAGCCACTTGCGCTGACTTTTTTTTTTTATTTTGCCCTGCTGCTTGCACGTATCACTTAAGTTTCTTACAACATATTGAACCTCACATTCAGTTTTAATGGTGCATCCAGCCTGCGATGAGAAATCTACATCAGTATTACTAATGTAATCGGCCTAAATAACAGAAGGAAAGGGGCGAATCAAAATTTAATGTTCTGAAAAACTCTGTAATGTGGAAGATAACAATATACTCTTATAGCAGAGGCCAAATAAGTTTTATCGGTTGAATTCTTGGCATTGTAAGGACAGCCAGCAAGACAGTTCCCACATGCCAGACAACTTGCGCTTTCATGAGATCTCTTTGAATCAGAAACCTGTTCTTTCATATCAAAATTCATGCTCAATCAAGAAGGATGTCTGATGCAGCGGCCTCATACCTGTACCAATCTTTCTCTTCACATTTCACATATGACCCCTTCCATAACATTTGAATTCTGAAACTTAGTGGGAACATTCTGTGCCCAGACCATGTCTGATGCAGCGGCCTCATCCCTGCCCCAAGCTTTCTCCCAAACCTCTGGGCATTTGGGAACAAAGGCAGGAAATTGAGCTGGGTTGCCTCTCTCTGATGCGCCGCTACGGCTCCGTGATAGAAAGGACGTCGATTTGGTGAGGCGGGCCTGTAGAAATCCCAAATTTCACATATGTTTATCCTCTCATCTGTACAAACACCAACAAACTGTATGGCTACATCCTACAACTAATTACCACCACATAATCTTTAATTTTATTATTAAAGAAATCAATCAAAGAAGATGCCTCATTTTCTACAAAGAGAGCATACTTTTCTCAACACTAAACGGGTAACAAGTTCGTGCATAATCATCGAAGTG
The DNA here is from genome assembly GCA_030278955.1 of Hygrophila difformis. NCBI lineage: Eukaryota > Viridiplantae > Streptophyta > Magnoliopsida > Lamiales > Acanthaceae > Hygrophila > Hygrophila difformis. Next base: position 12,564,563 of record JAOANR010000004.1, on the reverse strand, counting down.
CCTAAAATCCCTACGGCAATCGAGATTTCACAGAAAACAAGCTCGGTCCAAGCCTCGAACCAGCATTCACAATTTCGTGCTAATTAACCACATCAATAATCTAGAATTCACCTTGCCGCTCCATAGAATTCGGTTCCCAGGCCACCGCCGCTGCAAGAAACCGAATTAATCGAGCATTCCAAATCATAAATGACACAAGCAACCACCAAAGGAAACAAGAAAATGGGGGGGGGGGGGGGGGGACAGATCCATACCTTTGCAAGTGATCGCATGACCTTGAGTAGCCATCAATAAGAAGAAATTAAATATCCAGCTGAAAGTGAGACAGATACTTAATAGTTACTACAATCACGATCAACACCCTAAATCAAAGCAGAAAAGCCCTACGAACACACAGACACAATGCACAGCATCAAAGGACCTAGACAGGGAGAGTGACTGACCGTTGGGCGCGACGGCGGCACCTCTAGAAGGGAAGGCGGATGCAGACGGCAGGACCGGAACGTCATATGGGGAGAGGCCATTTGAAGGAACTATGTCAGGTTGGGGTGTTGCAGAGACCGGGTCGAATTTAGGGAAGCAAGAAACTGGGCCTACGTTTTCGACGAAGAGAAGGGCGTGAAGAAGAATCATTGGAGCTATGGATTGTACCGGGTCCGCGAGGGAAGGCGGGACTGGGTGTCGCCACTTGGATGCAGATTGCAGAGCTGGGAGTATTGGGGACGGAGGCAATTACAATGAACCAGGGAAAAGCTCCCCCAATACATGGGAATTCACAAGAGCAAACAGAAAACATATAATATCTTTCCTAAGTACCAATTAGTGTCACAAACCTTGCAGAGGCTGCAATAGGAATCAAAGGAAATCGATGAAGGCCAATAAAGAAAGCTGGTCAGCTCCAACAACTAAACCTAAAAAAATACCACCAACATAAGAAAACAAGTGATTTGTTAATGAACAAACAAAATTGATACATAACAAATAGTAGCGAAAATACTTTCATACAATTGGGCTTTTCTTCAAAACAATCATTATCCTTTGAAGTAAAAGGGTACTCCATTTAATTAGAACATTGAGACAATAGTGTCAGGACAAAATGAACAGCCGAAGAAATTTAGCATCAGCTAATTGAAGCATACTTCTCTTGACTCTTCCTTGTTGTAATAACCACTGTGATTACCCTGCCGCCCTATAGTTCCAACAGGTCCCAAAAGACTGGAAACCTGTGAAAAACACAGACATTTGGATCACATTTTCCTTCTTTCATTAGCATGTATAAACACATAAGATCAATGTAATGATTTCTAATCTAGGCCAATATGAGTTTGATGCAAACTAAAACGTTTAGATATGTGAAATATACGAACTTCGTAGCATAGATTGACAAAGAGTTTCATACACGCTTGTGTTGGTGTGGGTGTGTCAATGAAGGCTATAAGCATTAATCTACTGAAACATCCAAAAATCACCAAACAAGAACTCATCATCCTGTCAAGAAAATGACCACCTAAAATTCAAATAATTATTATTCATAATGCAACAAATACAAAACTAAAGCATACATATACATGTATGACGAATAGAGAGCTCGTTGCTATATAATATATAGATGATAAGACAATGTTATATAAAACATGTGTTGCCTACACATATATTCACATATTTTATTATGTAATTTAAAAACTGATGAGAAAAGATTTAACCAATTTTGGGAAGCCCAAACAAAAAAGGGTTAGGCTGAAAACGTAACAACAAACACCTAATTATTAGCAATGAAATTCAAGAAGAAACAAGTATAGAATTTACGTAGTCACCGAGTAGAGTGCAGAGTTACTATCTAACTGTAAAGGGATTAAATCCATCATCCCCAGATTTCAGTAGTTTGTTAAATCCTACTCATTTGGATTTCCATCTCCTATGGGTAAGACACTGACCAATACACAAATGTAAAAGTTTCACTTTGTTGGGTGAAGTGCAGGAGAGTTTTTGCAGATAAATACAGTTAGTGATAATTCACCAAATCCATCTAATTAGATCAAAATATAAAATCCAAGATAAAGTTAGATTGAAGAAACCCATTTGTGATACAAAAATTAACCTCTATCAACAATCTAAAATCGAACTAAGCCAAACCTACCTCAAACCTAAATCACTCAGCTAATATACTCATCTTAATGAAAATCAATAACCACATATACAAACTAAATCTAAACCGAATTTCCAACCAAGGGCCTCATCTCTAGCAGTGAAATCCCCAAACAAAACACAAAAACGCATCCAGATTAGCAAAAATGATGCCAAAAACTCAAATTCATACTGAACAAAAATGCTCGACTCCCAAGTTAACAAACCAAGATCCCAGATATTTCCCAAAACCAAAATCATTCCAAAATTTATCCCAAACACAGACATTAACGATAACAAAAACATTCCAAAACAATAAATTGTGAGGCGCTAAATAGTATATATTTCCGAAGACCTACGAGAACCCTAAATTACTGAACGGGGGAGGGAAACATACACAACCAAGAGCGGACGGGGGCAGACGAACAGCGGGGCCTACCGCCGAGCACAGCGGGCGCCTGTGCGACGACGTTAGGGTTGGCGGTATGCGCGAGTATTACGCATCGAGGGAGTCGCATTCGAGAACCATAAAGCACTGAACGGGAGAGGGAAACGTACCCAAACAAGAGCCGAAGGGGGCCGGCGGACACCGGTGTCAGACCGGCGCAGTCAGGCGAGTATTACTCCGGCGGAGGACGAGTCGCGTGGGGGCGTCGGGTTGCGGAGAATCGGAAACGAAACGGGAATGAATGAAACAAATGCGCGTAGCATTTTCAGCCTATCACAATATTGATCCGATGGTCACGAATCGAGATTCCATGTGCAGTGTCCAATCCGACGGCAAATAATGAATTAAACAGCGAACGGTTGAGATTCAAATTTAATCTGGATCAACGGCCAGAATTGAATAGAAGTTTGGAGGCTTCTCTTATAAGATATAAGAGATATGTTGTCTATCATGGAATAAAATCAACCCTTTGCAGACTTTATTTTGATTACTAATCTCTCTCTATCGTCCTCCTCTCATTCCACATTATTTTCTTCTGCCTCCTCTTACATTGATTATTACTCTATATCTCTATCTGTCTTCCCTCCAAGAGAAAGGCAAAGAATAAACTTAAAAGAGTTGGTTTATTCACAAGTTTAAAATTTTAACTTCACAACACGTTATCAGCACGAACCATGAACGGAGCTCTGCCGGAATTTTTTTGAGGTAATATTTAATCTTCGTATTTCAATAATTCTATTATGGCTAACTTGGCAAAGCAGGATTTCAGACCACTGATGGTATCTGGAGATAATTATATATTTTGGAAAATGGATGTCGAAATCCATTTGGAATCTATGGGTCTAGAAAAAATAATTGAAAAAGATAATCAGGCTTCAAGCCAAGACCGTGCAAAAGCTATGATTTTTATCCGCCATCATCTTGATGAAGGATTGAAAACACAGTATTTACGGTCAGAGACCCAATTGAACTCTGGGAGGACTTAAAAAAGAGATATGATCATTTAAGATCAATTAATCTCATTCGTTCCCAGTATGACTGATTACACTTACGAATCCAGGATTTTAAATTAGTAAATGATTATAATTCTGCTCTGTTTAATATTGTATCACAATTAAGACTGTATGGTGAAACAGTTACTGATAAAGAAATGACAGAGAATACATTCTCTACATTCCACCCCTCCAATTCGATATTAACGCAACAATACCGAGCAAATGGTTTCACTGAATATTCTGATCTGATTACATTTTGTTATTGGCTGAAAAGAATAATGATTTATTATAAAAAAAAAATCATGAAATGAGACCAACTGGCTGTATTACAGCCAGTGGCACATGTGACTGAATCTTCTAGCTGTGGTCGTGGTCGTGGCCGAGGTTAGAGACCTCGTGGTCGTGGATATAACCGAGGCCGTGAGAAAAGTTATTTCCGCAACAATGTTTATATTAGACCCACAACAAACACACGTAATCAGAATCAGGGCAACACCAGAGGTGATGTCCAAAAACAGAGTTATGAAGAAGCCAAATGCGATAGATGTGGCCAAAAAGGGCACTGGTACAAAAATTGTCGTACCAGAAATCATTGGGTAAAACTCTACCAAGACTCTTAGAAGGAGAAAGGAAAAATGGTGGTTGAAACAAACCACGTTGACAGAATGAATTATGAGGAGAATATGCCCAATATCCTAGAATTTCAAGTTGATGATTTATATAATGATTTGGTTTAATTTCTATGTTGTATTATTGTTTTCATTACACTTTGAATTTCTGTATCTGTCTTTACTTTTGTATGTGTGCTATATTATTGTCTCTGTATTGTAATATTTCACTTATGTTAAATCTTGTTTTAATATTAATGATATCTTGTTTAATTCAAGCAAAATGGGGAATTTTAAAAGTGATAATATATGTCTTATTGATAGTGCTTCAACGCTCACGATACTAAAAGACATAAGGTATTTTTCCAATTTAAGAATAGGAGATACAAATATAAACACAATATGTGGTAGTGCAAATATTATACAAGGAATTGGCACAACCAACCTTATTTTCCCAGAGGGAACAAAATTAATTGCGAAAAATGCACTCCTATCTCCCAAGTCTCGAAGAAATTTATTGAGTTTTAAAGATATCCGAGAAAGTGGGTATCATCTCGAGACATCGACTTCAGAGAATGTCGAATACTTATTAATCACAATTACCACTCATGTAAGAAATATACTTCCTCTATTCTCATGAAAATGCAACATATCCTTTGTGCACGCAATCCAATGTATAATTTTAACAACTAATAACTCACGTTGTGTATAAATAAAAATTATAAAAATTTGATATTATTAAACTACAAGATGAGACGATTCTAACAAGATCTTATTTGACTATGTTTTTTCTTGTATAACTATTGTATAAGCGTGAATCAAAGTTGAATAATGAATAGTGTCAAAAAGTCAAATGTTTCATATTCACAAAAACGGAGGTATTATATTGGAAAAATTATCAGCTCTGTCATCTGGATTGTATTTTACAAAGATAAATACAATTGAAAATTATCACTTTGACCACATGTCTAATATTCCCCAAATAGACCAGAGGTCTACTGAAGGTTAGAGGCCCATTAATATTGACCAGAGGTTTATTAAATACCAGAGAACCATTAATGAATTTCATCCCAAAATAGGCCAGAGGTCTTTTGAAACCATAAGTTTACCGATGAATATATGATATGGCATGATCGCCTAGGCCATCCTGGCTCTACAATGATGAGGCAAATTATTACAAATAGCCATGATCATTCATTAAAGGGACAAAAATTGCTGCAACATAATGATTATATATGTGTTGCTTGCTCCCAAGGAAAATTGATTATTAAACATTCACCAACAAAAGTGGGAACTGAAAGCCCTAGTTTTCTTGAAAGAATCCAGGGCGATATATGTGGACCTATAGATCCACCATGTAGACCATTTAAATATTTTATGGTGTTAATTGATGCATCAACACGATGGTCCAATGTAACATTGTTATCATCGCGCAACCATGCGTTTGCAAAATTACTTGCTCAAATTATTAAATTACGAGCATAGTTCCCTGATTATACAATAAAAATTATCCGATTGGATAATGCTGGTGAATATTCATCCCAGATGTTTGATGAATACTGCATGTCAATTGGCATAACAGTTGAGCATCTTGTTGCTCATGTCCATACACAGAATGGACTTGCTGAATCGCTTATAAAGCATTTACATTTAATTGCCAGACCATTATTAATGAGATCTGGATTGCCATTGACAGCTTGGGGGCATGCAATATTACATGCAGCAAAATTGGTGCGGTTAAGACCGACACATTATCATAAATACTTCCCTATACAATTAATATTTGGGCATGAACCCAATATATCCCATCTCAGAATATTTGGTTGCGCGGTATATGTCCCGATTGCACCGCCTCAGCGCACAAAGATGGGTCCACAACGTAGATAAGGAATATATATCGGGTATGAATCACCATCGATTATTCGATATCTTGAACCATTAACTGGTGATTTATTTACTGCAAAATATATGTCGTTTTGACGAATCTCATTTCCCGACATTAGGGGGAGATGGAAATCAACCAAAGAAAGAAAAAGAAATCAACTGGAAAACACCGTTAGATTTCTTTGATCCTCGTACAAATGATTGTGAGCTAGAAGTACAAAGAATTGTACATTTTCAGAATATTGCAAATCAATTTCCGGACGCATTATGCGATTCTAGAAGAGTAACTAAATCTCATATACTGCCATCAAATGTTCCAATCAAAATTAATGTCCCAAAAGGACCAATTACAAGTGTCAAAGATGAATCTACTGCATGTTTGAAGCGTGGTAGACCACCAGGTTCCAAAGATAAAAATCCTCGAAAGAAAAGGGGATTACAAATCATTGAAAGTGACAAAATTACAGAAAATATTCCAGAGGAAAAAGAAGCTCTTGAAGAGCAAGCAACTCCAGAGGAGCATGAACTTGCAGCTCCAGAGGAGCATGAACTTGAGAATAATGAAATATCAATCAATTTTGTCACAAGCAGAAATTGTTTGGAACTGAGATGCAATTGTCATAGATAATATATTTTCATACCACGTAGCATTTGACATCATAAATGATGACGAGGATCATGAACCAAAATCGGTTGATGAATGCCGGAAAAGAGAAGATTGGCCAAAATGGAAAGACGCAATCCAATCTGAATTTGATTCCCTGGCTAAAAGAAAAGTGTTTGGACCGATTGTCAAAACACCAGAAAATATAAAGCCAGTCGGATACAGATGGGTTTTGTAAGAAAAAGAAATGACAAAAATGAAATTGTCAGATACAAAGCGAGATTAGTCGCCCAAGGGTTCTCACAGAGACCCGGATTTGATTATGATGAAAAATATTCCCCTGTAATGGATGGAATAACATTTAGATGTTTTATCAGTTTACCAGTCCATCAAAATCTTGAAATGAGATTGATGGATATTATTACTGCATATCTATATGGAAATTTAGATACAAATATCTTGTAATACCCGAGAAATTGACATTGAGATTTAAATCCAAAATTAAAGAATTGGATTTAATTATTAAAACTGAAATAATTTCGAGAGAGAGGAATTAAATATTTTTTTGGACGATCGCGACTCGAAATGAGTTTATCGAATTATCCGACGATATCGGATAATTCCCATACTATGATTTTTGAAATAAAAATCATAAGAGATATAAAAAAAAAAGTGGCCGAAGCCTGGTGGCCGCGCGGTAGCGCGCCGCCCTACAGGGGTGGCGTTCCAAACGCGTTTCAACGTGTTTTTGCTCCATTTTCCAACATAGGTGATTCCAATAGATCCATTTTCCATGCTCAGTCATTAAGGGGTGTTTTTGGACTCTTTGGGATAAAGTTTGAGTGTATTAAACACCTACATAGTTGGAATGAAGTGGATTCATGAACCAAAGAGGAAGTGAATGCACAATGGTGGGAAGTGGGGGTGAATGGGGAGTAATGGGGTGCTCCAAATCCGAATTTTTGACTGTCATAATACTCCCTACACTTCCAAGGCTCATTAAGATTCCATTTGGAACTCTAAATCATCCCATTCCAATCCTTAATCACCCACCAAACTGTGATACCCAAAATTTTCATAGGAATTAATTGTGCCATATTTAATTTATTTATTAAAAGTGAGGTGATTTATTTAATTTTGGTTAGTTTATTATTATTATTGTCATTATTATTATTATTATTATTATTATTATTATTATTATTATTATAATAATAATAATAATAATAAAAGTATGGGATACAATAAATTTAACCTATTATTTTTTGCTTAGATTTGACTGTAAACTACTAGAAATAGGGGATCCTTTCAACCCACTATCCCATAATTTTCATTCATTCAACCCCAATCCCCATTCCCCACATATCTCTGAAACCACTCTTCCATTCGGTTGAACCTCTCAGTATTAAGTACTCATTTTCACCAATAATTCCTCACTGTTCTTTCATTCCTTCCACACGGTGAGTAATGCCCTTCTCTTTCAATTCTCCTAAATCTTTTGAGAAAACTTCTTACCATTGTGGTTTTATCCAGGAAGCATTGGAAATCCTTAAGCCCCAACTAATCCACTATGTTCTTGATTTCCTTATTCTATAATTCTCAAAATCGGTAAGTTAATTCTCTATTTCCACTCATCGGTTTGATTTTTGTCTCTATCCCTTTCTTTGGCTATCTTGTTGAATCCTAGAATTTGCTTCAATGATTTATTGGTCGTGTTTCTTATTTCACTACTCATTTACTCTTGTGCCAAATCCTAATTTCGCTTCAGATTTTTAAAAGCATTTGGAAACCCTGGTCTTTCTCGTTGTCACCGCTTATGATCTGCTCTTGTTTGCTTTCTGTTCAAACCCCAATTTTGCCCCAGTTCTGTATGAAAAGTTGCATCTGTATCAATGTTGCCCTTTTTCCGAAAATTCAATCTTTGCTTGGGAATATCCCTTATCTTGTTTTCCTCTTATAATACCCTAGAATTTGGCTATGTTGATAATATTTTGAAAGAAGTAATTTAGTATTATTTTTTTAAGAAAATAAATTGGGTTAGAGAGTAAATTAATATTTTTCAAGATAGAGATTGATTTGAGGGAAATGAATTATTTCCCAAGGAAAAATAATTTAGTTGCTTTGAGAAATATCTTGGAAAATATTTGACAATAATATTAATTAGATATTATTTCTAACAACTTTTATATTAAATGTAACTGATTTTAAAATTCACAAATAGTCTAGTGTAGTAAAAATTTGCCTCATATTTTATAACTGTGGTTTTAATTAACATTATTGATAGATAGATATAACTTGTAATAGATTAATTATAATAATAATAATAATAATAATAATAATAATAATAATAATAATAATAATAATAATAATAATAATAATAATATAATACATGGAAAGCAATAGAGAACAATTTCCATGATGAATAAAATTGCTACTTCAAATCCATCACGATCCGTTACAAGTAAATAAATTATTAACTCAAAGTAATAATTGAATTTTTATTAAATAATATTGATTCTATATTTCAGAAAGTAATAGTCACTTAATGGAGCATCCAAATGTCAATAGGAATCGGGACATTTTTTTATAGAGCAAATATTAGGGAATCCTACTAGAAATTAATAATTAAGTGCCAAAAGATTTCTCTTAATTAGAATCCAAAACCCAAAACGTTTTCTGGGAAGTTGCTAATTATATGAAACTTGTCTAATGAAACCTATCTCTGGAACAAAACCATTACTCAGCAAAGAAATATGTGTACGTGGAGAACAAAGGTTTTACTATTTGTACGTGGGAGACGATTGAGGCCAAAGCTGGACATGGAGTAGTACGTGCTCCACCATGCACATTACCAGCAAGGAAATCGTACACTATAGCTACTCTTAGTCAGCAAGCCTACATAACGTTTAGAATAAAAAAATTGTGTATGTATGATCCTTCCCTATAAATACCGATGGATCTTCAATTTGAAAGTCACCAAGCAGTATCAAATTGAGAGTATTAGTGAGAGAGACTAGAGAAAGGGAGGGAGCACTTACCAGGAAGAGAGATAGAGTGGTAGGGAGAGCAGTAAAGAAGAGGGAGTGATGTAGATTTAATAGCTAACTACGGAAGAAATTGTAAGTAAATTTTTATTCTACGGGGTTTTGTCGTAGGATTAAATTTTTGCATGTCTAAATACCTTCGTGTTTTAATAATGTTAGGGTTTATTCATGCAATTTATTTATGCAGAGGTATTGCCCAATTATGTGTTTAAATTAATTTTGGGGCTAGGCCATGCATGTGAAAAGTAAAATTTCAGTGTGTGGCATGTGAATTATTGAATTGTTATTATGCGAGATATACCCCAGAGGTGGATATCTTCGTGAGATATTTTGTGGGTTATCCAAGGGATTCCCATGAACAGGATTGTGTTTGACCAAGGGTCTCACAGTCATTTTCTAGATCGCAAGGTAGGGCCATCCTTGTGTACTCATATTTTGACTTCGGTCATTATGAGGGCATGCTAGGTCCTATGAGATACCCCAGGTGTAGGCATCATAGTTGAGCTACATGTGGATTGAATTATTGCAACTGTTTTGACATGCCATTTACTGTTGAGTCGTAGTTAATTATTTTTGTCCAAGGGATAAAAATTTATTTACTCAGCCGGTGTGCTGATAAATATTACTTACTCAATTTTTTCAGGATTTGATATTTGTGAAGCTCATTAGCATCACGGGCACGGCGGGGGAGTCAATATCAATTTTTACAGTGGTTATTTTAAATTATGTTTTACCTTTAGTAAAGTTATCGTTTTAATGTTCGGTCGCAGTTAGTGTATTTTGTAAACTCTGATATTTTGCCAAATTAAATATATTTTGGAAATTTAGATAATATTTTAAATAATGTTGTAATTATTTGACATAGCCTTAGCACTTTTAATTAAGTTAGCCGAGGCAAGGCCAAGGCAAACTTAATTAGAAGTGTGGCGGTAACAATCCCGCTTTCCTATTGGTAACTTCCGCTGTGGTTTTTAAGATGGGAAAACGGGGGTGTTACACCTCTTCACTAATCTGTGTTGGTTTTTCCTTTAAATCCCCAAGTGTGATTCGTTCATGAACCTGCCCTTCGTCTCCTCCATTCTCAGACCACCTTATTTATTCTGTCAAATCTTCAAGTTGATTTGAAATCGGGTATACAATGCCAATTAATTCCTTTTATTATCTAATCAATGGATTACTAATCATATTATTGCCATCGTCCTCTTCCTCCCTTGCCCACTCTCCGCTGCCATTCTTGTCAGGTTCTGTTTTGTTTTGGGAGTGTATATATTGTGTGTGTCTATCTGTGTTGGTCTCGTGTGGTGTATTAAATTCAAGACAATAGAAGTGAATTGGTATGCTGTGCTATGATCGTGTGGGTCCCATAAACAAAACTTGAATTATATCCTGTGCTATGATCGTGTGTCTTTCTCTAATTTTTCCTCTTGAATCGGTGTAGTAGTGGATTGGCAGTATAGGATATATTTCTATGCTATTTCCCACCTTTTATTCTCTGGATAATGCACTCGTTACTTTTGGTCAGTGTTGTTTAATTCGATTCTCACAACATCGTTTCTGGAAGGTTGAAATTCGGGACAGTCGAGTAAATATAATTCTTGGGAATATTATGGATATGTCGGTTAAGTGATTATTCTATATGAGTCGGTTTTGGTAAATTATATGTTTTATGAAACCAATGCATGAACTCTATGGTCTATGGATATTTGGATATTGGATATTGGATGAGGGTAATTGTCCCTCCTATGGGTAGAGCCTGTATGTATCTATAACCCTAGACAGTCGGAGTACTAGTCTAGGACACCGGTGTTAGCAGTTATAGAGTCATCTGCATGGCGAGAGATGATATATGAGATTATGGATTATGGATTACGGTGCTTTGAATTGGTTTCATTTGACATATGTGTTACCTACATTATAAACCTCGGGATTTAAATTCGGTAAATTATTATTATTGCTATATAATTACTCCTTTGTGTTGTTGAGTCAACCCAGAGTCTTCAGTATGTGTGGGATAGGGGATTGACTTACTCAGCTCGAGACCTTTAGGTTTATCATCTTCGTGATAATCATATTTGCCTTTGTCAATGGATTTTGATTTTCTCCTGAAATCATTTCTTTTGTACGATCCTTCTCTCTTCTTGATTGAGTTTCCCTGCTTGTTTATTTTGTCTTTCAAAAGTCTAGCCAATTTCTTGGTAAGTACAGAAATCTCATCATCATCGCTATCTTCATTGTCAATCTCATCATGCTTCTTAACCGTATCTTTACGTTCGGATTTGAAAGAAATGCTTTTGATAACAACGTCCTTGCAATGATCCATCTCCCAAGATTGCAATATGCCCATCAATTCATCGACTTGAATTGTAGAGTAATCCCTGTAAAGTTCAAGCGCTGCAATTTTGGGATTGAACCTATCTGGAATAGAACCAACAATCTTGCGAACGATCTCCTGTTGAGTGTAAATTTTACCAAGCTGATGTGCCTGGTTTGTTAGATCTCGAGTTCTACCAAAATATGTAACAATCGTTTCGTTCTCATCCATAGTAAGTTTATGAAATTGAGATTCAATTGAAATCAATTTAGAGGATCTAACTGAAGCCATACCTTCATGGGAGTTTACCAGTACTACCCATGCATCATAAGCCGTGTCACATGCAGATATTAGTTTGTATTGCTCTTGTGTGACACCATTGAAGATGGCCTTCAAGGCTTTCGAATTCATGCTGGATAGAGTTCTTTCCACAGTCTTCCATTTTGACTTAGGTTTGGGAATGCGTGTTCCATCATCCAGTTCGAACACTGGTGGTTCGTACTTTGTCTCAACAGCATCCCAGACTCCTTCATCAATGGCCATAAGAAATGCTCGCATCCTGGTTTTCCAGTAGGAAAAATTCGTCCCATCAAGTAGAGGTGGCCTGGAAATATTTCCTCCTTCGTGACTCATCTCGATAACTGGATCTCACCCGAAGGTGTGTGCGCTCTGATACCACTTGTTGGGTCCCTTTTTTTGTCGAGATGTGTAACTTATTAAATCTGTTTGTTCAACAACACACGCTTCGAATACTATTAGTAGGTTAGTACTAAATCAAGCACAGCGGAATAAAAATGCGTGTAAGTAAAAAGAACAAACAGAAAGTTGTTGACCCAGTTCGGCCCAAGGCCTACGTCTGGGGGATACCAATCCAGGAGAGTTCCACTAGATGTTCAAACACCGGGTTCGAACCCGAACATTAGCGAACGTGACAATCTTCTACTCCAACACCCAAGTAGATTGTCGATGGTACCAGAAAACCCCTTTCTGGTGAGAATACTCCCGATTCTGCTTCGACTCCTTGAAGAACCCCTCTCCAAGTTTCCCTTGAATGAGCCTGTAAAAGATCCTCCTTTGATTTACCAATACGATGCAAGTATCTCTTTGTTGACACAAGAACTTGAGTGGTTCCCTTGATTGATTGTGTCGGTTTCAATCAAAGGATCTTGAATCACAAATCCTTCTTCGATTCACTCAAGCAACAATAATAAAGGGATCTACAAGGTCACCACTTTACTATTGCGAATCCACCCCTTTATGCACTAATGATATTTCACGAGTTCTTGTGCAGGGATGGTCGAACCTCTCACAATTTCTCCAGCCTCTCAATATTCGAATGTATCCAGGAATTGTGAATGAATTATCCCCATGAAATCTCCAAGGCAACCGGATGATAAAGAGAGTGAATATCTCGACCTATGGAAGGTAAATAATATTACCAAGAGAGAACCTTCCATAGTCGATGTTTCCTGGGATACAAAAATCTTATTGCCAAGTTGAGCAGGTCAAATCCCATGAATATTTCTTGAGCCAATGTTTCCAGGGATAGGAAAATCTTCTTTCCAAATTGCTAAAATCTCTATCCCAAGAAATCCTCTTAGAGTCGTTGGGAATCATTATCAAGATGCAGCAATGATTCTTTCCATGCAGAGTGGGCGTCCGACGAGGTGGAGATCCTATCTAGTGTTCAAGATCGGTCTGATTCACATTCAACCAAAATAGGTTCTAACAGGTAGATATGATGTCCAAATCAACACATTGTGTATCGTCAGAATATGTATCAACTATCTTGTTAAAATTGTATAGAGCTTTCTTTCTTCCCTAGATTTATCTTACCACCATAAAATTGGATTTATTTTCAGCTTCAAGTTCTATAGGCACAACATATGCTAGATTAGAGTGACATTCCTTTGGTCACTGTGGTTTGTGATTAAATTTTTTTGAAAGCATGCACCATGTTATCTCAAAGCTTAGGTACAAGCACTTTGAAGTTTACTAGAATATGAATGGTTTGGTTAGTTCCACAATACATATGTACATTTAACGTCACATTTTTCATCAGCCTAGAAACCAGTGTATAGTTGTACTCTGATGCAATGTGTATCATGTTTTCCTCATGCACACATTTTTGCTACCTTATCGGACACTAAGATAGTACCGACTTGAGTGTTAGATGAGTTGAGTGCCAATTCTATGGTATCCAGTTGTCTGAAATTTTGTGAACGAATTGCTCTAATGTCGTTACATTCTTGACCTTGTGTCAAATTTACAACAATTGATCATAACTGATCCAATATTAATTGGGCTACTATTGCTATTGAGGTATCCAGCCAATTAACATGTTATATTTGAAGTTTCTTAACATGAACCCTGGTTATGATGGGAAGGGAAGGTGTGCATTTGTTTTTGGTATTTGAAGTTCCTTTACAGCATGTGTAGATTTCTTTATTATATGACATGATCTACTGTGCAAAGCTACAGTTTAATGTTGTAAAAGATCTTAAAGGTAATTATTTAATATAGTGAAATGATGATATGTACTATTACTTTTGGATTTTAAGGTTTGTACATCTACACTACATTTAGTGTGCAAACAAGATGACTTTAAGATCCAAATTGCATCCCTATATCAAATTTGTTGCTTCTTATCTTCTTCTTACTCTTTATTCATCATGTTCATGTTTGATTTGCCTTTGAAATCTTTTTCTCTACTGTGTCTAGCATGTAGCTAGTTAACGTTATAGGTAATTACACAGCAGTGCCTTTGTGATTAATGATAAGTGTAACGTACCAGTCACACCCACTTCTAAATATTGTTCGCTTTGGGCCAACCTCCTCACGGCTTTAAAGCGCGTCGAAAAGAGAAGTGTTCACACCCTTATAAGGCATACTTCGTTTCTATCTCCAACCGATGTGGGATGTTACAATCCACCCCCTAGGGGCCCAAAGTCCTCGCTGGCCGGGTACTGCTTCTGATACCATCTGTAAAACCCCCATTTTCGGTTAGGGGGTAGTTCTCCAACCACAGCTGGAAGCCTACCCATCTCTGCCTCCGCAATCTTGATCCTTTTTCGCCCCACTGCATTCTCTAACCTGAGTCTGGATCAGCTCTTGGTCGCGTGCTCTATCCCGGTTCGCGAGCAGCATTCTTACAAGCCTGCTCAAGTTCTACGTTTTCTTTTTATATAACACGCTGGCTGTTACCAATCTTATTTTCACTTGGTTGTCCCTTTCTAGGGGTCGGCGGCGACGAAGCTCCTCCACCTAGTGTATGAGATCATCCATCGCACGACGGTATCGTGCATCCTTCCCACGCATCACGACGAGGTCCACGATGGTGTTCACTAACCTCGGGTCAGACATCTAACACAATACACTTATAATTAATACTCCTAATGCAATGCATGGTCATATGTCATGACCCATTCCCCAAATTTAAAATAATTTAATGCAAGAATTGAAAACATTTGGTGGTCTTTAAACAGTTGATGGCTTGCATAAAAATAATAATATGTCTATGGTTTTAAAAACCTTAGACATATGGTTATTATTTTTAAACATCTAAACATATAGTTATTATTAATTATAATTTTATTGTGTTAGATGTCTGACCCTACGTTATTGAACACCATCGTGGACCTCGTCGCGATGCGTGGGGAGGATGCGCGATACTGTCGTGCAATGGATGATCTCACACGCAGGTGGACGAGATTCGTCGTCGCCTGCATGCCTTGGAAAGGTACAACCGAGTGAATGAACCTTGTAACCGCCACGCGTTATAGAAAAAGAAAACGTAGAACCTGGGCAGGCTTGTAAGAACGCCGCTCGCAAGATCGCGGAGCTAAGCCATGATAGAGCACGCGACCAGGAGGAGCTGATCCAGACTCTAAGGTTAGAGGATGCAGTGGGGCCAAGAAGGATTGGGATTGCGGAGGCAGAGATGCGTAGGCTTCGAGCTGTGGTTGGAGGACTACCCTTGGCCGAAAATGGGGGTGTTACAATAAATCCCCCTTTGAATTAGTTGTCAGTCCCGAAGGCAAGTTTTAGGTAGTTATTTCCAATTAGTTGTCAGTCCTGGAGGCAATTTTTAGGTAGTTATTTCCAGTTTTAGTTAAATCATTGAGAAAGAATATGTAGGTTTTGTCATTTGGTGGTGACTTCTCAATTATAATTTTTTAGTTCTTTTTTCTTATAAAAGTGTAGCATGGTCATCTCTGCTTTGTTCTAGAGTATAAGTTTCTACACCAGTGGATTGTCCTCCAAACTGTTTGAATTGGATTACTGAATAGATGAGAGATGATCATTTGCAATTATACATATGGTGTTCATACATGAATGATAAATGCACGATCTGAATGAAATGGCAGGAAATATCACTATGGTTAACAAATATCACCAGGTGAGCTTCGTTTGGCCATAGAATAGGATTTCTAGCAGAAAACGGCTTCACCATTCTTTCATCAAAGGGGTCTCTGAAGCTTCAGAGCTAAACCAGGTTCAACATTGCAATGCTGGTGCACATGTAAGTTTAGGGACACTGGTTGCATTGTAAATATACTATCTAGAATGTTACAATTCATTTTTTAATCAATAAAAAGTAGTCAATTAAAAGAAGTTACTTTATATTATATCATTTATATCAGGCGGTAAATATGAAGGATCACAAAGCTATGAAGCCTGTGGCACAAGTATTTCTTCTAATTTCTCAAGGAAATCAAGCCATTCAGATTTTGGCACCAACTATTTATGCCCTGCTTGCACCAGGGTATGATTTTTTTATTTCACCATATGCAGATGCCGATGCTCAAAGGGTTGTAATTAGGGTTGTAAACGAACCGAATCGAACCGAATACCACAGTATTCGCTTTGATTTGATAAGCTTTTCGAATATTATCGAATCGAATCGAATTATTCTATAAGGTAATTTAATAATTAATAAAATTAATTTTAATTATTAAACTTAAATATTTAATTTGATTTATAGATCAAATTTAATATTTTAATATTATATATAAATATAGTTATATTAACTAGTAAATATAGTCACTAAAATTAAATTTTTAAATTATTTAACAAAATAAATTTATATATTTATATATAATTTTAATATAAAATCGAATATCGAATCGAATCAAATATTAATCGAATATTGATATTCCGAATAATTTCGAATCGAATCACGAATCGAACCAAAAATATTTGATTCTTTTACAACCCTAGTTGTAATGCCAGATAGGGAGGCCAATAAGAGCATAAAGAGAAGGAAATGGCTCAGGATAGCCATGGAATCAAGAATCCTAGGATTTGAGAAATATCAAGAAATTGGAGGACTCAATCAGGGTGAAAAGTGCCATCATATTGTAGCCTCCTGGCATAATGTTCCACACCCATAAGAGTCATATGCATTTCTCACACTGCATGCATTCTTGATGCTATTTCACATGGTTTCCAGGTTATTGGTTTCATCAAGCTGTTCAATATCTCTTCTTCAAGAAATTGGATGATTCTTAAGTTTAAACAAAATGACATAAATTTTTGTTTTTCCTGAATAATGCATGTAATATGCTATAAAACTGCACTCTATAATTTTCAAAGATGAGAGATTGAGAATTTGGTCTGAACTTGATACAGAGCTTAAATTAGCCTAAGACACTGGAGTTCCAGTTTTTAGGATGGGAATAGTCTGTATAAGAGTCATGCCTGAAGAGAGCCTGTGAATGGTCTTATAGAAGCTGTAAGCTTTATTTTTACTCTTTAGTGTATTCAATGAATAACTAAATGAGCCCGGAGAATTTCCTTTTAATGAGATTCAGACTGGTGCTGATGCTGCAAGTGGGAATTCGCATTACTTTGATAGGTGCTTGAAATTCAAATTATAGTGCACCTGTACTATATTTATAGCCTACAATATCATACATATGCATGTTTTAGTTTAATTGTGTTGCATTGGAGGGTGGATCACAAAAAGAGTTAAATCATATGGGATGAAGGTGATGATGATGTTGTTCCTTCACTCTTTGCTTCCATGGGCGACGGAGTATGAAGGGTGGAAAATGGAGAAAACTATGGATTATTTTATGAACTTACCAGGTTCAGCTTTATCCATCATGTTCATGTTAGTTATTTGCCTTACTTTTGATTGCATTTGTGCTTTTGTTGCTAATTCTTGTGATGTAACTTCAACTAATAAGTTACAGGGATCAATTACAAAAGGACCTTTTTGTTGTGTCTACACTCTCGGTAAAGGATGATGTAGAACAGTAGAAACCTACAATAGTTAAAATAGACAAAATCAAATCTAATGTAAAAAGACGAGGAAACAAATTATTATTATTATAGTTAGGAATGTGTTAGTGTGCAGGTGACTGCATGTGCAGTCACCATGTGTGTGATGTGGGAATTATGTTATGTGATGTATAAAATGGTGTATTTTGTGTGTTGGGAGGCATGTGTTGTGTGATGCCAAAAATGTGATGCTCGGAGAAGTGTTATGTGATGCGAGATGCATTTTTTGTGATGTATACACCTAAAGGCTTTTGAAAGGGCTGTACCATAACCGGATTGTTATAATTAATCACCGATTGATTTTATTTTTTAACACTTCACCTCAAGACATTCTTAGATCAATAGTAGACTGGCTTTATTACAATTAAAATCTATGACATAGGATGATGATCAAAGAGGCATGGTAATTGTTAAGATAATGAAAGTAAAAAACACGGGACCAAAGTAGTACTATAATTCTGGCATAAGAATGCATTTGGTAGTCTTTTGTTTATTGAAAGTGCAGGAGGAATCGGTTTGGAGAAGGGTAGAGTTTTAGCTTAAGAAATGCACAAGTTATTATTGGTGAAATCCACGCCGGCAACAGCTCACGTCCGCAGCAGTGGCGCCACCTCATCTAGCACCGGTAGCTGCTGCTCGCTCCGGCCATCATCATCATCATCTTCTTCAGCGTCTCCCGCCTGCTCTAACCATCACCAACTCCAGCTGCTGCCTTCATCATTTCCACCGCTGCCGAGCACCACCACCACCGTCGGAATGAATTCTTCACCCGCCCCACCGGTTCGTCATCACATCCACCTTTTTCAGTTCCTCATCATCACCAACTACCATTTGTCCGGCTACCGGAGGCCATTTTCCGATCATCACAAAACCCCACCTACCGCTCTCTCTCCCCTCATCGCCGCCCATCTCAGCATGCCGGAAACGCCGTTCTTGTGTCTCCAAGGAAGGGAGCAGCAGCCTGCAAGGGATGGAGATTTGAGAGTGATTGAAAAGAAAGGGGAGGCAGACGAAGAAGAGGAAGAGGAAAGGCTAAGAATTTGAAAATAAAATAAAATAAAATAATGAAAACATAGAAGAAAAGAAGGAAAGAAGGGAAAAACAAAAGATATATGGATTGGACAATTGAGATGGGGTGTGCGGCGGATGCAATGAAGAAAGGAGGAAGAAAGAAACAAGAAAATAAATAGGGAAGGGGCATGCATGGTAGGGATTGAAACAAATGGATACAAGTTGGATTTTAATTGGACTAAATTTTTTGAGGCTACCATTTACCTTTTCCCATCTATAAAAGGCCCTCATCTCACCTCTCCTCCGCACGCCTTCGCTCATATTTTTTTTTTCAAAGGAAAATTTATGTCTTGTGGTTGGTTAGTGCTTAAAATAATGTTAGCAAGAGGGATTCTTATCGCATGGGAGTAATTGCTCGGTTGCGGTCTCATCGTTATCCTGCATAACTTGTGTTGTAGTTCCCTCAGTTTTTTTGGTAATGGTAAGTAGATTTTCTCTTTGGAGTTAAGCCAAAAATTATTTAGTTTGAGCATAATTTTTATTATCGCTTTTACATTTTAAACTTATGCTTATAGTTTCCTACTGCTTTTGGATTATCGGTATGCTACTTTTACTGTGCTTTAAAATTTATTACGACAAATCCTATGGTTTGGAGAACTCATAGTTACGGGGTTGGAGAACTCATAGTTATGGGGTTGGGTCTATGTCATTGGGTTCCTTGATGTCACATCTGCCGTTTGCGTGAGATCCATGCCGGGAACTAATGAACATCGGCGTGACGCCATGACTGGATTCAAAGTGGTTGGAAGGAAATTCCCAAATTAATTTTGCATTATGCACAAATAAATCTCGTTTAATCATACCATGACCATAAAAGTCATTTTTAATTACATTTGCAACTTGACATCCTCAAGGAGTAAAGGTCTACTTACTCAGTGATTGTTTTCACTGATTCTATATTGTTATCATTTTCTTTCAGGATTTGAGACCTGTGAGGTTCGGCAGAGCATCATTTGAACGGGCACGGTTGATGGTGTAGTATTTAAAATGTATATTTCTAAATTTCCTTTTTATAAAATATTACTTGGCATAGATGTTTATTAGCGTGGAATTATTTGGTTGTTAGCCCACTTTTACAAAGATTTTGTATTATTGTTTTAAACTCAGAGTTACACATTTTTAACGTGCAAGTATTTTTTTTCAAAAAAAAAACGAGGTACACAACCTCCTTTAAATTTAAAAATTCCATGGATGTACTTCCTTATTGTCTTCTCTACAAATCTTGTGCAAAACCATTGGTCCATTATTTAAACTTAGAAATATTTGCACTAGCCTTAGCGTATTCCAGATGGTCAGGAATGTATGGCGGTAACATCTTTCTATTTTTCGCGCACTTTGCTTCCGTTGTTCGTTTAGGGAAAATGTGGGTGTTATAGAGGCAACTCTTCAATATCCATCAGTCATCAAGAGATTAGTTTTGGGCCCAATAAGGCATAAGGTCTGGGATACTTGGTAATTCACATAATTTTTTTTTTTTTTTTGTAAACACTGATGTCATAAGGGGATGGATAAGGGACCGAGTGGGAATCGAACCCCAACCATAAGATTGGAAGTCAGGGATATGACCACTAGGCTAAGTCTTATCCCAAAAAAACAATCCAATATTTTGGAATTATAACAGAAAAAGGCTCTTATCACCCATTTCCTGGCATAGTAGATTGTTAAACAAACAAGAAAAAAAAAAAAAAGAAAGAAAAGAGGCAAACACAAGGAGGAGCCTCCTCGACCATCGACACAAGTGTTGATTCCCAAGCCTTTACGCCGCCACCGTCACTCATCTTCACGAATCACGATCCCAGATGTTTCCCCCTCAAGTTCTAATTTTCTCTTCTCATTTCTATCACCTTTTGGGCATACACCGACCAAAAAAAAAAAAATCTAGTTTAGAAACCGAATTCGCGTTCGAATTTTTTTGGTCGCGCATATATTGATAAGCAAACATTCAGTGACAAAAAAAAATAATAAATTCGGCATCGCGATCGAATCTGCAACTAAAATTTATGTCGCTAAGGTTAGTTCACAACCAAATTGGCGACATAAAATTTCATTCGGTAAAAATTTCGATATCTACTCCCTCCGTTTTTTTTTAACTTCACCCATCCTACACTGCACGCAATCCAATGCACATTTTCAATCATCAATATCCCATATTATATATAAGTAAAAATTATAAAAATTTGATATTCCAAAACTACGTGATTAGACGAATCTAACAAGATCTCACTTGACTATGTTTTATCTTATATAACTATATGAAAAAATTGAATTAAAGTTACTCAATGAATAGTATCTACTATGCTAATGGTGAACTTAAAAAAAAACGGAGGGAGTATATTTTTTTACGATATTTGTTTTTTTTTTTTGTGACCGAAAAATTCATCGCTAAGCAAATCCCAAATGCAAAATTTTGACTCCAGGAAACTCAAACCCGTACGCCTCTACCCACTAGCCTTCACCTCCAACCACTTAAGAGATAATAACATAAATAGAAATCATATTAACTATATTAATTACAAATAAATATTTAAATTTATAAAAAATAAATATGAAATAAATTAATGAAAATAAACATTTAATTAAGAAATTATATATATGTGATTAAAATAAACAATAACATAAGAAATAAAATGTTGATTAAAATAAACTTTATCATAAAAATAAAATAGTACGACGTCACCCTGAGCGAAGATGCGGTCTTCACCCTCGCGGAAGCCTTATCCGCACCTGTATCGAATAAAGGTGGGGAAGACTTATTGAAATCTTAAATCTTATCCCTTTCCCCAATCGGTGCCTTTTCATGAACAGACACCTGCATTGTATAAATACTAGAATCAAAGATGTAATCTGGGTTCTTCAACCACCAAACTTTAATACAATGTCTTTATTTTTCCATTATTTCACTTTTATTTACCGCTTTCTTTAGTTGCTTTCTTTACTGCTTTTCACATTTACTTTCCTTTAGTTTTCACGATGCTCTAGTTTCTAGCATCCCTTGGGATAGTCGTCATTTCGCCTTCCGTCTTGAAGGCTTCGTCTAGAGGATTAATCGTTACTCTGAAACGACAGGTTGGCGACCACAGTGGGAGATCACACTCCCCCTAACGATCAAAGATCTCCATTGTATACCTTACGTAACCGCGAGGTTCGTAAAAAAGCTACAAGAAGCCAGTACAAACTTTTGAGACAACTCCAGGAGATATCAAACAGTATGGCTAGTGTAGTAGATCAAACCCCTCGTGCAAACACGACTGGGGCAGAGAATGTGCCACCTTTGTTCATCCCGAAGGACAAACGGCGACAACCTCTGGGTCATCAAACATACTTTCCTTAGACGAGGCTTTGTTCGAAAGGCTAACCACAATAGTAGATGCTATTGTCGCAAGAAGACTGGAGGTAGCATTGAAAGAACCAATAGGGACCCCGAGTCTCATGGGAAATAACGTTACTACTCCGGCATCGCCCGTAATAATGCCCAACCAAGGGAAATATTATTACCAAGGGCCAAACTATCCCTGGTACCCTCCAGTGGGAGCGTGGGGTATGCACATGACAGAGCAAGGTTCTCATCAGAATCAGCCCTTTACCATAGCTGCACCACCGTTATCCTTTGGGCTACCAATGCATTACACGGCTGCTCCGGCCACACAGCCAAACCCAGGGATGGATACCATGGCGGAAGTCCCCAATCCTGTGCAGGAAAACCCTCCGATTCTCATAAAGAGGGATGACGAAGCGAGTGGAAGCGGATTGAATGCACCCCAGAACCACGGACAAAATAATGTCCAGGTCAGGCTGGCCGAGTTTAGGGCTCTAGGGGGTTTCACGATGCTAACCGAGTAAATATAACTTGGGGGCAACGCCAATAATACTGCCAATCTTTGGCAGAAATTTCCTTCGGGAAAATAATGGCGGGCAGGATGGATTACAAAATCCACCTTATCGCCATCAAAATCAGGAATCCCGAGGATAAAACCCAGTTCCCCCAGGAACCTTACTTCTCCGCCACCGTTGATACCTGACCAACCGGAGCCACAACGGGTGCATATGGGAGAAGAACACTTAGCAACCATATTGCGAAGGTTAGAGTTGAATGTCCCAGAGACCAATTGGCTTGTTTATCAAAGGCCATATCCAACCCATGTATATAAGGACAATCCTTTATCATATGTTGCACGGATACCCGACTTTTCCACATTTTCGGGAGAAGATGAGACGTCCAGTATGGAACACATCGGCCGCTTTATTACCCAATGAGGGGAGTTGGGCCAGAATTAGATCTATCGGATGCAATTGTTCCCTTCTTCATTAACAAAAACTGCCTTTTCATGATTTATTGGTATGTCCGCATGCGAATTTGCCACATAGCATCAATTAAAGGAAGCCTTCCATACTCGGTTCTATAACCAGCAGCCAATCGTAACGTTGGTGGAGATTCTAAAACCAAACAAAGGGACAATGACGACTAAGTTCATTGAGCAGTTATGGCAACAGAAAGGGAAATGTGAAACCGCTATTTCCGAAAAAGAAATAACTAACATAGCGGTTAAAACATGAAACTTCCCTTGAAAAGAAGTTAACCCCTTTGGATATTGATGACCTGACAATCTTATCCTCTAAAGCGATGAGAGTCGAGTCTCTACTTAAAGAGACCCAGGAGTCAAACGTAAGAGGGGAAAGAAAGAAAAGGTTGTATCAGGTTGCTACTTGCATATGGACAGTGACAGTGATCTAGAAGAAGCATGCGATCAAGAGGCCAAACTAGTAGATCAGATGATCACCGAACTTATACGGGGCAAACCTTTTGTTTACACCGAGTTGAAACCAAAGGCCGCACAACCTATGAAGAACGAGTATGCCAAACCTATGGTAGAAGAGGATTTTTGCTTCGACGTGTCGAAACTGAAAAGATCTTTGATGCATTATACGAGAAGCACCAAATCCGACGTACCTCCAGGCCAGAAATTGGCCACGGAAGAAGAGATCAGCGGACGGACGTACGGAATAAAAAGTTGGCACAACACTTTCTCACACAGTACGAAGGATTGCATCCAATTTCGGAGAACCATACAGAATGCAATCCAGTCCGGAAGGCTGAAAGCGGGAACTATGGGGATTGATTCACAACTTTCCCCAATGTAACCATGGCGGTTATATCCATCGAGTTCCCTAAGTCTTTTAAGTTGCCCGTCAAAGATCCAACAAATGGCTCGGGAGGCATGAATGAAAGCAATACGAACAGATCAACAGGGCCATGTGCGGATAAATCCAGTCAGTCAAAAGCAATAATGGCATGTATGGGAAACGTGACTCCTCAAACTACTGAGGATGGAAGGCAAAAAGTTGGGCAGAACTTGTTTCCCACAATGAGACAGAGGAAGGCCCTGCATAGGCATTTCTCGTCGATATAAGAGACTGTCCGCCCAGACGTTGATCTAAAGGAATCTCGAATCAAACCTTCGTTTGTATTCCTACCAATTAAGGGATGCCTTCTCACATGAAACCACTCTATGTGGAGGAATATATAAAAGGCAAAAAGACCAGGAGGGTCTTCGAAAAGGGATCTCCGACTTGGAGAAGACCAGCATGAAAATGGCAGAATTCTCAGGTGAGTCAACTTCACCACTTGGAATGATAGTGGTCCAATTGGAAGTCAGACCAATAAGTATGCCAATGGTCTTTTTCGTACTAGATGCAGACACATCATATGGTGCATTGCTCAGAAGAGATTGGATTCATCCAGCGAGATGCATACCTTCAACCTTACATCAGCAAATGATGTTTTGGGATGAAGCCTGAGTAGTCACGGTCGATGCATCCCAAAGCCTGTTCCAGGGTAGTGCAAAGTTACAAGATGACTCGGTTCATTATACAAAATTTTTTCCGCCTTTATCTCTAACTATCTCTTATGATAGGCCAATTTCGGATGACCCGATTGACGGCCTTGGAAGTAATGTCTCCGGCTCTTAGGCTTCTAAGAGCTAGGGAGTTAAATGGCTTGTCATTCAGCCAACGATCAATGTACAAATATTGTAAATATGATGAATAAAACAGATGCACGTATTTACAATTATTTAATAGAGTCTGGTTCTTTGCCAAATGATGGTTCAAAGAACGATCTATAAAAGAATGGCAACACCTCGAGGCCTTACCAATGGGCCGAATTACTGAAAAAGCATGAACCTATAGCGTACTCAGAAGACCCTTTGGTTGAATTTGACATCGGTTGAAAGGATCGCCGAAGGATAGTTCAGTAAAGCGGTCTATTAACAAGAGACCAACAGATAAAAATGACCGACCTTCTGAGGAGTATCAAACTTGCCCTGCGTGGGATTACGCAGAAATATCTAAACAGGACAGAAATATGGTCGAGCAAAAACTTCCTATCAAGAAGGGTTTCAAACCTTTCAAACAACCTGCCAGTAGGTTTGATCCGGAGCTATTACCAAAGATCACAAAAGAAATTCAGAAACTATTAGAAGCCAAATTCATCCGCCCATGCAGGTATGTGGATGGCTATGTAATATTGTTCCCGTGGCAAAGAAGAATGGCAAGATAAGAGTCTGCATCAACTTTCGTGACTTAAATCCAGCCATACCCAAAAATGAATACATCATGCACATAGCAGACGGGCTAGTCAATACTGTAGCTGGGAATAGGATATTGTCTTTGATGGATAGATACGTTGGGTACAATCAAATCTTCTTGGCCGAAGAAGATCTACCCAAAACGGCATATAGATGCCCAGGTCCAATCGACCTAAACGAATGGGTATTTATGCTCTTTGGGCTAAAAAAAAAACAGGGGCCACCTATCAAAGGGCAATGAACATGGTATTCCATGACATGGTTGGAGATCTCATTGAGGTCTACATTGACGATGTTATAGTCAAGTCCAAAGGATTCGATAAACATTTGAAAGACCTCGAAAGGGCCTTCATCCGTATGCAGTCCTACAATCTGATGATGAACCCAAGAAAATGTGCTTTTGGAGTTCCCGCCGGGAACTTCCTCGGGTTCCTAATACACCAACGAGGAATATAGTTGATGCCAACAAAGCAAAAGCAATCATGGAGACATCTTCTCCTCGTACCGTGAAGGAAGTACAAAGTTTACTTGGGAAAGTAAACTTCCTCAGGCGTTTCGTAGCAAATGTCGTGGGCAAGGTACAACTTATCATAAAGCTTCTTCGAGGTCTGACAAGCTCGCAAATAGCAAGCGCTTGTGAAATCAAACAAGCACTGATTCGATTCTAGTTCCCCCAAGAAGGGATAAGAAGCTTAAGCTTTACGTGGCATCCTTGAGTCATGCCATTGGTTGCCTTCTTGCCCAAGATTGGGATGATGGAAAAGAGTGGGCCGTCTAATACTTAAGACATTAACGGGTCCCGAGCTTAATTATTCCATCACTTAGAAGATATGTTATCCCTTGGTTTATACATGCAAGAAACTGGAATATTACTTGTTGCCTAGGGAAACTGAGGTCGTCTCCAAATTTGACCTTGTAAAGCTTATCCTGAGAAGACCCACTTATAAGGGTCGATTATTGAAATGGGCCTAGAAACTCGCTTCATTCGCCCTTACACACGTGCCTATTAAGACCGTTAAGGGACAAATAATTTTGGAATTCTTGGCCGAGCATCCAAATATGCTAGAACCCGAGGAGGATAGTGACGAGATGTATGTTGCAATACGTTTGTGGACCATGTACTTCGACGGGTCAAGCACAAGCACCAAGTCAGGATCCGTGGTTTATCTCCTCGATGCAAACCAGGAAGAAATAAGATTATTCTTGGAATTAAACACGATGACCAACAAGGCCGCCGAATATGAGGCCACGACCCTCGGACTTGAAACATTTGTCTTGCAGAAGGGGAGGTCAGTCAGGATTCGTGGCGATTCCCAATTGATGCTCAACCAAGTAATGGGGACCTACCAGTGCAAGCACCCAGAGTTGTCAAGGTATCAAGAAGAGTCCTAGAGTTACTTGGGTAGATTCCGAACATATCTATCGAATACAATCATCGATAAGACAACAGCGAAGCCAACAAATTGGCTCAATACGCTTCGGGATATAAGACCCACCAAGGGTTTCATGAGTTGATCCCGAGCATCAACATGGTCGAGGCTTCTTTGCTTCTTGATATAAGAAGAATTGAAAGACAAGCTACAACCGACCAAATACTGATGTGTCCTATTGACAACAATATGAACATCACCGACGTCCCGGATGAATGGCGCAAGGAAATTATTAACTATTTCCGCAATCCTTCTAGCACGGATAACCCAAGCATCAAAGCTAAGGCTCTTCGGTTCTTACATGAGGATGGAATCCTTTACAAGAGAAGCTTAGAGAGAATACTGATTAAATGCTTAGGTCCCGAAGAAGCCAAAGTAGCAACTGGCTGAAGTGCATGAAGGGATATACGGAGTCCATCGCGCGGGATTAAATATGTGGTTGACACTTCATCGATATGGCTTTTATTGGCCAACTAAGTTCAATGATTGTATCCGATTCGCCAAAGGTTGTTCGGCATGTCAGAGGCATGGTGATTTAAATCATTTGCCAGTAACGAGTTTGAACTACTCGATTAAGCCATGGCTTTCAACGATTGGGCTATGGATGTAATTGGTCGGATCACTCCTCCTTCCAGTAAGCGCCACGTATACATCTTAGTGGCAACAGATTATTTCACCAAATGGGTAGAGGCTATTCTACTCACCACGGTAAATCAAGATGCGGTAATCAACTTCATTGATAAACACATCGTACACCGTTTCGGGATACCACACTCTATCCTAACGGATCAAGGGACGGTGTTCATCGGAAATTGATAGTCGAGTACATGGAGGAATTGGGGATCCATTTGTTGCATTCCTCGCCATATTATCCACAATCCAATGGCCAACGAAAGCAACAAATAAGATCATCATCCAGATCATAAGGAAAATGATAAAGGACAATCCTAAGAAATTGCATGACCTCTTATCCGAAGCCATATGGGCTATTAGAAACTCCAAGAGTACTACCACGAGTTTCATTCCGTGGATGTACTTCCTTATCGTCTTTTCTACGAATCTTGTGCAAAACCATTGGCCCATTATTTAAACTCTGAAATATTTGTACTAGCCTTAGCGTATTCCAGATGGTCAGGAATGTGTGGTGGTAACATCTTCCTATTTTTCCCGCAGTTTGCTTCCGTTGTTCGTTTAGAGAAAAAGAATCTAAGTCTTTTAATTTCCCGTTACGCCACAATCTCAATAATATCTTGTTTAGCCGGTGATCCAGCGGCCGCAGCCGTTTCGTGAGTTTTATTTAGCCGGTAGCCCGGCGGCCGCAGCGTATCCGCCATATCCAGTACCACTCCGGAGCCTCGGGAAACCCATACTGATACTCCTGAGAGTGTAGGCCATATATATCTCGCCGTTTTGGCATAATTTCTCAGTATATTTCTTTCGTCCATTTAGGCACGAAGTTTCAAGCTAGAGGGGTACCCTGCAGAGCACTCACCCCCTGCTTAGTAGCCGATATCATTTTCAGTTTAATGTAACGGGATTTTTGAAATTTGTGTTTATCACAAAACGAGAATTTCGATCGTTTATTTAGAAACTCCAAATTTTACACGTTTAGAACATATTTCGCCACAGTTCGCGCCTTTTCAGTTTAAAAATTCAATTTAAAGGCGAATGATCTGAAATTCGCACAGTATCTCAAAAACATGCTAACGAACAACTTTCATGTTTTAAGTTTCTCGAAATTAGGTAAGAAAATGAGTGAAATTTTAAAATCTTTTTAAAAAAGCAAATTCTGGCACAATTTCAGAAACAACGCACTGATTTCAGAAACATCAAAGGTGAGTCTTTTAAGTCCGATTTTAGTGTTTTGATTAAATCTTAGGTTACGAACGTTCCTAAGCCACCGAGATTGATACGTAAGGCATTGACTTACTTGATTTGAGATCTAGGTCGTCTCTGGATCGTCCGGAGTCTACGGATTGCTACGAACGGATCTCATCAACACGATTTCTTCCTCCTTTGGCCACGAACCGAAGTCGCAAGGAATAATCCATAGTTAGATCGAAATTTTGGATTCGAAAAGGTGTAGGGAACCTTAATAAACACTCACCAACAATCTGTAACCTTGAATCCTTGCTCCACACGCCTCCTTTCTCGGATTTGGTCGTCGGAAATTCAAGAACACAAGGGATTTTGGGGTTTTCGGTTTTGGGAGAGCTTAGGAGAGAATTTGAGAGACAATGGGTGAATGGGATCTGATGAAAATGGCCAAGGATTAGTCCCATCTCGTCCCTAATACCCTTCCATTGTCTGGGATTGAGTTTCCATAGTCGGGGTCGAAAATATGGCATGAGATCTCGAAAACGCGTCAAGAGATCGCAATCTGTGTAATGGCGCACCCGTGGCGCAGGATCCCTCTAGACCGTGCGACGACTGCACGGCCTCCGGCTTGGCTGCGTCTTGGGCCGGGCCGTGTGATCCGTCGGATCACCGGCTAAACAAGATATTTCCGGACTTGTTTTTAAATCATTTTCCAATACCTCTAGCCTTGCATCTCTTTAGCAAGCTCGAAGAGTGTCTTGCTAGGGAGGTGTGGCGGTGGCATCCCGGCCAGGGTTACCAAAACCGGGGTGTTACACTAACATTATGCAAGTGTAAAATTTTCATATTCCGGATTGCTATGTAAATGGTAGGACTCATAATAAACAATCCACCCTAAAAAACTCTACCCTTGTATTGAGAAAATGTTTCCATTGAAGAAGAAAAAGGCGGCATCCTCTTCTAAAACGCACCCTCCTCATCAAGTAGATGTATCATCATCAACTTGGTACGATAGTATTTTTGGAACACCTTGTATGAATGTTGATGATTTTTTTGGGAATAGAGAATATGGTGGTATGGGTAAAAATATTTCCAATGAAAGAGATTAGGAGGAAATAATGTGTGATGATGATAATGTTGGAAAAGAGTACAATGATGATATATTATGAACGATGAAGTTGTTGCCGATAGTAGTGATGATGGTATTGATGATATGTTTCTACACGATGAAGGTATGGAAGAAAATATTTCTAATGTAGGAGATAAGGAGGAAAAAGTGTTTGATGATGGTAGTGTTGAAGAGAGTACAATGATGATATATTTATGAATGATGAAGTTGTTGCCGATGGTAGTGAAGATATATTTATGAATGATTGTTGCCGATGGTAGTGATGATGTAGAGGAAGAAGATATTTACGCTGATGATAATGACAGTAACAGTGATCCATAGTATGTTGTTGAAGAGGAGGACAATGCAGAAGATGTAGATGATGAAGTAGATGATTTGGCGGACGATGAAACAATATGGTGGGAGGAGATGCAAGAGTTTTATGCTTCGTTCGCATTCATATGTCGATCAAGAGGACTCAATGTTCCAATGAGAAAACCAGAACACCGGTCACAAATTCCCGAAGTAGAACCGTGCAAATTCTATAATGGAGCATATGGGAACACATGAATTAACTCCCAACATGATAGGTGGATATTGCTCGAACAACTTGATTTTGAACCTCCAGGAGATGTTATGGACGAACAATTTGATCCGTATAGATCTCAAGGTTTGGGCATCGGATCACTCTTTCCCACGAATGATAAATTGAAAAATAAAGTGGTGCACTATCTACTTGGAAACAATTAAGGGTTTCGGACAGAGAAATCTGAACCGTCAAGGTATTGGCTGAAGTGTCGACGTGATGATTGTCCATTCAGAGTCTGAGCATGAGGATCATCTTCTACTTGGAGAGTGTATCAGTTTGTGGAGCATACTTGCGAATTCAACCCGACGACGAGCGCATCCCACACATTACCAGCCCGGCGGGTAGGTGAGATCATTGCAGAAATAGTGACGAAAGGGCAATTTCTGATCCCGCAGTGCGAAAGGAACTTTTGAATACATATGGATTATAGGTTAGAAATACCATCATATATAATCAATTTTCAAATTTATTTTTTAGTTTATTTTTTATTTAAAAGTAATTAAATAGTTGGGGATTTGTTTGTTACAGATTAGCTATGCAATGTGCCGCAGAATTAGGGACTACGGAATTGAAGCCACATATGGTTCCGAGGACCAGTCTTTTAAGGATCTGCCTAAGTACCTTTTTATGTTGAAGCAAGCTAATCCCAGTTCGATTGTGGATGTAATGGTTGACAAAAAAACCAATAAGTTTAAGTTCACATTTATCGCGCGGGGGGGTCAATTGCTAGACTTTCCAATGCAAGACCATACTTCGCAGTAGACACAATACACTTGAAATCAAGGTATCGGGGAGTATTATTTGTTGCTGTAACTAAGGATGCCAACAACGAATTATTTCCACTTGCATTCGGTGTTGGAGGTGTGGAGGATTTAGAATCATGGACATGGTTCATGCAACATTTGAAGCAATCACTGCCCCGTCGCAGTGGGATGTTGATAGTATCTTATGGTTCCGCATCCATAAATGGAGCAGTTGCAGAGGTGTTCCTGGAAGCGCATCATGCTCTGTGCATATATCACATTCAGAAAAACCTTTCGAAGTATGCAAAATATGTGGTTGAACTGTTCAATCGGGCAGCAAGAACCTACAATGAATCTAAGTACAACAAAATAATGGCAGATTTGGAAGGATACTGCCCAGCAGCAGCATGACACCTAAAGAATTCAGTTGGTGAAGAACGATTCGCTCGCGTCCGAGGTCCGGTACTATTTTTTAACCTCTATTATATTTCTTCAAAGTTGACCTCTTTTTTTTTAAAAAAAAAAAACTATACCATCGAATATCAAGATTACAATATTTAAATTTTTACAGTGAGTTATTTTTAAAAAGTTTGAATTTTTAAGCTTTATTTTTTCAAACTAGAATTATTTATTTACGTTGTGTTATTTTCTAAACGGTGTATTGTTCACATTATTTTGTAAAAAAAATTGAATTTTGCAAGTTCACATTATTTTAAATCTAATTGTTAGAGAAAAAAATATATTATTTTTAAAAGTTTGGATTTTGAAAGTTCACTATATTTTTAGCATTTTAACTTGTCAAACTTTTGTTTGATATTTTAAATTTTAAAATTTTATATTTTGTTTATAAATTATAAATTTTTCAAGTGAGATTTTTTAAGTTTGATATCTTGTTAAAGTGTGTCATTCTAATATGTTAATTGCTAGGTACGTCGATTTGACATAATGACAACGAACATAGTGGAAATCATGAACCATGCATTACTGTGGGCAAGAAGGTGACCTATATGTTCATGTCTAGAAGCTGCAAGGTGTATTGTTGAGAAATGGTTCGCATATCGGTACGCTCAAGCTCTCGGGAGCTCAACATATCTTACGGAATATTCTACGGTTAAACTGCGCGCATTAATGAACGTTGGATCAAGACTAGAGGGTAATCGACTCTCACATGTAGAGTATCGGGTACTGCATCAGCACAACACATTCAAGGTTAATTTGGACGAAAAAATGTGTTCTTGCAATGTTTACCAACACGAGTTGATTCCATGTGTCCACGCTGTTGCAGTCATTAAAGAATGATTGAGTCAATAGTATTCACAGGCAACAGTAAACTATTTTATGTTTCATATTTGGTAAAACAGAAGTTTGTGGCCAAGTGTAGAGTTGGAAGTGTAAAAAATCAGTGACTGTACACGTTTTTACTCTTAATAATATATAAATTCAAAACTAGTTTCATGGTGCTAGAACTGAAAGTGACTATATTTCAATTTAATTACTGAATGGATCTACCAAAAAGCGACAATAGGACCAACAACTTAAAAAACTGCCAAACCAATAATTGTTTCATCTGAGAAAGATCGAAAAGGTTTGTTCAACATCCTCAGGTAATCACGATAGCTGCCAAAACTTAGCCCATTTTATATCTGCCAAAATGCCTTGAGTAAGCAATCAATAAGTCAAACTGCATCGGATCCTTTATCATCTCTGCTTGCAAGTTACAAATCCAATAAAGAAAAGTTCATCATACAACAAAAAAACCACAGTACATATCGTCAGGTATACTTGACAGTTTGCACTCGACTGTAGTTATTCTAATTTATCCACATTTAGAAAGAAGAGATCGTGAAAGAAGCCAATGCATAAGCTAGCTAAAATTAAGAGATGAAAGAATAACACGATTTCTATTTGAACCACAATATATTGGCATCATTATATACAATAAGCATACCAAGTTACAAATGAATAATGCTGTAAACTGGGACTCCTTCTCTTGCAGAACAGAGGGATTTCCCATGGTTGGTCTGGAAACAACTCATGCCAACTACTTCGCATAACCTGCAGAGAAGGAGAATATTGAGCAAGGGAATGCAATTAATCATAACACCCATTCTCAATCAATAGTACTTCAGTAGCATACATTACATAAATTTAAGAACAAAATATCCATAGTCAGAACACAATCATGGAACAGAAAAAATGGATACAGAAAATATTTGTAAACCACGAAAATGTAACCTATAATCAAGAGCCGATGAAACCCTTTCCCCTATCTTATATTCATATAGTTTTTAGTAAAATAAAGCAAGAAACTCTTTGCCTGCCCCCGAATTTATTGTCTATCTGAATCTCTAAATCTTTCACCAACTTACTCTTGATGGCAACCAGTTAACATCATAATGCATATGCTAGTTCTTTTTTTTTCTTTTTTTTTTTTTTTTTTTTTTTTTTTCTAACATATTGATTCCAATTCGTGGTCATTTTAGCACATTGCATTTCATATCAACTATATTTTGTTGAGTTGGCCTAATTTCTCCAGTAAAAGCGCCTCCTTTACCAATCCAACAATTCTGGCCAGATATCTCTATCCGATTAGATAATGAATTCTTTACTTGATCAATGTACACAAAAGGAGGTGCTACAACGACATCTGTAATGAGCATATTTGAAATTAGATATATTTGCCATCAAATCAAAAACCATGAACCAGAAAGGACAAGCAGCAGGATGATGATAGTTTACAATTTGGTATTTGACTAAAGAATTGATTTCGCTTGTGAATTCTGGTTTAGTGCTCTGGAACTGCTTGCTCTGCTAGCATTTCATTATCTGTCTTTCATTTATTTCATTCTTTTCAGGATGTTGACAATATGTGGGCAGTAAAGGAATAGAAATTTCTTAATGACTTGGCATTGAAATTTTTTTTCCGACAATCATTCAAAACAGTGTGGTATCAATTTGCTGTAAAAGAAATACCTATGCGGGAATCTTCTGCTAATCATTTAATCCTATTGTCCACTTGCATTAACTACAAACAAATCCTCAAATTCATTTTCTCAAGTTGTTCAAACATTTACACCTTAACTTCAATAAATCCCGTTTCGTATATAGTCCACAGATGTCATATATGTGCAGCAATAAATGCAATAGGCAAACTGAAATCTCTAGTAATCGGCTGCCAATTGAACTTAACAAACAGGTTACCACTTAAAAAGAGTATCCAAAGCCAAATTAAGAACCAGAATCTCACAGAATACTGAAACCATAAGTGAAGCGTATAGAGCCCTTATCAATCCAATTAATCTAGATTCAGAAACTCGTCAACCATGAGTTCTTTCAAGTGAATCAAACAACTCAAATAAAGAATTCGACAAAATTAAACACCGTATAAGGATTCAATCAGAAGGATTTCAATTCGATAAAATTAAACTCTGTCATGACTCATGATGCTGGCCAAAGATGTAGAAGGAATTCATTCAGAACTTTTCTTGGTGCAAAATCGAAACTAAATATTGAGACCAACAGAACAAAAAATCCGCCGGATGTGTAACAGATATGCAAACAATCGAACAAAGAAACCAATGTATACCAAAATCAAAGAGACGAAAAAAATATTCTTATACCACTAACCTCTCCAGATGTGGATGCGGCGGTAGCGGTCGCTTTTGCGTTGCGCTCCATGTCAAGGCTCCAGCGGCGGCTTTGGTGAAGACCGGAAACAGGAGTGTGGCGGTGACGACAAAAAATAGACCCGACGGAGGTGGTGGACAACAACGACGAGACCAGAGAGCAGCGGCGCCGCGGCAGTGTCTCCAATGGCGGCCCAATCGATGCCAAGCGAGGCCCAATAATATTATCACAGGCCCAAACGAAATCCAAGCGAGGCCCAATCGCTAAAGTTTTCATTTTTTTGCAGACTTCCACACATTTTCCACTCGGAGTAATCGGATCCATCCGATTGGTACTCGTTCAATTCCGATTAACATGCGATTACATTTGAGCGGTTAGGGCAAAAAAAGAGTTTCGACTAAATTGAGGGTAGAAAAGATTTTTCAAATACTCAATAGGGTTGAAACATGTATTTCTTCTTCTTTTTTTTTTCTTTCTTTTTTTTTTAATCTAACTTGTGCTTATTTTTTAAAGTGTTTTCCTTGTTTTTTCCTTTAATGAATTAGTTGTTTGTGTATGATAAATACTGTTGGATGATTTATTTATCTGGAGAAAGGGGACGACCATGCGACCCAAAATTAACAGTATGAAGAGAACACATATAAGTATTTAGTCAATTTTATGAGGACGTTATTAGATCAACATACAATTTTGATTCCCAATTCAGTGTATCTGGAGGGAAGAGAGACCACCCAAATTAAAAGTATTTAATCAATTTCAAGAAAGACCTTATTAGACCAACATATAATTTTGATTCCTTAAAGTATTGTTCCAATTTCAGTGTATTTATGCGTATAAATGCTAATGACCTCATCCAACTGCACATGCAATAATTTTTTGTGATTGAGACATCTCAAAAGAAATTGATATTTGTGATTTTCTTTTTAGAGAGAGTAAACTCGATTATTCGCATATTAGAAAACAATACCAATTATATGAATAAAGACATTTATAATATTAAATTACTTTTCATAATTAATATTTTAGATTCTTTCAGAGTTAATTAAAAAACAATAATAGTTATCGAGCATCATGACTAGCAGCACGTGGCATTATGATCAAGTTAATCAAAAATTCACTTTATTATTATGCGATAGTGAGATTGTATGAGTGAGAGAATTTTCAAAGTACCAATAAGTAATTTCCCCTATCTAAAAAGATAAATGAAATAGAAATAAAATATGAGAATGATATAGATTAATTTAAATAGGAATTAACCACTGTGATTTTCATGTTTTAAAATTATTTTAATTTTCAAATTTAGAAATTTAGTCAATAAATGTTGTAGATTCATGTATCTACAACATGAATTGAATTCATGTATGGATGTCTTAGCTATTATGACATAACATGAAGAAGTAACTTTGTACTTGTCTATCTAAATCCTATCCTTTAAAGAGACGGTTTATAACCTCTATAAATAGGTACATTACTGAATCAATGAAAGGATATTCAAGTCCCCTCTATTCTTTCTTCAGTTTCAAAATCTCTCTCTCTCTCTCTCTCTCTCTCTCTCTCTCTCTCTTATATTTCTTCATTATTATTACGTTTATATTCTATTACAACACGTTATCAACACGACTGCTATTGGAGTTTGGCATTACTATCAAAGTTCCGTCCGAGTGTTGTTGGAGTTTACCATTCCTATTGAGGTTCAGTTCAAGTTTTGTTGAAATTCCAGTTTATACCAGGGTTCTGCCGAAATTTTTCAAAACCAAACAAGAGTTTGCACCGTTGGCTATTTCTGGGAAAAACTATATATCTTGGGCCAGGGATGTTAAAATGCATTTAGCATCTATGGGCCTTGGTGATACTATTGTTAAGACAAACATGCAACTATCCAGGAACAAACAAAGGCAATACTTCCAAGTCTATAAAGAATAAATTTGTGGTAAACTATTTTAATTATTTTCAATTTGAATATGATTAATCTCGTCAAACAGATATTTGTCCTACTGAGTATATTTTGAGCCATGGATATAAAAAACTACTTGATGAGCCTGGAAAATATTGTTATTGTAATAAAAACCCAAAAAGCCAAGATCGAGTAAATTACACCAATCTAACTTGCTCTTAGTCCTATTCATGAATACCAACAGGGTCCATAGGTCTTAGTTTGGTTAAACCTACAGATCTATTGGATCTTTAGTCTGGTCATGTGTACCGACAGAACAACTGCTATGATATATTTATGCTATCACTTTGATGAGCTTTTAAAGTGACAATATGTTACACTTGGAAAATCCACTTGAATTGTGGGAAAATCATACGGTCACCTGAAGATGATCGTATTACCTTTCTTGGCTATATATTGCTGAAAAATTATGAATCCATGACAACAAGTGTTCATCCATTCCCTAAAGAGAATGTGATTAAATCAAAATATACGAGGTATGATTATGGCTATGCCAAAAATAAAATGTCAATATGAATATATTATGGAAGATCCCATTCGTTATGTGCATACACAAAATGGCCTTGATAAATCGCTCCTTAAACGATTGCAATTAATTGCTAGACCATTATTGATGAGATCTAAACTCCCCGTATCTGGTTGGGGCGCCGTACTATATGCAGCAACACTTGTGAAAATAAGGCCGACAAGTTATAATCGTTACTTTTCTGTACAAATTGTATCTGGGAAGAGTCCAATATATCCCACTTGCGAATTTTTTTGGTGTGCGATTTATGTGCCAATTTCGCCACCCCAACGCACTAAATTGGGACCTCAAAGAAGGTTGGGCATCTATGCCGGGTATGAATCACCCTCAATTATTAAATATCTTGAGACAACATTGGGTTATCTATTTACTGCAAGATTTGCAGACTATCATTTTGACGAAACTCAATTCCCGACATTAGGGGGAGGAAAAGATCAATTGGAAAAAGAAACATCTTGGCAAAGTCCATTTGATTTCCTTGATCCTCGTCCATGGCAATGTGAACTTGAAGTTCAAAAAATTGTGCATTTACAGAAAATTGCAAATGAATTGACTGATGCATTCAATGATGTTGCAAAAGTTACTAAATCATATATTCATGCAGCAAATGCACCGCATAGAATAAATGTCCCAGAAGGAGAAATACCAAGTGCAAATGAACCTAATGCGCGCCTGAAGCGTGGTACACCTTTAGGTTCCAAGATTAGAAATCCAAGAAAGAAAAGGATTAGTAACACAGATGACAATGAAGTTATTGATAGAAGTTCAACCCCTGAAGAGGTTGATGCTGGGAATAATAACACAGATGAAAATGAAGTTATTGAAACTTCATTCAATTATATTAATACTAGAAAGT
Source organism: Hygrophila difformis (assembly GCA_030278955.1). Lineage (NCBI taxonomy): Eukaryota > Viridiplantae > Streptophyta > Magnoliopsida > Lamiales > Acanthaceae > Hygrophila > Hygrophila difformis. Next base: position 12,525,957 of record JAOANR010000004.1, on the reverse strand, counting down.
GTTGGAACCGAAAGAATATAAGTGTTGATAATGCTTGGGCTTACAATGTTGCACTTGATATAATGGAAAATAATGAGGATCCTGAGTTTAAATCAGTTGATGAATGTCGGCGAAGAAAGGATTGGCCAAAATAGAAAAATGCGATCCAGTCTGAATTGGACTCGCTAGCTAAAAGAAAAGTTTTCGGATCATAGTCCAAACACCAAGAACTGTGAAGCCAGTTGGGTCCGATGGGTATTCGTGAGAAAACAAAATGAAGCCCACAAAATTCTCAAATATTAAGCAAGACTTATAGCCCAAGGTTTTCCCGAAGACCAGGTGTTGATTTTGAGGAAATATATTCCCCGGTCATCGATGGGATAACCTCCAATATATCTTGTGAGCTTTACAATATATGAAAAGCTTGATATGCATCTAATGGACGTCATTACTGCTTATCTTTATGGTTCCCTTGAAAATGATGTCTATATGAAAATCCATGAAGGATTCAACATGCCTGAAGCATGTAAATCAAAACCGAGAAATTCATACTCTATTAAATTGCAAAAATCATTGTATGGGCTCAAGCAATTTGGATGCATGTGGTATAATTGTCACGGGGAAAGTCTAACAAAAGAACTTTATGTAAATGACCCCATTTGTCCATGTGTTTTCATAAAGAAAAATGGATCAAAATTTGCAATAATTGCATTATATGTTGACGATCCCAACAGAATTGGAACCCCAGGAGAGGTCTAAAAAAGCTGTTGAATCCCTAAAAAAAGAAATTTGGGATTAAAGATTTTGGTAAAACCAAATATTGTCTTGGTTTACAAGTTGAGCATATTGAAAGTGGTGTTTTTATCCACCAAACAGCTTACACCAAAAGAGTGTTAAATCAATTTCTAATGGAAAAGGTTCATCCTCTAAGTACTCTAATGGTCATCAGAGCACTTGATCCAGAAAATGATCCATTTAAATCAAAGGGAGAAGATGAAGAAGGGCTTGGCCATGAACTGTCATACCTTAGTTCCATTGGTGCATTGATGTACCTTGCAAATAGCACTCAACCTGATATATCTTTTTTGTAAATTTACTGGCACGTTTTAGTTCGTCTCCTACTCGACGACATTGGAATGGTTTAAAGTACATCTTTTGCTATCTCCAAGGAACAATTGATCTCGGATTGATATATTTAAATAATTCTCAAAATGAATTACTTGGCTTTGCCAATGATGGATATTTATCTGATCCACATAAAGCCAGTCGAGAATGTATTTGGTTAAGATTAATGAGACATCATATCCTGAAGAATTATGGGCTAATATCCAAAGAAAAACGTCCCCCAACAATATTATATAAAGATAATACAACTTGTATAGTTCAAAAGAGACAGAATAAAATATATTTTACCAAAGTTTTTTCTACACTCAAAACCCCTTCCTTAAAAAGGCACTGACTTACTTAGGTCGGGCGGTTACCTCGAGGCAGTTTCAAATCTGTCGAAACTGCTTTCAGACAGAAACATCTGCACAAGAGTTATGTTATGACAACAACAATCTCCCCCACTCTTGTGGAGATGATGATTCCATCACCAGATGGTGTTGAAACTATCTAAGTCCAAAGAGTACAAGAAATTGAGTAAAAATAGTGTAAAGCAATATATAAGCATGATTCACAAGTAGGATGTTACAGAGTAGTCTAAACACATTAACAACAACATCCATCAGGCATTTAGAATAGATCAGCAGTGCAGATATTAGTGGGGTAGTTCAGCAGCAATCCAAATTACCTATTTACTATTACAAACCAACAAAATCCAAAAGTTATCAAATGTTCAGTATCCACGAATCATAAAACCATTCAAGCAAAAACCATTCAGAAACTAGTAAACACAAGCATCACCAAATTGTCCAGCAATCACAAACAAAACAAAACATTGTCCAGTCACCAGAAAGAGTTTCAGAAATAGTTACCAAGCAGTCAAAACTGCTAGAGAATACCAGAATGTACCAGCCAGCCAATCAACACCAATTAATCTTCCCCATGATGGATTATCACTCCTCATCCTCCAGATCATCGTCCTCATCACCAGCTTGCATGTCAGTAGCATCAAAAGAGTATGGAAGTTCAGAAATTATTTTTAGATTCTCCCTTTTGATTGCCATGGCTTCCTGACTCCATGAGGTTATGCGCTCGTTCTAACTAAGAAGTCGAGTCCTGAAGGAATTCACTAGCGCAGGTTCGGATAGGGGATGTCCATGATTGAAATCATTGTGCATGTTCATCAGATTAGGTGGTGGTTTATATTCCTTCAAGGTGATCATTCTGCTATCCTTGATCTTCACACCAATGGAAAGTAGAAACTAGGTGATCACCGCAGGGTATGGGAGTTTGGCACCGGTCTTAATCTTTCCATTTGAGTACCTTAGCATTTCTTTCAAGAGGAATTAGCCAAAATTCATTAGTCACATATGTTTATGGATGCAGAGTAGAAGTTTACCCATGTTTGAGCTGATTTGCGACTGATTCTTCATTGGCAGGACGTTGGAACTGCAGAATTGGTACATGCAGTAGTATTTCAAGGTGAGGTTGACAACGCTGAACTTGCTTCGACCAAATTGCTTGACCTTTTCATTTGAAATTTGAGGGCCACGAAATGGATGTCTTCAGGCATGAGCTCTAAGCCATCTCTCATATCGTCGTTCGGGGGTAGCTTCAACAACGTGCAGAGCACAGAGGGGGTCAGTTCATGAAATTTGCCACGAATGTAAATCTTACCGAACCAGGCCGAGTTAGGGTTGAGAATCTCAGGATGCAGGTTCGCGTAAAATTCCCGGACATGAGAGGGGGAATAGTGAGTGAGGCCTTGAGCCCAGTGAAGAAGATGCCTCTCATCAAAGTAGTCCGTGAAGCCCATGGTGGTATAGTGAGTATGCTTGAACACTTCCCCCGGCTTAAAATCCATTTCCTTGAGCACTTCCTGAGAGAAGTTGCTCATGTCCTCAGTAAATTACTTTTTGCTGTAGGCTTTCTCGGCATCTAGCACAGTTGGGGCTTTCCGTGGTTTCTTCAATGTTGAGGCCACCGGATCTGGCTGTGGTTGAGGAGTGGGCTCCTTTTTTTTTCGGGATGACCTCCGCTGTGGTTGCGATGGTCCTGAAGCCGATCGACATCTGCGGCCCTGTTGTGATTCAACGATTTCGTCCATCCCTTCTTGTGTAAGATCATGAATGCCCTGATTTCGGTATGGGGACAATTGAGGATCGGAATGTTCGTCATTTATCTCTTGAACAACTTCATCGATAATTGCAGGATCAACTTGCTGTGAGTTCGGTTTGCATAATGTGAGGTGGAGCGACATGTAAGACACCATGGCAGAGAGGAAAAAGGTAGGAGGTGAATTTGAAGGAGGAATATTAGGGTTTGGAGGACTTGGGGAAAAATTGACAGGCGGTTGTGCTGAGGCTAAGATTTCCGAGGCCAGTGCATAGGGGACCCCGGGGTCCAGTCCGAAAGGTAGGGGCGACTGAAGCTTTGTGGAACTAACCTGCTACATATCTCTCGACTATCTTTACACTATAAATCTCATAGGACTTTTCAAGAGTAATGCCTGGTTTGTCTACCGAAAGCGCACGGTATCAAGCTTGCAGTATTTATTTCTAATTATCGGGATCGTTCTCTGGAGAGTTACACAATAGAAGTGTTCTAATAGAATTATTGGTTTTAGAACTTAGTTGTACTCTGGTTTATGGATGGTGTAATGATGATATCTAATGAATAAATGATGAATAGTAAATGCATAAAACTGTAAAGAAATAAAGAAAGCAACTTTAAAAAAAATGACACTGAATGATATGAATGTGTTTATGAATTCACGGGTTAAAAGATAAAATGGACTTAATGACAATCAAACAAAATAAGACTATGATTAAGTAATCATACTTCTATGATCAGTAATAATGTGGAGATTCATTGAGAATAGAAAAATCCTTTATGCAAGTTAGTCAGATCTTCATGTCTTTGATCACTTTCCCAAGACAAGTACTAATGATCCAGTGTCATGACATTGTTAAGCACTGAAATCATGGGATACAATTACTAAGAAATGATCGGTCAGACTCATTTCTTGGCAAAAGCTTTCAGAATTATCACTTAATCTGTTTCTTTCGGATTCAGATTAAGCCATTGGCAACCCAAGGTCACATCTAAATCATCATACATTCATCTGAACTTGAAGTTATTCTCTTCATTACTCTGAGATAAGATAAGAATCTCATGTCCCTATAATGGATGTCCACTACAAAAATTAAGAAAGCAGATATTTAAATCTATCATCCAATGGTTACACAAGCCTTAGCTTCTCAGGGTGATTCCTTCAAGTATTTATAAGAAATAATAGTCCTGTAAGTATATCAAGATTAAATTGCTAATCAAAATCCTTGACTTATCTGAACTACTCAGATTCATACAGATGTATTAGTGTAGGCATTCTCTGTAAATAATTCTAAATACCCATGACCTGACTCATGATTAATGAAATTTAGTAAGTTGCTTAGCCTCCTACTCACAGCATATGATTAGATCATCATAAAGCTATGAACCCTGGAAGCTAACTCTTCCTAATTCTCATTAGTTTATAAGACAAAAGATGGCTTTTGAAACATCTTTCCCTTTTAAACGACAGGTACTAAATTTCCAACTTAAGAACATGTTTGTTCTCAATCACCCTGAGTAGAAGATGTTCTGAGAAAACTTATATCATCTTCTCCCTCAATGCATCAGTGAAAGTAATCCTATGGATTTCATGTATGAAATGTAAATTTATATTAAGAAGTAGAAGTACTTTACATAGTCTGAGAAATATCCCAAAATATCATAAACATAAGTAGTAATATATGTATAAAGAAACGATGAGGGTTCTGAATCCTCTTAAGTAAAATGCTAGGGTGTTTCCAAAATATAGATTGGAAACTAGACAGAATTAGGAAATTACTTTCCTATGAAACAGATTTGAGAAATAATCCTGCAAAATAAGTGTCCAAAATAGCTCGCAGTAACTATTTTGGGTTTCAAACTATGAACATTCCAATTTTCCGTGTGCTGTATATGTACAGCGTGGAGGGAGCTATTGTTCAAAGAATGTTCCTCAGATTTAGTTTATACAGAGAACTGAATCCCTCGCAGTATAATCTGAAAGAATGCAGCGAGATTATTCAATTCCTACTTATAGAATAGGGGTTATATATATATATATAAGAAATGAGTATTTGATATCCCAAAAATGGAAACCAATTCTGACGCTATTTCAAGATAATTCTCTCGCTTTGTCAAAATGACATTGCGAGAGTATTGAAATAACTTGTTTAGGAATAAAGTTGTTAGGTTAATTCCTCGCGTCATCTTTTAAGACTAAAGCGAGGTTTAATCCTTATATGAAGGAAAATGTCAAATCCTGGGATTAATCATAACTTCTCTCTGCAACATTCATTCAGAAGACTTGTGAAAACAGAACCTTATACCTCCAGATTTGAGAATTTAGAGTTGTTTAGTTCTTAAAGATTATCATGCGATGGTTAACACTGCATGGGTCTTTAGGAACTTCATTTAGTTCTGAACATTAATCTTTGCAGATTGCTTCAAGAATTAAAATCAAAGTATACTAACAACAGAATATCAAATGAATCAATAGTTCTGCCAGTTTCATACCTAACTTGGTAACACTATTCAAAATCTCTGAATAACTATGCCGATCAGATTATAAATTGGAAAAATATTTATCACTAGCGTGAATCTGAAAGTCGGACTATCAAATTTAAGCAGTTTTCAAGGAACGAATATTGCGTTCGAGGTTTATACTTCTCCAAAACAGAATTGAAAAACATTGAGTTCTGTTGTAACCTTTCGAGATTGTAACCAGAGAGATAAAAACACAAGATTTGACAACTGATCTTCCTTCATATATCATGAGTAACAAAGAAATTAAAAACGAATACACCTGGAAATCTGGTTGAAATCAGAATAATGCGAATTCGAACGAAGAAGTCGGAAACTAGATGGCGATCGTCATAATGGATGAACAAAAGCATTCCGATAGCAATCCTTCTTCCAGAGTACTCTCAAAACTAATCTACTAACATAATCCGAAGAAATCTACTGCGAAATCAAATTACAAATCCGAAGAACATGAATTAAATTGCAGAAAGAGTAAACCCTAGCTAACCTACCTACTGAATTCTAAAATGAACGGGAGAGTAAAAAGCGAGCTATTCTCTTCAATCTCCGGCTGCTTGAGCTGATCTCCCAAGGGTATTATTTATAGATGGGCGTTGTAACTGCTTTCCGCCTTGGTTAATAACCGCTCGCATCAGAATAGCTCTCCTCTCGCCTTGTCCCAGTTCCTTCAAAGCGAGAGTCGAAATGAAATTATCTTTCTTATCAGGGCGAGATTTCACAATCCTCTTCAAACAAATTTCTTCTCGCCATAACTCTTAAAGCTTCTTGACTCGCACAAACTTTCTTCCCACGCGATGTCAAATGATCATCGCGTAGACTTCAGCTTCTGAACATTTTTCCTCAGATCTTTTCTGATTTCGTCTTTAAGTCCTCGCATCATTCATTCTCTTTCCTCGCTACGTTTATTTCCTTCTCTCGCACCCTTTCAACTTAACTTTCCTTCTGAATGACAAAGCAAGAGTCAGATCAGATAAAAACATAGCGTGCGAGACTTATAATAAAAACTTAGAATTTCAAGCCATTTTTATGTAATTTCCAATTTCCTCACATTCTCGGTTTTTCCACAATCTTTTCATATCTTCTATGATTATTCATTGAAAACTTATGAAACTATGAACAAAAGATCATTATTAAGACACTAAATTGGACACAAATGACAGTTATGATTGACTGTCATCACCATCCTCACATTTAAACCACTTGTCCTCAAGTGGTAGGAAACTTGTAAAGTTTCAAAGAATAAGTCCAATTTGTGGCTTCCAAGATTAGGTGTTCATGTAAGACTTTCCTGGATCATTACCTTCTCTTTTCCTACTATCTCAAGCTTAACTCTTTCAACTGATTGATGCTTCATACCCAACTTTGAGTTTACCAGACTTAATAAGAGCATTAACAAAAGTGATTTGCATTTATGTGAACTATTGTTCCGCCCTTTAGTTAGTCAAATTTCTCTTCTCACGCTCAATCCTATCCAACTTGTGTGCATATCTTGCGCTTCTGAATCCTTAGCCAAAAAGAATAAGCTAATACACACTCTTTTTTTTTATATATATATATATATCAAGGGGTGGCTTTCAATAGCTCGGTTTCACATTATTAGGAGGAGTCGCATGACCTGACATTGCAGATGAAACTTCAACTCCCCTACCCTTGACTTTGCTCTTTTAGAGTTCTTCAACTCGTAAGTCAGAGGGGCAGATGTGCCAGCTACTTATATCCACATTATTTTACCACGTTCGTTTCTGAAATTTCCCTTGCTTTTGGCTTCGGACTCATACTTCACTTAATATGCACACTCATCTTCTAAGAGAGACTAGATTAGATCAATTCTCCTAACTTTAGTGCAGTTATTGTCTATGGTATGCAAATCACTAAAGTGAATACAATGACAAAATCTTCAAACTATTATCCAGTAATGACATCAATCAATCTCAAAGTTTACAGCTTAAAACAATTTTCAAGAGCGGCTCATGCATGCAGTCAAAGTTTATAAAGTAAATGTTTATGTGGTTAGCCACTTTAGACCAGTCTTCTACTCCTTCACCAGTTTTCTACCCCACTTGAGTTTCTGGTTAGATTAGTCATAACTTGGAATTCAATCTCTCAACGTAACTCTCTCATTAACTCTATCCTAGATCACATTCATGATTTAAGAAATAAATGGAGACAAAGAGAACAATGAAAAGAAAGAAAGCAATAAACAAAGGAAAGAGAAGGTTACAGAAAACTCCCCTGTGATCTCAGGATGGACCTGCATCACTGCCAGGGTCTTTTGGTGGTCTTGGTGGAGGCTTCTTCAGGTCTGAAACTAGGTTTGCAAGAATGTCTACCAACCTTGTACTATTTTGCTGCTCCTGTCTCCTCAGCTCCATATCCCTTTCTCGTTCCTGTCTTCTCTCCTCAAGTTCTTCTTTCCTTAATCTTTCAAATCTTTCCATCTCCTCTCTTCTCATTCTTTCTTGCCTATCCCACTCTTCCTTCCTTATCTTCTCCTGTCTGTCCATCTCCTCTTTCCTGAGTTTCTCTTCAGTTTGAATCCTGGTATGCTCAAGTTCAATCCTCTTCTGCTCTATCTGCCTTTGAATGTGCTTGTCTTCTGACATAGACTTCACTAACATCTCCATGGACTGTGCAAAACTTTGAATTTAAATACTCATATTCTGAGATTCATCCACAGACACTGTGTTCCTCATTAGTTGTCTCAGAGGTTGAGATGGTGCAGAAGTATTCTCAAACTCCTCATCTTCTGGAATAGGATTCAATACAGGAGATGCTGCTGCAATCTTTGTCCTTTTCACTGCAGCTCTTGATTAAGATGATTTTGATTTTGCAGGAAGCTTTACCCGTTTTGCCTTAGGAGATGGTACTTTTGATCCTGATCCTTCAGATGTTTGTTCCTCTAGATCTGGCATTTGGTAGACCAATTCTCCCATTAAGGTGTCTACTGGTAATGGAATAGGAGGGTCTATCTTTATGATCTCTACTAAAAATAGTGTCATTGACACTCCTTGTTTTTCACAAAGCCTTCTGATAAGATTTGGATAGGCTAATGCTGCATCTTCCCCAACTCTTGATTTAATGACACTAAGAACATGGTGTGCAGCACTGCACTTTCTCCCTGACCATAATAAAGCAAATCCGTCAAAAGTTCCAGCAGAAGGTCCTTGGAAATTAGTAGTGGGTCTGAGCTTTGAGTAATTGAAATCAAGTGTTGGCAGATACTCAGGCTTCATATTCTTCAATGGAATCTTATTCTGCTCAGTTCCTCTGTGTGTTGAACAGAATCCTAATGCCATTTTCCTAGCATTAGTAAGCTTATTTCCTTGAGTCTTCTTTCTTAAAAGAACTTCTGACCTGACTTCTGGCTGTTCAAACAGAGGTGCCTGTATCAAATCATTTAGAGTCTCCACAGTGACTTGCACTGTTTTTCCTCTAATCCATGTTGTTTCAGCCTCCACATCGAAATTAGCATAGAATTCCCTGGTCAATTCCACATAACCACATTTGTTGTTATGTCTCATTAAAGTGTCCCATTCATTGATCCTTCTCCAATAGTTGATACACTTGTGATTTAACCACTTGGGATGAAATCCCTTGTCTGGAACAATCATCTTGGACATTCCCAGGTAGTTCTCTAATGCTTTTTTTCTTCCATTAAACTTAACCTTGATTTCTTCTTCTGTGAATTCAGTCTTCTTTTCAATGCTATCAGGGATTGATAACCTCACCTTTGGACTATTCTTTCCCCAATAACTCAAAGGCAACATCTCTGGGATTTCTTTTCCTGGTGAAGATCCTTCAGAAGTATCCGATTCACTTCCTTCGGACTCTTGTGCTTCTTCCTGCTCATTCCCAACATTTTCATTTCCTTATTCTCCTGCTTGACCTCCTTCTTGAACAGGTTCTAAATTCTTTTCTTGAGCTTCGTCAGCATCATTATGTTGTAAATTAGCTATATCTGACTCATGAATCAATGATGTGCTGATGTCTATCTTTTCAGTGACCTCTAAGCTGTGTTGGTTCAGAATTTCTGTGGGATCATCCTGTACAGGTTCATTTAACAAAAGAAAGACAGCAGAAGGTTCTGAATCATCAAATCCCTGGATCCCAAAATGCTCTTCTGCTTTCTTCTTCTGTTCTGCAATCCAATCAATATCATTCATCCTTGAAACTACTCTGTGAGCTACCTCATTCTTGATTTGGGATGGTATAACCCATTGATTCATTTGATTTCCAGCAACTGCCTGTGCCCTGAGATATTGGTTAACCGTGTCTTCCACCAAAAACTGTCCCTATTGATTCTCTTGAATCTCATTTCTCTGCTCTCTTCTCTATAAGCTTGGAGTGCTAATGGAGATGGCTCCAGTGTTTGCTCAGAATTCGTTTGTTTAACTTTCTCCAATTCTAACTCAAGCTTAACTGCATATTCATTTGCTTGTTCTACTGAAGTATGTGCATTCCCTACTTCCCTGGCCAGTTTTCTAAACTTTTTAATCAAGCCTTCCAAAGATAAGGTCATGTTTCCCACAGTAGTTCCATGCAAGTTCAGATCTTCACAATCTTGCAAATCTTTAATAGATTGATGTTGCACTGTGTTCACCACTAACTCTTCCACTCGACCCAAAAATTCTTGCTCATCTGAAGCTTGTTCTGGTGGTGAATCCTGTTCTAACTGATCTACCACTTTAGAAGAATTATCAACTTCTATAGCGGGATCTTTGAAGGTTTCTTGTTCAACTTCTTTTTCTGGAGAGCCTTGTAAATCGATTTGACTTTGGATAAGAACTTTGTTGACCTAAGCTTGTTGATCTTCAGCCTGTTCTTCTAAATCATTTCCTATAATGATTTGAGTCGGTTGAAGTTCATTGGTTGGTTGAGTTGATCCTTGTTGCCAAGGATCTATAGGATACATTCTTGAAACAAGAAAAACAAAGATAAATAAGCTAGTAGCTCCCATGGTTGCTTCAAGCTTTGAGATGCAAAAACATGTTCCTCATCTCCTCCACAATCTTCAACAAGGGTGCAACAAAAGGGATAGGGAAGCTTCCATCTTTGAATCCAAGCTTTGAGATGCAAAATCAAGATTCCTCATCTCCTGCACAAGCTCCAAACATGGTAGTAATCTCCTTGGTAAGCTTCAAAACCAAGTTGATGAAGAAATCACCCCCAATCTTCAACAAAGAAGGCAAACAAGTCCCTACGCCTTGTCCTCCAAGTTCATTGATTCAAGTTGATGATTTGAGTTCAACATGGAGTTCTTCAATTTCCAAGTTGTTTAAGTGCCCAAAATGAAGTGTTCATTTTGGGGGAATGATCTTCAGTAAAAATCGTGTTTAATTCCAAAAATTCTGAAATTTCACCACTGACTCAGAAACATCGAGATGAACAACTTTTGTGTTTTAACTTTTTCAATCCGAGTTACCAAAATAGGTCAAAATCATCAATTTTCGTCATAACCTAAATCTGTCCGAAATTCGTATACAGCAGTTCAAGATTATCAAGATCTAACATAGCAAATCAACTCCAAATTTAATGAAATTTTACAGAGATCATCTTAAGACGTTTATCTACAACTTCCATGTTCGGCCAAAGATCTAAATCAGTCTAGAACTAGTATCAAAAACGTGATCAAGATCGGACCTAAGTCCTGTCAAGAATCTCAAGATCAAATTTCAAGCAGTTCGGTTTCGGTTGGTTTTTACATATCAAATCGTCTCTAAAAATTCTGAAAATTTTACAGTAGATATTAGGAACGTTTTTCGTGTTTTAAGTTTTTCCGATTGAAGTCGTTTTAAGGTTCGGAAAAATTCGTCAAAACTGTTGCGCCGGTAGAAAACATTCAATGACAGATTTTTGCAAGATTCGATTAAGCTTTTAGGTTTCGTGTTTTAATTACTCCCAAAATCATGTAAGTATTAACTTACAGATTTGTAGATATCCGGGATCGTCTATTTCGAAGGCGTGGCTTCCAGTCCTCCGTCTATCCTCTCCGTTCGTCGGGTTCTACGTTCTAGGTCCGATTCGGGGCGTAGAAAGAAAAATAGGAAGATTAGGATTCGTTTTCGAATCAAACGTAAGAGACAAATGGATCGGAACTTACCACGACATCTAGGAGACTCTGATTTTCGTCCAAATCAGTCTTGCCTTGGTCCCGTGCCTCCGATGACTCCGGAATTAGGGTTTTCGGACGTATAGAGAGTTGTAGGGTTTTTGAAAAGTATTCGGAGCTCTTAAGAGGGCTTATTTAGAGTTAAACAAGCCCTAGGGACGCCCAAGGTCTGCCCCTAGGAGTCTTGAGCCGAATGGTGTTCAACCGAAGTCGGAAAATCCGGATTCGGGCGAGAAAATCTCGCAAGGGCGAATCTGTCACATGGCGCGGTCGTGGCGCGCTCTTCCCTCTTTGACCGCGCGGCCACCGCGCCGAACTCGCCTGGACTTTGGTCCGGGCGGGTTGTGCGTCGTGCCTTTCCTCCTCTCTTTCGGACTTCTATCCCTCTACGCTCCCGTATTCCGATTTCCGGGGTATCTTCGGGTTTCTACTTTCTTTCTAAATTTTTACTCGGGTCTAATTGGTTGTTTGGACTTGAATCCTCGAGTTCATTGGTGTCGGGTTTCAGTGTACAATTTACTTATCCTTAATCAATTCTTTTTATTTAATTAAATTCCTTTAATTTCCTTTTTAAGTAAAATCTCATTTCTCATTTCCTTATCTTTATTTATTTATTTATTTATTTGCTGGATTTATTTAATTATTGTATTTATTTTATTTATTGTTTATTTATTTAATTATTGTTTTATTTTATGTTGAAAAATTCTCGGGTATTACAGTCTACCCTCCTTAAGAATCAACTTCGTCCTCGAAGTTGTGTTTCGGCTTTTCTCGTGCTAAGGTCTTTTGTTTGTTTTATTATGTTGTGACTGAACTTAGAATTAAAACTTCTAAGCTGCCTACGTACCCTGTGAAGGGATCAAGCCATAACGTAGTTCAAAAGTTTACAATAATGCACGAAAAATAGGTGGTATGACATCCTATCCCCCTTAAGATTGCAGTTATGTCCCCATAACTGTGTCGGTATCGGTTTGGAACAATGTCGGGTAGTGTTCTCTCATGTCGGATTCTACTTCCCAAGTTGCCGTCTCACTTTCGTGGTTCGACCAAAGAACCTTGATCATTTTGATGGTTTTGTTCCTCGTTACTCGTTCCTTAGTGTCGAGAATACGCACTGGGACTTCTTCATAAGTCAAATCTTCATCGAGCTCAATTATCTCCGGTTGAAGTACATGTGTCGGGTCCGGCACATACTTCTTTCGTTGTGAGACATGGAAGACATTATGAACTCGATCTAATTGCGGCGGTAAAGCCAGTCGGTATGCTAAATTTCCGACTCGTTCTAGAATCTCGTAAGGTCCTATGTATCGAGGACTCAACTTTCCTCGCTTGCCAAAGCGCATCACCCCCTTCATGGGTGATATCTTTAGCATGACCCTATCTCCCACTTGAAATTCTAGGTCTCGTCGTCTCACGTCAGCGTAACTCTTCTGACGGTCTTGAGCGGCTTTCATTTTCCCTTGAATCACTTTGATTTGTTGAGCCATGTCTTCGATAAGTTGTGGTCCCACTACCACTGACTTATCGTTTCCTTCCCAGCTCAACGGGCTTCGGCACTTTCGTCCATACAACGCCTCGAAAGGTGCCATGCCAATGCTAGCATGATAGCTATTATTATAAGAGAATTCGATTAAGGGTAAATGGGATTTCCAATTTCTCTTAAATTCCAACACGCATGCTCTCAGCATGTCTTCTAGTGTTTGGATTGTTCTCTCGGTTTGACCATCCGTCATTGGGTGGAATGCGGTGCTCATTTTGATTTGAGTACCGAGAGCCTTTTGTAACTCCGTCCAAAAGTGAGAGACAAATCTACTGTCTCTATCGGAAATGATGTCATGTGGTAACCCATGTCGTCGTACCACGTTATCAATGTAGGCTCGGGCCAATTGGTCTATAGTCCACGTGTCCTTCATCGGGATAAATATGGCTGTCTTCGTTAGCCTATCCACAATCACCCAAATCTTGTTCATGCCTTTAGGTGATCGGGGTAATCCCGAGACAAAGTCCATCGAGATGTTGTCCCACTTCCAACTTGGAATCTCTAATGGTTGCATCAATCCTAAGGGTTTATGTCGCACTGCCTTAACCTTTTAGCAGGTGAGACATTTCGCCACGAAGTCTGCCACTTCCTTCTTCATTCCCGGCCACCAATAGACCTTCTTCAGATCTTTGTAAAGTTTGTCGCCTCCGGGATGACTGAATATGGGGTGTTGTGCCCTTCCTCCATCAACCTTTGCTTCAACTCGGCACATTTAAGGGGTACGCACCATCTTCCTTTGAAACGAATGCTTCCATCCTCATGGACAGCAAATCCTATTGCCTTTCCTTCGGCAATATACCCCCTTATCTTCTCGAGTTTCGCATCGCCCGGTTGGGCGAGCTTAATCTCATCCAATATTGGAGTTTCTACGACCATGGCGTTGATCGTTTCACTCACTGTGCCAGGATGCACAAGTTCTAACTCCAATCTTGCTAACTCCATATACAATGCCGGTGGAATTACCAACGAGTTCGTTACGTGTTGGGTTTTCCGACTTAGGGCATCGGCTACCACATTCGCCTTCCCCTCGTGGTATGCTATCTCCAAATCGTAGTCTTTAATAAGTTCCAACCACCTTCGCTGTCTCAAATTCAACTCCTTCTGAGTGAATATATATTTCAAGCTCTTGTGGTCGGTGAACATTCGACACTTCCGCCCATAAAGATAATGTCTCCATATCTTTAGAGCGAAAACGACCGCTGCCAACTCCAGGTCATGTGTCGGATAATTCTCCTCGTGAGGTTTTAGTTGGCGTGATGCATACGCTACGACTCTCGAATCTTGCATCAAGACGCAACCTAAACCTTCTTTCGAAGCATCGCTGTAAACTTCGAAGTCACCATTCTCCGATGGTAGTGTTAATACGGGTGTGGTTGTGAGTCGTTTCTTCAGCTCTTGAAACGCTGTCTCACAAGCCTCTGTCCACACGTATTTTACTCCCTTCTTAAGTAGCTGGGTCAAAGGTCGTGCGATTTTAGAAAAATCATTCACGAACCGTCTACCCGGCTAAGCCGAGGAAACTCCTTATCTCAGTTTGGCTCTTGGGAGTTGCCCATTCAGTTACGGCAGAGACTTTTGCCGGATCCACTGAAACTCCATCAGCGGATACTATATGTCCAAGAAATGCTACCTCCTTCAACCTAAAGTCGCATTTGGACAGTTTGCCGTATAGCTGATTCTTTCGCAAGGTCCCTAACACTTGGTGCAAGTGCTGGGCATGCTCCTCCTCATTTTTCGAGTAGATCAGGATGTCATCGATGAACACCACTACGCACCGATCTAACAGCTCTCGAAATACATTGTTCATGAGGTTCATGAACATTGCCGGAGCATTTGTTAACCCAAAGGATAACACTGTGAACTCGTAGTGACCATATCGAGTTCGAAATGCCGTCTTCGGAATGTCTTTCTCGACAATTCTCAGCTGGTGATACCCAGATCGTAAGTCGATCTTCGAGAATACTGAAGCTCCCTTCAGTTGATCAAATAGATCCTCTATTCTCGGCAGAGGGTATTTATTTTTGATGGTCACTTGGTTTAGTCCTCGGTAATCTATGCAAAGACGTAGTCCCCCGTCTTTCTTCTTAACGAATAAAACCGGTGCTCCCCAGGGGGAAGTACTCGGCCTTATATACCCCTTTCCTAACAGCTCCTCGAGTTGGTCTTTTAACTCCATTTCCAGTGGTGCCATCCGGTACGGAGCTTTTGAGACAGGCTCTGTGCCCGGAACGAGATCTATAGTGAACTCAAGATCTCTCTCAGGTGGCATTCCCGGGATGTCTTCAGGAAACACGTCCGGGTATTCTCTTACCACTGGTATGCTATCAACCTTGTTCTCTTCCGCCTCAAGGTTGTGCACGTAGCACGCATATAGCTCATACCCCTTTCGCATCAAGTTAGTTAGTTTAAGTGCACTAACGATTTTGTTACTCTTCTTAGGGGGCTGAGAGTAAAAGATAACTCTCTTTCCCCTACTTTTTGACAAGGTGATCTTTTGTTTTTGGCATTCGATCACCGCTTTATACTGGGATAACCAATCCATCCCCAGTATGATGTCAAAGTCTCTTAAGTTAAATTCTACTAAGTTCGCGAAGAATTCTACGTTCTTTATCACTATAGGAATTCCGTTATATCGTTTAGAGCAAGATACTACTTCTCCAGAAGGCAATTGAATTCCTAAGATAATTCTCTCGCACTTAGGTAGATCTAACTCAGGCACTATCCTTGATGCTATGATCGAACAACTAGCTCCAGAATCAAATAGAACTCTAAGGGGTGTATTCAAAACGTGAAATGTACCTGCCATCACTTCTCCTTGCGCAGGCACGTCCGCTTGGTTAACCACATTGAGCCTCCCCACAGGGCGTCCTTGATTGCCCTGCTGATTCGCATTCTGCTGCTGGTTTTGCTGTTGGTTTTGATTCTGCGGTGGCGGAGGTCGTTGGTTCTGGTTCTGATTCGGCGACCTAAATTGGTTTTGAGGGGGTCTATACCCCTGGTTATTTCCGTTCCGCCCATTTTGGTTCTGAGGCTGTTCCTGCCCCGTGACCAGGTCTTCCCTTTTCGTTATGTTCTCAAGACTAGTTCGGCACTCCCGACGTATGTGACCCATTCGACCGCATCGGAAGCAGGCGCCCTGTTGAGGGCATCCCCTCGTCAGATGGGGTCGTCCACACCTTGGACAGGGTGGTACGGGTTCTTCTTGGTTAAACCTTCTCCCATTGTTGTTTTGTTGAGGCCTATTCGACCCTCTCCGTTGTTCGTTCCTTCCAGTGTTGTTCTCGTTTCTCGAGTCCCGGTTTCTCTTGTCTTGGGGACCCCTGCTGGACTCCCCACTCACCCTTCTCTTCAGTTGTTTCACACGCGCTACCGCCACTGCGCGGTCATACACAGCTTGCAGGTCGGGGTAGTGTACCCCCGCGATCACCTCGCGAACAGACAGGTTCAGTCCCATCTCGAACTTTTGAGCCTTCTCCGCATCCGTGGGTACGAGTCTTGGTGCGAACCTCACCAGCTCCTTGAATCGTGTGTAGTACTCTTGTACGGTTTGGCCTCCTTGCTTCAGTGACAGGAATTCTTCGTACATGGCGGCTTTAGTACTCAAGGGATAGAATCGATCCCTGAGTAGTTCCATCATCTCCATCCACGAGTAGGGCTCGTCATCTTCAGTCAGCTTAGCTTGAGTCGCCTGCCACCAGTCGTCCGCTTCGCCTCCCAAGTAGTACGAAGCGACATGCACCCTTTCTCCTTCCGGACATTTGACTGCTCCCAGCAGTTTGTCGAAGGTCCGGATCCATTCCTCCAGTTTGGCTGGATCCTCCTCACCAGCATAGTGGGGTGGCTGGTAGGGATTCACCATAGCCAGATAGTTAGGGCGAGCTTGGGGCGGAGGTACCGCCGCAGCTTGGCCCTGGTTAACTTGCGCGTTTCCCAGCGCAATAAAAACCTCCTCTATCGTCCGAAGACGATCGCCCACATTGTTCGGTGCGGGGGCGCCCTGTGCACCTTGGGGTTGTTTCTCTACAGGTTGGGCCGGTTCCGTGACATTTGGAGGTATTTCGGTAGGTGTTTCAGTGGTGGTTTGGGGAGCGGGTTGAGCTCTTCCTCTTCCTCTTTCTCTGGGTGCCATTCTGGTACAAATAGGGTAGATTAGGACTTGTGAATTTAACATATAGTCTAAGCAACTTCTATAAATGTCTATGTGTTTTGTAATTTAGCACGTGGTGCTCGATCGAACTAAGAAGCGCCATACGCTTCGGGGTTTTATTTTAATTTGTTTTAGTGGTGGTTTGGGGAGCGGGTTGAGCTCTTCCTCTTCCTCTTCCTCTGGGTGCCATTCTGGTACAAATAGGGTAGATTAGGACTTGTGAATTTAACATATAGTCTAAGCAACTTCTATAAATGTCTATGTGTTTTGTAATTTAGCACTGGTGCTCGATTGAACTAAGAAGCGCCATACGATTCGGGGTTTTATTTTAATTTGTTTTATCTCGTTTTTTTTTTGTACAGACACGTCTGTCCGGTTTTTTTTTTATCGATTTATTATAAATAAATCGGGCATTTTATTTCCTCAAAAGAAATTTTGGTACAAAGGTAGAAATATTTTCCTAGCAAAATAGTATCTACTAAAAATAGAATCTCTAACGTCTCAAGACGTCCTCCGGTGGGGTAGCAGGATCCTCCTCCGGGTCTTCCTCCTCCGAACTTGGCGGCAGTAGATCGTCAAAGATAGTGTTCAAGTCTTTCCCATGGGCATCGATGTGTTCCTTCAGTATTAGGTTTGTGTAGTGAGGGTTTGGACTTGGCGTTCGAGTTGGTTTATGCGGTGATGATCCGCCTCTCTCAAGTTGCCCATGTGGTGCAAATTTGCCTCCAATTGAGCCATACGATATTTCATTTGTTCTAGGGTTTGTTGGGAATCAAGATGAACGTTCATCATCTTGATCATCAACTGCATCATATCTTGACTAGCCATCTAGCGCAAGCAAGAGATCTAAGTTAATATTCGCCAAGATTCTAAGTTCAATTTCGCCAAGATTCTAAGTTCAAATTCGCCAAGATTCTAAGTTCGAATTCGCCAAGATTCTAAGTTCATAGAAGAGATGCAATATGCAAATGCAAATGATGACTCCCCCCAAAAATAATTTAATGAACTATATATATATTTTTTCCATGGGTTTTAAAATAAAAATTTCTCCATGGAAATAATACTTTAAAATTTAAAATAATAGTTAAAATATTAATAATAGTTTAAAAATAATAATGGTTTAAAAATAATAGTTTAAAAATAGCCTGGCTCTGATACCAACTTGTAACACCCCGGTTTTTGGTCACCCAGGTCGGGATGTCACCGTCACACCTCCCTAGTAAGACACGGTTTCTCCGGCTTACTAAAGAGATGCAAGGCTAGGTATTTCAGTATTTAAAAGCTTTGAAACATTTGCAAACAACCCATACAATATAATCTCGAAAATAATAATATCATAGCGCAGCAGAAAAAGTATTTAAGTATAATATTGCAGCGGAAATATAAATACGACCAACATGGTCAAAACACGGGTTAAACAGCCCCGTTTATTCTAATGTCTAATGCAAGAATTTAAATAATAAAGTTTGACAAAAATATGGTTCCCCCATGCATGAACGTACTCATGATCATTCCACATACTCTGTAAGGAAAAAGGAAAATAGAATGGTTTGGTCAGCACAACTTGCTGAGTAAGTTAACACATGCATGATCGTAGGGTTTTGTTTGCTCGGCGCTGTTGCCGGGAAAGGACCTTTTTCTCCTCAAGGGAGGCTACCGGAAAAGGATCAAACCAGTTACGGGTCCGGATTAATGATAATGCGCCCAAACTTGACTAATTACGCCCAACCTTGACTGAATGTTCCTTAATATTCAAATGGCAACAAAATACAACGGAGAATCTACCTGTTGTTAAGAAACAACGGCGAATTCACCGGAAAACTAAAACCAAACTACCGGTTGTTGAGAAACAACGGTGGACTTGGAAGTAACCGCTATGAGCTAAACTAGAATCTAGGAAAAACTGTAAAGGAAAGCATTAAAGGAAAGCAGTAAAGATACAAAGAAGTAAATTTGATAAAGGGATTTTGGGGGTTGGATTGATCTCTTCGATTTTGTGCATGGAATCCCCTATTTATAGCCGGAGCTGAAATAACCGCTCTCCTGCCGATTCCCTTAAGCCGACTTCACTGTTCGCTTCAATCGGCTGACTTGATATCATTTCGGTCGAAATCCTTTCCTTCGGAGCCTTCTTCCCTTCGTGTCTCTTCCGCTGCTCTGGATCATTCTCTTTTGACTCTTCGGCCCAATGGATCTCAAACCCAATTTTCTTTATAAGTCTCTCTTTGGCCCATTTTTTATGGCCCAATTTTCTCTCCGTGGCCCACTATCCTTTGTGGCCCCAACAGATGCCCTTCTTACTTGGGCGGTTTTTCGTCTGGAAAAGAGCTCAAGTAATTCCTTCTCTCGTTCTTCTTGGCGGTTATTTCTTCTTTTCGAGGAATCCTGTCATCATTAACCTCTGCCCTCAGCATAAAACCGTCCCTTCAACTTCATTTCCCTTATTTCTCTCTACTCGTCTTCGTCAATGGATCCCCAATCTATTCCCATTCCTTCATCAGAACTCCTCAAGATTGAGAGCTCCTTCGCTTCCCATTCTGCAGTTCGTTATCTTCCTGAAAACTTCTATTCCTTAGGCCCATTGGGTATCCCTGAAGAAATTGATGAATGTACCGCTCGTATCTTCTCTGAAAACCGTTCTATACCCCTGTATTCCTCTTATTTCTCCTCTCGGCTCTTTGCTTCACCCTTTACTAACCGGCCTTCACCCCCTGCCGATTATGTGGCATGGTATCGCCATCTTGAGCCTTACTGTCGTGGTTCCTGGTCCAACTCTTCTATCTTTCGATTGATCGTTCTCAGTACTTTGCCTTTTCCAACTGACCTTCGCCCCATTCAGGAACTTCTGTGTTTTTGGAATCCCTATGTGAACTGCTTTTGTTTTCCCTGGGGGCTTATGACCCCCACTATTCAGGATGTGAAACTCCTATTAAGTCTTTACGTTCGTGGGGATAATCTCGGTGTTTCTTCCGAATCTCGCCCTACAGAGAAGTCCACTGGTTTCTCGTCTTCCAACTCATTTAGTAACTGGATAGTTAACCATCAGAGTGATGCTTCCTCTCCCGTTCCTCACTCTCAAGAGCCATTGGCTTTCTTGATGTACTTTCTGACGCGGTTCTTCTGGTGTGCTTCTTCTAAAGGAGTTCTTCTTGAAACATTTCCTCTGGCCTCTGCGATTATTGCCAATGACACCTTACCACTGGCTGATTTCTTCCTGGCTCATCTATATGCAGGCATATCGACTACTGTTTCGGGTTGGGAGAAAGGATCCTCGGATAGGGCTCGAGGTCCTTTATGGTTTCTTCACCTATGGTTGGTTTGGCATTTTCGTGATATTTCTGGTTTCCCTCCTCATGACATTCGGCCTGATTATTTTATTGGTCCCGATCTTCTAGGGACATCATTTCCCGCTATGTCGGTTCCTCACTGGATCAGTTATTTCCTAGGCCGAACTGCTGATCAATCCTTTTCTCAGTATCACTATCGGGGAACCGAGTTTACTTGGGTAAAAGAAATTGCCACTGCTCCTTTTGGCGACCTCCTTCCCTTACCTCACGCTCAAGTTTGGAATCGTTGCATTCTTCCTCGTCATATTTTCAATGGTTCTATGGCTCTTCCAAATGCTACCATTCCTTCTGAAGTTTATAATCCTCATTTGGTTAGCCGCCAATTTGGTTTCGGCCAGTATTTGGTAGAGGCTTGTCGAGTTGATAAACGACTTACTCCTTCTTCCAGCCACCGGCTATGTTCTGCTCATCATCGGCGCTTACTCAGTTTTGATGTTCAGAAATTTCTTGTTCGCCCTGGGCTTTCCACGTCTCGTTTTAGACTTTGGTGGGACGGTGTTGCCCGTACTTTCTTTAGTGCCGATCTCAACCCACTACTGCGTCGGAGTGGTTTTTCACCCATTTTGCCTTTCTCTTCTTATCCTCTGTCCTCACCGGATTCCGCTCTCCATCGTCGGGTTGATTCGCCTTCTTCTTCTCGCCCAGGTATGCTTTTCTCTTAATTATCATCTTCTTTTCATCTCGTGTTACTCATTTGGTTGCCTGTTTTGGATTTAGGTATCCTCCGTTCTTCTACTTCGGATCCTGGCCGAAAAAGACCTGCTTCGTCTTCGACCCCTTTTGCCAGCTCTCTTCCTCATATACAAACTCGGAAGCGTTCTTCTTGTTCTCCCCTTGGCAGAATTCCCTCCGTTGGCCTTATGGTTTGTTGTTTTCCCATTTCTCTTCTCCTTCTCACTTTCTCTTTTTTTTTTATCTGATCATCATTCGTTCATCATTTCTCTCTCTCTTTTTTTTAGATTTCTTCTGCTTTACCATCGTCCACCATTTCACTGTCTCGACCGCGGCTTCGGATCTCCTTATCGCTGATCCTCGTGTTTCGACTGGTGTTACTGATTCGGCTGTTTCCATTGATCCTTCTTTGGCCAAACCCCGGCAATCGATTGAGGATCATGTTTCGATTGATCCGGTTATCTTTCCTTCGGTTGACCTCCCCCAGCCGGTCGGGGATTTTACTGTACCTCCATCTTCGGCGGTTTTGGCATCTCTTGATCCTATAGCTGGTGGCACGACTGCCGATATCACCTCTACCGACCCGGTCCCTTTATCTCCATTCCCTGACCGGCATGTCTTGGATGACTTCTTCTCTCCTGTGCCTTCGACTTCTCTCCCGCCAGACCCTTCAGCACATCTCGGGGATTGTTTAGGGAAGCTGTATAACCTGATCGCTAAGAGCTTGTCAATCCGAAACCAATCCTTCTCCTTTTGTCTCATCTTGAACAGCACTTCCATGAGGAGATGGTTTCGTTGAATCTGAATGGCCTTCTTCAGACGATTATGAAGTCTGTCCTTTCTTTGGACCAAGAGCTGAGAGCGCACTTAGAGATGCGAAGCAAACTTGCCGTCGAACATGAAGCCGTAGCGACTTCTCAAGTTATTTTCGACAACTATTCAGTGGAATATCGTGCTCAAATGGATATCCTTTCTGAAACAGAGTCCCGGGAGCATAAGTACTCTGAGGATCTTTCTTCGATTCGCTCAGAGATAGCCAAACTTCAACAAAAGGAACAGGAGCTGCAATTAGTTCTAGATCAAACTAGACAGAAATCGGCCGGTTTGAGACGATCAATAAAATCTCTCCGTCAATCGGCCGAAGCTCCCAAAGCGAAGATTTTGGACTCTCACCGAAATGCTTCTTATTTGTCCTTGCGGTCAAATTTCAATGACTACATAATTGGTACCTTTCATGAGAAATGGGCCGATACTCAATCTTTGGTTGGCCACCTTGATACGGCCATCCAAAGCTTTGGTAGGAAGAGTACGGCTCACGTCCTTTCTCCTCCAGCTTCATTCCCTTTGGACCCGTTGGGGATGGAATCTACCCCGTCGGGTGATGTTCCTTCATCTTCAATTGCAGGTATTCTGTCTCTTCCCCTTTTGTCATCTGCTTATTCTTTATGTCTTCTTTCTTCATCATCCCTTTTCTCCTACTTGTCTCAGGGAAGTCTGATGTTGGCGCTAATTTGGCCACCGATCGTCCTTCTTTGAGCGGCATTCCTGGCCCTTCTTCGACAGCGGGTTCAGATTTGATGATGTCTACCCTTAACCCTTCTATCGACGCTCTCCAAGGATTGGACGACGATATCCTTTTTGACGACAGTGCTGATCATTAGTTTCCTTTATGTTACTTTGACTATGTGTATGGGCCGAAATTTCGCCCTATTTTGCTTTTAAATATGGGATTCGGCTGTTTCCACCAACTATTTTTCGGCCCTCTTCTTTTTTATAGATTGCATTTGGCCGATGGGATATACTAGGATTCGTATCTTTTTATTTCTGCAATACGATCCGTATCTGATTCATTCTGCGATTTTTTCGGTCTTCTTCACTACTGATTCCTGGATGTTAGCAGCTTTTTCCGGGAATCAGCCGTAACGTTTTCCCATAAATAACATTTAATATTGACCGTCTCCCCTGCCAAGTATTTATCCTTCTTCTATAAATACTTGGCTTTTATCCGTGTTTATCCATCATCTCTTCAACTCAATATGGCTTCCCTTTTCCCTTTATTCACTCCCTTATCCCCGGTGCCCCCATGGTTTCTGAACTTTATATCTTCAAGGATTTCCAGACGTGATACGAAAACTTTCCGTCCATGCGGCACGAGTTCAGCTAACGCTCCTTTCATCATGCTAGTATGGGCGAGGATCTTTATTTATTATTCCAAATGCAGGTCTCGACGGCTATGCTGGTGTGTCCCTCTTTTCGACTTTGCGGTTGCATGCCCGGTCGGACCTTCTAATGGGGGGAATAACTACCCCTAGTTATTCCTCCATCCCTTCCTCCTTCCACCGTTTTTGGGTGACTGCCTCGCTGCACTCCTCCTTCTTCTGTCTGAGGTCGTGCGGATGCTGTACCCGAGTTTGACTTCTACCTCTGGGACGTTGTACCCTCCGTTCTAGCGTATCCAAGAGTAGAAGTTCGGTGGTAGGACCTAAATTGGCAATACTGTTCTGGGGCAAGCAACTGTGCCCTGTTTCTGTCTTGCCGATAGTTTTAGCGGCATTTCTACAAGGCTGAGTGTCTTTCAAGGACCTTTCCCTTGTATATGCCTGCTTAGTATAAGACGTTTCCCTTGTATATTGTAATTTCGGACTATCAACGCCGTCTTCGGCCGAAGTAGTGTCGTTTCTGTAATGCTCGTTTACGCAATAAAATCTTTACTTTTTCGCCTGACTTAATGCTTAATCCCACGCTGATGGATAATATTTCTTCATATATCTTGCATTCACTGGATTTGACATCTGTTCGCCATTTTCATCCACCAACATGTATGCTCCATTCGGTAATTTCGTTTGAACAATAAATGGTCCCTCCCAATTGGGGCTCCACTTACCTAATCGGCCATCCTTCTGTTTAGGTGGCCATATAACTTTCCAAACTAAGTCGCCGACTTCGAATCGTTTCACACGGATTCGTTTATTATACCAATCGGCCACAATATCTTTATTTCTCTGCAAATTCTCAAAAGCTTGTATCCGATCAGAATTAACTTCCAATAATTCATTTTTCATCGCACAATCATATTGTTCGGCCGTCATTAGATCTGCTTGGCTTGTTCTTAAGGTCGGCACTGTTATTTCGGCTGGATGTACTGCGTCCATTCCATAAGTCAGCCGAAATAGCGTAAATCCAGTGGCTGAAGTCTTGGCATTTCGATAAGCCCATAACGCTTCCGATAACTTCTCATGTCACTTTCTTGGTTGATCTTCTATCATTTTCTTTATAATTCCTATCAACTGCTTATTTGTGGCCTCTGCTTGTCCATTCCCTTGCGGATAATAAGGTGACGAATGGACAATTTTTATCCCATACTCCTTAGCAAAGGCCTTGACTTTTTCTCCCACAAATACAGTTCCTCTATCTGTTAGAATCGTCTGTGGAATTCCAAACCTATATATCAACTGTCTCTTAATGAATTCGATCACTTCCTCTTGCGAAATGCTGACATAAGCCTGAGCTTCGGCCCATTTTGTAAAATAGTCCGTTGCCACTAGCACAAACTCATGCCTTTTTGATGAAGAAGGATGAATCTTTCCAATTATATCCATAGCCCATCCCCGAAATGGCCATGGCTTAATCATTATGTGCATCTCTTCGGCCGGTAACTTCTGAATCGGCCCATGTTTTTGACATTCGCGGCATCCTCTGGCATACTTCTCACAATCAATTCCCATATTCGGCCAATAATATCCCAGCTGAATAATACTCCATTTCATCGATTTTCCTGCACGATGCGCGCCGCATATTCCTTCATGGACTTCTCCCATTACTCTTCTAGCATCTTCTTCTCCGACACATCTGAGTAATACTCCATCAATGGCTCGCTTAAAGAGTAACCCTCCTATCACTATATAATCCATCACTTTCAGCTTCTCGGCTGGACTAGCTTCGGATGGATTCTCCAAGGTCTGCGCTATCTTTTTTATCCATTCGGCCTTTTCAGTGTCGGCCAAATATATTTCCAAATTTCCCGCTATCGGCATCAGCCGATACCTAGCTGCATGCTGAGCCAGTTCGTTAGCTAATTCGTTTTTCTCCCTTGGAATATATTCGATGTATACCTCGTCGAATTCTTCTAACAAACCGATTGCTTCTTCGTACAATCTAATTAATTGGGAACTTTTGACCGAAAAATCTCCTAACAGCTGCTGAATAACCACCTGTGAATCTCCTCTGATTACGATAGCCCTTATTCCTTCTTCTATAAGTTGTCGTAATCCCGAGATTAATGCCTTATATTCAGCCTGGTTATTCGTATAAGACTTCGGTAATTGTACGAAATACTTGTATACCTTGCCCTCCGGTGTATGTAGAGTAAACCCTGCTCCAACTCCTGAAGCGGCTTTTGAACCATCGAACATCATTATCCATGGTTGCAGATATACAATTCCCTCTTCATTTATCTCTTTCGGTCGAACTTGATCCCCGATGTCCTCGGATACCGGGAGCATTACATGATCGGCCAAAAAATCGGCTACGATTTGCCCCTTCATAGCCCTGAGTGGCTGATATTTCAGGTCGTATGCATTTAACTTCATGGCCCACTTGGCCA
The DNA here is from genome assembly GCA_030278955.1 of Hygrophila difformis. Taxonomy (NCBI): domain Eukaryota; kingdom Viridiplantae; phylum Streptophyta; class Magnoliopsida; order Lamiales; family Acanthaceae; genus Hygrophila; species Hygrophila difformis. Next base: position 12,499,824 of record JAOANR010000004.1, on the reverse strand, counting down.
TTCTTCGGCTACTGATGGGATCGTTCATCATAATTTTTACTATATCAACCGAAACTACCACTATCACTTGCCGTGGTTGAATATAATATTCCAACTTCTGACATGCGTGATAAAGACTTAAACACAATTTATGAATCGGCGAGTACCTTAATTCGGCATCCCTGAGGATTCGACTTAGATAATAAATCGCCCGATCTCTTCCTTCATCGTCCTCTTGAGCCAACAACACTCCAATTGACTCTTCGGCTGCTGCTATATACAATTTGAGCGGTCGACCCAAAACTGGAGGGACCAACACTGGTGGATTCACCAGGGCTTGCTTCAATTGCTCAAATGCCCTCTGTTGATCGTCTCCCCATAAGAATTCCTCCTCTTTCTTTAACCTTAATAAATCGGTTAATGTTTTCGACTTTCCGGCCGCATTTGCCAGAAATCGCCTCAAGAAACCGATCTTTCCAAGGAATTTCTGCAGACTCTTCTTATCGTGTGGAGGCCTGGCTTCTTGGATTGCTCTGGTCTTATTCGCATCGACTTCTATTCCCTTATTGTGTACCAAGAACCCAAGAAAATTTCCTGCTTGCACTCCAAAAGCACACTTAGTTGGATTCATCTTTACTCCATGTAATCTCATTCTTGCGAATACTCTCCGCAAATCGTCCAAGTGGCTTTCCATATCTCTTGATCTGACCATGACATCATCGATATAGACTTCAACGCATTCGCCTATTAGATCATGAAACACGTAATTCATGGCCCTTTGATAAGTATCTCCTGCATTCTTCAAACCAAATGGCATTACTATCCATTCGTATATTCCTATGGCTCATGGGCATCGAAATGCAGTTTTATGAACGTCTTCTTCGGCCATAAAAATTTGGTTGTATCCTGAATATCCATCCATGAATGACAACATTCCCTGTTTTGCGGCCGAATCAATCAACAAGTCAACAATAGGCATCATATACTCATCTTTATGAGTGGCTATATTAAGATTTCTGAAATCGATGCAAACTCTCAATTTTCCATTCTTTTTGATTACAGGAACAATGTTCGATAACCACTCTACATATTTAGCTGGCCTCACAAACCCGGCCGCTAAAAATTTTTCTATTTCCTCTTTTATTCTAGGAACTATTTCGGGCGCTGCCCTCCTGGCCGGCTGTTTATGCGGCATGAACCCTTCTTTGATTGGCAATCTGTGCTCCACAATCGATCGCTCCAATCCTGGCATCTCTGTATAGTCCCATGCGAAACAATCCTTGAACTCGATTAGGACCTCCTTGAATCGGCTTGTCATTTGCTGATCTAAATTTGCACTCAATGGGATTTCCCTCGGGTGCTCGTCTGTACCAACATTGACCATTTTCAAGGGGTCTTGAGCTTTGAAATCCGGTGTTCGTTTTGGAATTGCATCCATTAGGTCACTCCATCCCGCTTTGTCATCTGAAACTCCGAGTTCGGCCGATTCGAACTCAATTGCTTGACTCGGTTGTGCATCCATCATTTACTTTCTTTTTCGACTGGCCGTTCATCGGCCTCATATCTGACCTCAAACCCCAAATCTGTCCAATCACACTCGACCACCTGCGGGTACCGATCCCCTACCACCGCTAGGAATGGTTGTATGGGTTCTTCATATAGCACCGCATCAATTCGGCCGGCTGAGCTGACTGTGAACGGAGGTTGGTCTCCTTCCACTTCTTCAACTGTGCCATCCTTTTTCCAAAACCATACTTTCTGGTGCAACGTTGACGGCAAACAACGAGATGTATGTATCCCGCATCGGCCTAAAAGGGCTGCATACGGAACTTCGGCATCTACAATAAAGAACATGGTCGGAATTGATATCGTTCCGACCGTCACATCCACCAAAATACACCCTTCGGCTGCAGTTTGTGCTCCCACAAAACTCAATACTTTCATCTGTGTAGGGAGTAAATCTTCCTTTGACCGGCCTATCTTTGTCAGTGTGGTTAACGACATGATATTGACGGTCGCTCCTCCGTCGATAAACATTCTTCTGAGCGGTATCCCAATAACCCAACCCTTCACATACAAAGGCCTCACATGTTGAGACATTTTTGCAGTCGGCGGTAAAATCGTGCTTGGTTGAGCTTCCGGGACGAACGCCTCATAGCTTTCTTCAGCTACTTTCTCATTTTCGGCCTCAGGCCGAAATGCTTCAAGTTTGGCGAAACAGAAGTCCACAATGGGCTCTTCATCGCCGAAATATTCTCCCTCTTTCTGGCAAAAGACCACAGCTGGTTCAGAATCAGACCAGTACTCCTCCTCTGCTGTTGTGGTCATCCCTACCATGTTTGCACTAGACCCGAAGCCAAACTTGAACTGTCCGATTGAAGGTGTATCACTATTTGGAACAATACTTGTTTTTGGCTTCTATTCCCTTGTTCGGATTGGCCTAGGCTTCCACTCTTCTTTTGGTTTCAACTGCTCGTTTTCGATTTTCGGCTGTATTACTTTCGGCCGAAATTCAGTTTTGTTCTTCAACCGATCCTGTCCTTCTTTCGGCTTCCCCTCTACTTTTCGCTCAGACTTCAGACGAGCCGAAAATACTCTATTGAGTACTCTTCCTTCCGAGAACGAACAGTCATCTTGGAAGTCCTCTTCCATATACATCATATTGTATTCCTCTTGCTCAGAAACAGCAGCTGCTTTAAGCCGTTGCATTCTTCGTTTGAAATTACGATATGATCCCTTTCCTTTCGGGACTTTTTTCTCCTCTGCCCTCCAGGCTGAATTGTCAAATCGGCGTTGGCCGAAATGCCTTCTTTCTGGAGAATTTTGGACCCATCGGCCTACCTGAGTATTTACTGGTGGCCTTCTGAGCTTTTTCATTTCGGGACTGACAGCTTCCTCAGGAACTGTGATCTGAATCACAGTTTTTCCATTCTGCTTGTCAGCTGTTAACTTCATCTCTGAATCCCATCCGTTAGTTATGATTTTCAACGTTGGCTTCTCGCTCTTGCCTCCGATCTCGATCTCCTGATGTTTCTCCGATTGCTTGATCCACTCCTTTACCTCATAATTCCCCAATCGGTCAAAAACATCTGTAACTTTCTCCTTTCCCTTCGGAGATCCTAATCTTTTCCATACTCCTGACTTCTGAGCCGATGGCCGATCTCCAAGCCGATCGTGCACAGAACTCCTGCTTGATGATGTTTGTTCCCTCAATCGATCATGCACAGATCTATTCTGGTCGGGATGCACCATCACCATGTTGGCAATAGGGAACGGATTCTTATCGATCGCCATAAGCCTATCTGGAAACTTCAGCTTCCCATCATCGACATGTTTCTGAATCAGCTTCCTAAAATGTCCACACACCGCCGTGGAATGAGTAGCCGATCCATGGAATCTGCACCAACCGGCTTCCAACTGATCCTTAGTGGGCTGTGGATGGTTTCCTTTAAACTCTAACAATCCGTTCTTCTGGCAATAATCAAATATTTCGTCCATTTGTGACAAGTCGAAAGAGTAAAACCTTTGAGATTCATCTCCTCCTTCTTTCTCCTTGCCTCTGGCTGGCCGAAGTGCTGGACAAGTCATAGGTTTCTTTATGATCAATTCTGCCCTTGCAACTTCAGCTAATGCGGGAACGCCATCCGTGTTATACTCTTCCTGGACTTCACATCTATCCAGAGACTCAGCAAATGAGGCAGCTGACTGGATAGGTTGTGATCTTCCAATTTGACTTCGGCTTGATTTGAAAGCCGCTTGTTCTGCCAAATAAGTCTCCATCCTTATGGCTTCGGCCGTTAATTCGGCCACAGTCCTTGGTCTTGTTACCATCAATCTGTCCTTGATGGTAAACTTCAAATTTTGCTTCAGGATTTGAATATATTCATGCTCAGGCAGCATTGTTTTCATCTGAGCCTTCACTGCATAAAACCTTTCAATGAATTCAGTAACCGATTCGGACGCCTTTTGCTTGGTTGACGTCAGATCCACTACCGAAACTTCAGGACTGGTATTATAGAATCGATCATGGAATAACTGCTCCATCTCAGCCCATGTATTGACCGATCCTGCTGGCAAATTAATGTACCACTCAAATGCTGGGCCAGTTAACGACAAGCTGAACAATATCAACTTGTGAAAATCATTTTGCGCGATTCTGGTGCATTGAGCTGTAATTCGGCCAATATGCTCAATTGTAGAGCGGCCGACCTCTCCAGAAAAAGTGTTAATATCTGGAACCTTTACCCCTCTAGGCAGTGGATACTGTTCCTCAATATAATCTGGATAAGGTTTCCGATACATCGGCCTATTCTCCTGGCCGACGATATTTCCAAACTGAGCACGAATAATCTCAGCAATTAACTCCCTGTCAACCAGTTGTGGTGGATTCTGCTGTTGTGGTGCATATTGTTGGACCACTGGAGCAGGCGGTTGAACAGCTGGTTGAGGCGGTTGATTCTGTTGCTGATCGTACCTTTGCTGTGGAGGAACAAAAGGCCGAGCTCCGTGCCCTCCTGGCGGCCGAAAGGCCTGCTGTTGAAAATTATGAGGATTTTGCATTGCAGGTGGTGGATTTTGCGCCATTGGAGCTTGCTGCATCCCCATCGGGTACATATTCCTCGCTATTTCAGCTCTAAACATTGCTGGCATCGCTGCCAGGATATTTCCTTCAATTTGGCGAACCGAATTAGTAACCGCCGCCTCCACCATGAATTGAACCTGATCTCGGAACCGCGGGGTTAAATCATCGTTTGAAAACTCCTGGCTGTGGAAGTGCGATGGTCCGGGGAACCCTGGGGGGAATTCTCCGGCTTCTGCAGCACGTTCTTCCTGGATCGGCGGCAAATCAGTCCTCGCCGCCGTGTTTGCCGCTAGAGTTGCTTGTTCGAATGCCATTTCGTCCCACTGGGCGTGCCACTGTTTTCTCGGCGCTGTTGCCGGGAAAGGACCTTTTTCTCCTCAAGGGAGGCTACCGGAAAAGGATCAAACCAGTTACGGGTCCGGATTAATGATAATGCGCCCAAACTTGACTAATTACGCCCAAACTTGACTAATTACGCCCAACCTTGACTGAATGTTCCTTAATATTCAAATGGCAACAAAATACAACGGAGAATCTACATGTTGTTAAGAAACAACGGCGAATTCACCGGAAAACTAAAACCAAACTACCGGTTGTTGAGAAACAACGATGGACTTGGAAGTAACCGCTATGAGCTAAACTAGAATCTAGGAAAAACTGTAAAGGAAAGCATTAAAGGAAAGCAGTAAAGATACAAAGAAGTAAATTTGATAAAGGGATTTTGGGGGTTGGATTGATCTCTTCGATTTTGTGCATGGCATCCCCTATTTATAGCCGGAGCTGAAATAACCGCTCTCCTGCCGATTCCCTTAAGCCGACTTCACTGTTCGCTTCAATCGGCTGACTTGATATCATTTCGGCCGAAATCCTTTCCTTCGGAGCCTTCTTCCCTTCGTGTCTCTTCCGCTGCTCTGGATCATTCTCTTTTGACTCTTCGGCCCAATGGATCTCAAACCCAATTTTCTTTATAAGTCTCTCTTTGGCCCATTTTTTATGGCCCAATTTTCTCTCCGTGGCCCACTATCCTTTGTGGCCCCAACAGGTTTAAAAGCCATTAATTTAATATTTACATAAAAGCATGATAATATTCATAAATAATTTAAATGAAGCCATAAGTAATTTAAATAAAGCATTTAATAATTTAAAGGACAACAATTATTAAGATTTAATTATCCCCATTACTCCTAAGATAATATAGCAAGTATTTCACGATTGCATCGCAATCTCGTCAATTTAGCCGGAAACCGGCGGCCGCAGCCGTATCTGCCATACCCAGTACCACTCTGGAGCCTCGAGAAACCCATAAGGATATTCACGAGAGTGTAGGCCATATATCTCATGCCGTTTTGGCAACATATCTCAAATATTTCGCGCGGGGTCACCATCGTCCATGTAGGCAAGAAGTGAATCGTTAGGAGGGCACCCTGCAGAGCACTCACCCCCTAATTTTAACGATCAAGTTCGTAAAGGGGATTTCCTAAATTTCCAGATTTCATATAATTATTTCAAAGAGTCTTCTACTCGTTTAAACCTTAAAGGCTAGTTTCACCGTTTCAACAATATTTCAAGATTTGACTCGGTCAACCATAGTTTACTCTAAAATTCAGTAAAAATCGAGTTTAGTTCCAAAAATTCTGAAATTTCACCACTGACTCAGCAACATCGAGATGAACGACTTTTGTGTTTTAACTTTTTCAATCCGAGTTACAGAAATAGGTCAAAATCATCAATTTTCGTCATAACCTAAATCTGTCCGAAATTCGTATACAACAGTTCAAGATTATCAAGATCTAACATAGCAAATCAACTCCAAATTTAATGAAATTTTACAGAGATCATATTAAGACGTTTATCTACAACTTCCATGTTCGGCCAAAGATCTAAATCAGTCTAGTACTAGTGTCAAAAACGTGATCAAGATCGGACCTAAGTCCTGTCAAGAATCTCAAGATCAAATTTCAAGCAGTTCGGTTTCGGTTGGTTTTCACATATCAAATCGTCTCTAAAAATTCTGAAAATTTTACAGTAGATAGAACTAAGCCTTAAGAACGTTTTTCGTGTTTTAAGTTTTTCCGATTGAAGTCGTTTTAAGGTTCGGAAAAATTCGTCAAAACTGTTGCGCCGGTAGAAAACATTCAATGACAGATTTTTGCAAGATTCGATTAAGCTTTTAGGTTTCGTGTTTTAATTACTCCCAAAACCATGTAAGTATTAACTTACAGATTTGTAGATATCCGGGATCGTCTATTTCGAAGGCGTGGCTTCCAGTCCTCCGTCTATCCTCTCCGTTCGCCGGGTTCTACGTACTAGATCCGATTCGGGGCGTAGAAAGAAAAATAGGAAGATTAGGATTCGTTTTCGAATCAAACGTAAGAGACAAATGGATCGGAACTTACCACGACGTCTAGGAGACTCTGATTTTCGTCCAAATCAGTCTTGCCTTGGTCCCGTGCCTCCGACGACTGCGGAATTAGGGTTTTCGGACGTATAGAGAGTTGTAGGGTTTTGGAAAAGTATTCGGAGCTCTTAAGAGGGCTTATTTATAGTTAAACAAGCCCTAGGGATGCCCATGGTCTGCCCCTAGGAGTCTTGAGCCGAATGGTATTCAACCGAAGTCGGAAAATCCCGATTCGGGCGAGAAAATCTCGCACGGGCGAATCTGTCACATGGCGCAGTCGTGGCGCGCTCTTCCCTCTTTGACCGCGCGGCCACCGCGCCGAACTGGCCTGGACTTCGGTCCGGGCGGGTCGTGCGATCCGTCGTGCCTTTCCTCCTCTCTTTCGGACTTCTATCCCTATATGCTCCCGTATTCCAATTTCCGGGGTATCTTCGGGTTTCTACTTTCTTTCTAAATTTTTACTCGGGTCTAATTGGTCGTTTGGACTCGAATCCTCGATTTCATTGGTGTCGGGTTTCGGTGTACAATTTACTTATCCTTAATCAATTCTTTTTATTTAATTAAATTCCTTTAATTTCCTTTTTAAGTAAAATCTCATTTCTCATTTCCTTATCTTTATTTAGTTATTGTAACACCCCGGATTTGATAACCCAGGCCGGGATGTCACCGCCACATCTCTCTAGCAAGACACGGATTCTCCGAGCTTGCCAAAGAGATGCAAGGCTATAGGTATTGCCAAAAGATTTAAAAACAAGTCCGGAATCTATGTAAAAATAATAAGTATCATCCACACATATAGTAGTAATAATATATCGCAGCGGAAAAATGTAACATGGGCCGACATGGCCAAAACTCGGGATTTACATGCCCGTTATGCAAGTATCGTAAAAAGCAAATAAACAATGTTTAATAAATCCATCCCCCAATGCACATGCTATGCATTATCTCCGTACTCTGAAAGAAAAGAGAAAACAACAATTTTATCAGTATATAAAATACTGAGTAAGTCGATCCTAACATAGCAATAAAGGGATTTAATTAGATAATTTAAAATTTCACTCCTAACATGCATTCACAAAATTTAAAGGAAATAATAATTTTAATTGTGTACTTAAACATGCATCTAATCCACAATAATAATTTAGTCATGCTATGAAATTTAAAGACATAATTTAAATGCATAATTTAAAGACATGCAAAAATAAATAAATACTTAAAAATATTAAATCTTTTATTTCCCCGTTACGTAACCATTTCTCAGTGTTTTGTATAGCCGGTGATCCGGCGGCCACAGCCGTGTCGTAAGTATCTTGTATAGCCGGTGATCCGGCGGCCGCAGCCGTATCTGCCATACCCAGTAACACTCCGGAGCCTCGAGAAATCCATACGGACAACCCGAGAGAGTAGGCCATGTATCTCCCGCCGATTGGCGTAATATTTCATCAAATTCTCTCGTCCATTATAGGCCCGAAGAGAAAGGCTAGAGGGGCACCCTGCAGAGCACTCACCCTCCACCAAGTATCTCATGTATCGTTTAGATTTAATGTACTGGGGTTTTTCAAAAGTGTAGATGTATCGTATTTCAAATCTTTGATCGTTCGTTTCGAAATTTCAAAATCCTTCGATTTAAAAGTATCTTGGCATCACAGTTTGCGCCTTTTCAATTTAAAAATCCGTTTTAAGTCCGAAAAATCTGAAATCTTCACACTTTATGCAAAACACCCTAACGAACAACTTTCGTGTTTTAACGTTTTCGAAATAAGTTGAGGAAACATGTCAAAAATCGATTTTACTATGCAATCAGAAATCTGTCCGAACTCAGGTATGACACAGTTCAAAATTTCGACGTTTTAACATATCAAATGGACTTCAAAAATTCTGAAATTTTAACCACATATACTAGACATGATTATCTACAACTTTCATTTAGATTGTAAAGATCAAATCGGACTAGAAATTATAGAAACATGCTCATCAAGTTCGAATATGAAAACTGTCAGGTTTTTCGAAAAGTCCTAGTAAACAGTTTATGTTCGGCGCGATTTGAAATAGCAAACGTTAACGAAAATGTCTAAAATTTTTACACAACCTAGATTTATGTGTTAGGATTAAAAGTCTAGTTTTGAGTTTCTCGGATTGAATCCTCGAAATATGAGTTTTAGGCCGATTACAGAAACTGCGCAAGATGGGGTTTTTAAGTTCGATTTTTACGTTTCGTTACATTACGCCTATACCGGACGCCCCGAAATCACCCGTATTGATATGGAAGGCTCAACTTACAGTGATAGAGAGTTTTGGGTCGTCCTAAGGTCGCTGGCTCGTCCAAAATCCTACGAACGGATCTCCTCAACGTCAAGCTTCCGACTTTGGCCACGATTTCGAGTCGGACGAAGAAATCCAATGTTAGATCAAGTTTTTCGGGTTCAAAACTTAAATGGAAATCTATGAACGACTTACCAATGAATCTATCACTGAAATCCTTGCTCTACTCCCTTGCTCGGTCGTTGTAGGTTGCCGGAAAGTTGCCGGAAGTTCGTCGGAAGTTCGTCGGGAGAGTGTTTTGGCTTGGGAGAGTTTGAGAGTGAATGGGGAGGGTTTTGGAGGCTGCAAAATGGGGTGGAGACAACCCTAGGTCATCCTTATTCACTTCCCCCGTCCAGAATTTGCTTTCCAAAGTCGGGAGGTCGAATTATGGTAAGAAATCGCCGAAAACGCGCGAGTTGCCAAAACCTGTAGGGCCACGCGGGGTTGGCGCGCCTTTTAGCCAAACCCCGCCCGGCCAGCGCGCGGCCCTCGCCTGGACTGCGGTCCGGGCGGGTCCGTGCGATCCGATCCGTCGGGTCTTTTTCTCCTCTCTTTCGGACTTCTATCCTTCCACGTTTTCGCGCTCGATTTTCCGGGTCATTTTCGGATTATACTTCTCATCATAAATTTATTCCGTCTCAATTCGATTTCATACTTGAAATCCTAAGACCGTCGGTTTTGGTCCGTCGGGTTCTAATTCGTCGTCCTTGACTCCCGTGCATTTCCGCGTCAACGGGTTCTCGGAACAAAACCTTCTCTCCTATTGGATTAATTCCTATTTTTACATTCTAAATTTTACGGGTATTACAGTCTACCCCCCTTAAGAACCAACTTCGTCCTCGAAGTTGCACTTCATCCTCTCGCGAGTTCGGGAATTGTTTGATTAAGCGATTGTATTATTGTGTGTCGTTGTTTGTTATTATTTGACTGAACCCAGAATTGAAATTTCCGAGTTGCCTACGTACCCCGTGAAGGGATCAAGTCATTACGTAGTTCAAAACAATTTGAATGTGTTTATTTGGGGTACAAAGTATTCGTACAAAATATTCAGAAATACTCGGGTTGTCACATACTCCCCCTCTTAAGATTACAGTTATGTCCCCATAACTGTTGTTGCACTGTCTTGGAATAGGGTTGGGTAACGCTCCTTCATGTCTGCTTCCAGCTCCCATGTTGCCGCCTCGGCTTCGTGGTTAGACCAAAGAACCTTAACCATCCTCACGGTCTTATTCCTTGTTACCCTCTCCTTCTTGTCGAGTATTCGCACCGGAATTTCTTCGTAGCTTAAGTCATCGTCCAGCTCAATTTCCTCCGGTTGGAGTACGTGGGCGGATCATGGACGTATTTCTTCAGTTGCGAGACGTGGAACACGTCGTGGACACGAGCGAATTGTGGCGGTAATGCTAGTCGGTATGCAAGATTCCCCACTCTTTCTAGGATCTCGTATGGTCCTATGTATCGTGGGCTCAATTTTCCCCGCTTGCCAAAACGTATCACACCCTTCATCGGTGATACCTTTAACATGACCTTATCGCCTATTTGGAATTCCAAATCTTGCCGTCTCATGTCGGCATAGCTCTTTTGCCGGTCTTGCGCGGCTCTCATCTTTCCTTGGATTATTTTGACTTGTTGAGTCATGTCCTCAACAAGTTGCGGTCCAATTACCATAGTCCTGTTGCCCTATTCCCAGCTCAATGGGCTTCGACGTTCGCGTCCACTCGTATTTCGTAGAGCAGAGGAGGGGTAAATACGTAGGAAAGGAGGAACAAATATTATATTATTTTTTTTTTTTGTGAGCCGCGCGGGGTCCGGGCGGGTTTTGGGGGTTTAGCGCGCGGCCACCGCGCGGCGCCCCCAGGGTGAAGAAATAGGGCTCGCGCCCCGCGCGAGCCGATTCTTCCTCCCCCATTCCGAAATTCCTCTCATCTTCCTCTCAAATCCGTCCTATCGTGCTCAGATTCTCCTAGTCCCGACTTCGATTTCTCTTTGTGAGGTATGTATCTTCTAATTTCACTTGCCAATTTCAAGTTTTATGCCTTGTTTTGTTAGAATTTGGTTGAATTGTGAAATTAGGGTTTATGTGTACAATTTGGGGATTTGTTGTCTTTAAGCTTGTTTTGCGCGAATTAGCAAGCATATGTGCTTATTGATGTTGTTTTTGTTGATTTTGTCGAGTTTATGCCCCAATGTGTATTTGTTCTTGGCCATTTCTCGGCGATGTGGGTATTTAGGAGTAATATGGAATTCTTCATTTTAGGTGGTATTGTGACATGAAAGATGGACTCATTGTTTTGGTGTCATATTGTGATGATGAGTTGTTGCTTGGGCAAATGTTAATTTATGGGCAAATTTCGTGTATATTATGAATATAATTGAAGCTTGTTGTTTTTCGTATTTAACGTGTTCGATGAAATGCCGCAATGGGTTTCCGAATTTATTTGGGTACAATCATTGGTTTGGTTATCTTCTGGCATGTATTAGTAACTATGAAGTTTCGAGGCTTTCTTAGATCTCTCCCGTTGGAACTATGTATATATATTTGATGTTGTTCCGTGTGTGGGTCATTAGTCTAACAATTGGTATTGGGTGTTCGCAGGATGTTGCTCTTCCTGTGGTTCATCTTGGCGTTCCTTATGGTCCTTCCGGGGGCCAAGAGACGAGCTACCCGACGTGATGCAGCCGGTCCTAGCACTGCCGCTCCGGTGATGCCGGATTTTGACGACAGTGACGACAGTGAGTCCGAGGAGGACGAGGAGCGGGTGCCGAGGCTCAGAGATCTCCCTGACGAGGTGCGTCCTCGCCGGCATGATAGGTTCCGTTTCTCGTCGATGGCCGCCCAGGACTTCTACTTCGACGAGCTTCGTCAGAAGAGGGCTTACGTTCCCGAGCGAGGCTTGTTCCCCGATCATATGGGTGACGATCGGATCAGTGCACTTCTGGGGCATCTCCAGTGGACCGGTCTTGCACGTCATCCCGACGGCGTTGCCTCCGGCTATCTAGCTATGGAGGTTATCGCCAACATCAGCGGTCTTGGGGTAGACGACGACCTCTCTCGAGTCTGGGTTCGTGGTCGCTACCTAGACTTCAGTGCTCGGGCGATCAACATCTATTTCGGCCTTCCAGATGATGGCGCGTTCCGACCACAGCCGGAGGGACGGGTTTATGCTCCTGCCTGGGGTGTCTTGTGTACCGAGGTACCCCCGCGAACTGGATACCCTCACGAGCTACGACTGACGTCTTTGGATGCTCCTTGGCGTGTTCTTGCTCAGCTTTGGTTAGGGCGCGTTCGGCCGATCACCCGGAGTCATATCGTCATAGATCATGTCTTTGAGACTGTCTGCTTTATCGCACGAGGCGGCCGGGTAAATGTGGGCGCGTGCATTGCGGATAACCTGAGGGGTTTACGACGGGGGCGAGGGAGTAGGGTGATCACTCATGCACACCTCATTTGTGGGCTATGCGCTGCCCAGGGGATCCGCACGTCTCCCGAGACAGACCCCTATCCTTTAGCTCCGGGTGAGCACTATCGCATTCCGTCCTATGCCGCTCGGCGCAGCACTTTGCGTCGTGGAGCGCCTCGGGCTATACTGCGCCCGCAGCCTGAGGATGGTGGTTTGATCTTAGTTGTTCCTCCAGAGCGGCCACCTCCTCCTCCTGTGGTTCCACAACAGGGTGGGGTTCCACCGCAGGGTCAGGACATGACGCGGATGCTCCAGATGATGCAGGAGATGCGTGTCAGCATAGATGCCGGGTTTGCAGCTGGGCAGGCTCGTTACGATGCCTTGGATGCTAGGATGGATCTCTTTCAGGATCGTATGGACACGCTCACTATGAGACAGGCGGAGCAGCAGGCCACCATGACTGACATGTATGGCTACATGCGTCAGATGGACGACTACATGCGTCGCCAGTTCCCGCCTCCTGATCAGTGACCCTTCGTTTTTACGGTGCTCTTGGGGTACGTAGTAGAAGTAGTTTCCTTATGAGACTGTAAGACAATGGTTTCCATTTCTGTGTTTTGTAGTTTGTGCTTTTATGGTGTTACTCCATGATTATCTATTTCGGTTGCAAATTCTGGAATTTCGGTTAATTGATGACTTGGGATTCCAGGGTTTAGGGTTCAGGGTACTCTCGTTTGATTGACATTTATATGTGTTGTTTGCTTATTAATACCTTGTTCCTTTGTTCTGTTGAGTCCCTCACCATGCGTTTGGACTAGGAAGGCGGTTTTAAATATGTGCATATATATATGTATGTGGGCACTATGGATGATGGAAAAGAGAATATAACATAAATGCTTGTATTTTTATTGCTCAATAGAAAACGTTATTTGATACAAGCTGTAGGGATCACAAGGATAGGAATAGCTCGGAAAATAGGAACGGTAATAGTAGAAGGAATGCGATAAAGGTCCCTAAGCTGAGGGAGTGTAGGTGGTTGGGTCCTCCATGGGATCATCCTCATCACTCGACTCCTCAACGGTACCCCAGCAAGGGGTCCATGGAATACTGGGCTCGCTGGCCAATTGGGCCCAGCGGCCGGGGCAGGATCAACGACGACAACTGAAGGTTGGGCGGCTGTAGGGACCGCGTCAGGATCAACTACGGGGCTAGCTGCGGGAGGAGTCCCCAGGTCGAGAGGGGCAGGTGGAAGTAGATCGTCCTTCAGATGATGCAGTTGATGTCCCACGACCCCTACTTCGGTCTCTACATCGTCAATCTGGGTCCGAAGTTCAGTCTCGCGGGCCTGGAGTTCATTGATTTGGATTTGGAGTTGGGTTATATCTTGATGTCCTGCTTGGCCCAGATTAGTTAGGTGGCCCAGGTTAGCTCCCATTTGTTCTACCCTTAGTCTGAAGTTGTTCACGTTTTGAGGAGATTCGAGGTACGCCTCAATCAACCTCATTAGTAGGTTGATCATGTTCGCGTTTGGGGCGGCCATCTAATGTCACAAGGAGGTTAGAGTTAGAGTATGTTTCGAATATAAGTCATGGTATGCAGGAATTTAAATCTATATGAATATGCACATGCAATCCCCCCAAAATTAATTTTAATGCATTTTTAAATTTAATCATGGGTTTAAAAAGTTGGGCCTCTATCTTGGCCAAAAATAATATCTTGGACTTAAGGAATAAAAGCATAGGTATTTGGGCCGAAATGGTTGGGCTTAAAATAATTATAAGTATTGGGTCAAAATAATTTAACCCCCTTTGGGCTCAAAATATTATAATAATTGGGTAAGAAAATTTTTGGGCTCAATTTTTTTTTTTTGGCTAAAATAATAATACTAGTAGTCTTAAAAATAATAATGATAATATTAAATTTAAAAGTAATACTTAGTTCAAAATATTTTAAAATATTAATAATAGTAGCTTAAAAATATTCCGGGCTCTGATACCAACTTGTAACACCCCGAATTTGATAACCCAGGCCGGGATGTCACCGCCACATCTCTCTAGCAAGACACGGATTCTCCGAGCTTGCCAAAGAGATGCAAGGCTATAGGTATTGCCAAAAGATTTAAAAACAAGTCCGGAATCTATGTAAAAATAATAAGTATCATCCACACATATAGTAGTAATAATATATCGCAGCGGAAAAATGTAAAATGGGCCGACATGGTCAAAACTCGGGATTTACATGCCCGTTATGCAAGTATCGTAAAAAGCAAATAAACAATGTTTAATAAATCCATCCCCCAATGCACATGCTATGCATTATCTCCGTACTCTGAAAGAAAAGAGAAAACAACAATTTTATCAGTATATAAAATACTGAGTAAGTCAATCCTAACATAGCAATAAAGGGATTTAATTAGATAATTTAAAATTTCACTCCTAACATGCATTCACAAAATTTAAAGGAAATAATAATTTTAATTGTGTACTTAAACATGCATCTAATCCACAATAATAATTTAGTCATGCTATGAAATTTAAAGACATAATTTAAATGCATAATTTAAAGACATGCAAAAATAAATAAATACTTAAAAATATTAAATCTTTTATTTCCCCGTTACATAACCATTTCTCAGTGTTTTGTATAGCCGGTGATCCGGCGGCCGCAGCCGTGTCGTAAGTATCTTGTATAGCCGGTGATCCGGCGGCCGCAGCCGTATCTGCCATACCCAGTAACACTCCAGAGCCTCGAGAAATCCATACAGACAACCCGAGAGAGTAGGCCATGTATCTCCCGCCGATTGGCGTAATATTTCATCAAATTCTCTCGTCCATTATAGGCCCGAAGAGAAAGGCTAGAGGGGCACCCTGCAGAGCACTCACCCTCCACCAAGTATCTCATGTATCGTTTAGATTTAACGTATCGGGGTTTTTCAAAAGTGTAGATGTATCGTATTTCAAATCTTTGATCGTTCGTTTCGAAATTTCAAAATCCTTCGATTTAAAAGTATCTTGGCGTCACAGTTTGCGCCTTTTCAATTCAAAAATCCGTTTTAAGTCCGAAAAATCTGAAATCTTCACACTTTATGCAAAACACCCTAACGAACAACGTTTGTGTTTTAACTTTTTCGAAATAAGTTGAGGAAACATGTCAAAAATCGATTTTACTATGCAATCAGAAATCTGTCCGAACTCAGGTATGACACAGTTCAAAATTTCGACGTTTTAACATAACAAATGGACTTCAAAAATTCTGAAATTTTAACCACATATACTAGACATGATTATCTACAACTTTCATTTAGATTGTAAAGATCAAATCGGACTAGAAATTATAGAAACATGCTCATCAAGTTCGAATATGAAAACTGTCAGGTTTTTCGAAAAGTCCTAGTAAACAGTTTATGTTCGGCGCGATTTGAAATAGCAAACGTTAACGAAAATGTCTGAAATTTTTATACAACCTAGATTTATGTGTTAGGATTAAAAGTCTAGTTTTGAGTTTCTCAGATTGAATCCTCGAAATATGAGTTTTAGGCCGATTACAGAAACTGCGCAAGATGGGGTTTTTAAGTTCGATTTTTACGTTTCGTTACATTTCGCCTATACCGGACGCCCCGAAATCACCCGTATTGATATGGAAGGCTCAACTTACAGTGATAGAGAGTTTTGGGTCGTCCTAAGGTCGCTGGCTCGTCCAAAATCCTACGAACGGATCTCCTCAACGTCAAGCTTCCGACTTTGGCCACGATTTCGAGTCGGACGAAGAAATCCAATGTTAGATCAAGTTTTTCGGGTTCAAAACTTAAATGGAAATCTATGAACGACTTACCAATGAATCTATCACTGAAATCCTTGCTCTACTCCCTTGCTCGGTCGTTGTAGGTTGCCGGAAAGTCGCCGGAAGTTCGTCGGAAGTTCGTCGGGAGAGTGTTTTGGCTTGGGAGAGTTTGAGAGTGAATGGGGAGGGTTTTGGAGGCTGCAAAATGGGGTGGAGACAACCCTAGATCGTCCTTATTCACTTCCCCCGTCCAGAATTTGCTTTCCAAAGTCGGGAGGTCGAATTATGGTAAGAAATCGCCGAAAACGCGCGAGTTGCCAAAACCTGTAGGGCCACGCGGGGTTGGCGCGCCTTTTAGCCAAACCCCGCCCGGCCAGCGCGCGGCCCTCGCCTGGACTGCGGTCCGGGCGGGTCCGTGCGATCCGATCCGTCGGGTCTTTTTCTCCTCTCTTTCGGACTTCTATCCTTCCACGTTTTCGCGCTCGATTTTCCGGGTCATTTTCGGATTATACTTCTCATCATAAATTTATTCCGTCTCAATTCGATTTCATACTTGAAATCCTAAGACCGTCGGTTTTGGTCCGTCGGGTTCTAATTCGTCGTCCTTGACTCCCGTGCATTTCCGCGTCTACGGGTTCTCGGAAACAAAACCTTCTCTCCTATTGGATTAATTCCTATTTTTACATTCTAAATTTTACGGGTATTACAGTCTACCCCCCTTAAGAACCAACTTCGTCCTCGAAGTTGCACTTCATCCTCTCGCGAGTTCGGGAATTGTTTGATTAAGCGATTGTATTATTGTGTGTCGTTGTTTGTTATTATTTGACTGAACCTAGAATTGAAATTTCCGAGTTGCCTACGTACCCCGTGAAGGGATCAAGTCATTCCGTAGTTCAAAACAATTTGAATTTGTTTATTTGGGGTACAAAGTATTCGTACAAAATATTCAAAATACTCGGGTTGTCACATTTATTTATTTGCTGGATTTATTTATTTATTGTATTTATTTTATTTATTGTTTATTTATTTAATTATTGTTTTATTTTATGTTGGAAAATTCTCGGGTATTACAGCTGTCAATATCGATGGGATTGGATTCAAAATGATGACCTGCATCAAACGGAAACTATCAGAAAGAAACTTAAATGCTATTTCTAGGAATTGAAATACTAGCAAAAGTTATCAAAATTATTATTCAGAATAATTGTGGAATGTTTAGGCCCGGTTTCCATTGGAAAGTTTGGATTGACTTCGGGTTTAGCTCCAGATCTGAGATTCCTGCACAAAAAGAACTTTTATCAGTTGAATCAATCTCATAAGTAATTGGAACATACGTACCTAATTGATTCAGATAGTTCTCTTGATGTTTCCCGTGGATACCTGAAAAATGAGCATAAAAATTAGACATGGTACCATTATAGAATTTAGAAAGGTCGTGCATAGGGAAATCAAAATGCGACGAATTATGGACAAATCCTGGAATAATCATTGAGCATTGTCTGGTCGAACTAGCTTCGACCGTTTTCCCTTTGGACTTGTCTTCTTTCTTAGCTTTTCCCTTCATCTTTATTATGAACTTCTTAACAGATTTCTCAGGTTCTTTCTCTTGTTGCTTTTCCTTCTCAGGAACGGTTTCTGATTGTAGTACCTTCTCAAAAGAGGGTTCTTGCTGATTAGATTTCCCAGGATTAGTCTCCTTCTGCTTAGAAAGCAACCTTCCATTCCTTTTGTAAGTAACAACTTCCTTCTTTCCTTGAGATGGTTGTAATGACTCTTTATTTTCATCCATCAGATTCCTTGTTTCTGGAGTTCCTGCTTTCAAGTCCAAAACCTCTTTGATTGTTAAATCATCTTCATTCTTCCTCTTCTTTGAAAACTGGCTAGTCTTCTCAGACTTGTATTTCTCTACCTTGCTTCCAGTCCTTTTCTTAGTCGAAGGTGCTTCTTCTGAAGAGCTTGAACTAAGAATATGTGACTTTCTCTTCCTGGTGGACATTTTCTTTTTACCTTTCTTATCTTGAGTTTTCATAAATTCTTCGAATTCACGCTTTTCCTTTTGCCTGCTTGCATAATAGCGTTTAACACTCTCTTGCAAGATCGGATGGGGTTCATCATTTTCTTCATTCCCCTCCCCTACAATAGTTGTAACTTCATCTACTACTCGCATTTTCTCAAGTCTTTGTTCCTCATCTGTACTATCCTCATCTGAATCATTTTTCTTGACATAAAAATTCTTACCCATACCTTTTAGCATCACATTCATTCCCTTTCTGTTCAGATACTTCTCATTCCATGCATCCCAATCATCAATGATCACCTGCCGAATCCTTCCTTGT
The DNA here is from genome assembly GCA_030278955.1 of Hygrophila difformis. Classification (NCBI taxonomy): domain Eukaryota; kingdom Viridiplantae; phylum Streptophyta; class Magnoliopsida; order Lamiales; family Acanthaceae; genus Hygrophila; species Hygrophila difformis. The sequence continues at coordinate 12,481,044 of JAOANR010000004.1, read as the reverse complement.
GTTTGATCAGTAGAAACTCTATGCTCCTTGTATGCGTTTTCTCTGCACATACTGTCATACCTGATATATTTCTCAATGAATTCTCTCTCTCCTGAACAAATTCATGATCTTGTTTGGTTTGTCTGTAATGAGAAGATCTGCATCTGCTGGTGTTATTGCTGGGGCTGAAATTTTCCTGAAATTCTTTATAGGTTCCAGTCCTTCATTAATAACAGATTCTCTGAATATATTCGTGACTATGTTCTGTGGTGTCTGTTTTGCATCTGATCTTTGCTTCTTTTTTTCCCTGATCTCTCAGCTTCTCTCTCTTCTGCATCTTTAACCCATGCCTGATGTTCAGGCATTAAATCAGCAAACTCTTCTGGTGGAAACTCTTTATCAGGTTTTCTCTCTAACCCTGGTTTAAGAATTCTTGTCCTCATATTTTCTCCCTTAGCCCACTCATTCATATGCCTGATCCAACTATTCATAGCTTCCTGAATGGTTCTAAGAACATCTCTCCATACCATCTTGCCTTGTTTAGCTTTCTTAAAATGAGGCTCAAGGTCATATCTCAAATTGATCCGAGCATCAATAATCCTATCCAGAGCCAGATTTGTCAAGAAATTTTGTTCAATAGGCCCCTTCATATTCAAGAATGTTGGAGGCATATATGTAGGGAATGCCTGCTGAGCATCATAAACTCGAGCATTCCGAATTTCTTGAAGTTTACAGCTATACTTAGTGAGTCGTTTCACATATTTGGGCATTAGTTGAGGGTCAAAATAGTCCAACTCCAATCCTGTTTGATCCTTTGGATTGATCATTCTGTAACATTCTTGACTCCATTCAGCCATACACTTCTTCTCCCTTTCCAAAAGTCTTTCAAGTCTAATTTCATTAGGGAGATGTTTATCATTCATAAGTTGAATAAATTGATCTTCCCAAAAGTTGCTAATTTTAATCCAGAATGCTTCTTCCAGATCAATCATCAATGATTCATTTTCCTTATCAGGTGTATGTTGAATCATCAGTAGGTTGACATAAAATTATGGAGGTGAAATTTCCATTCCTAACCATCCACAGCCTTTCTGAATATCTTTCACAGTATTTGCTGTTCTCTTTATTCTCAAAAATGATTTTTCTTTCTTGTCTGATTCTATACCTCGAGCTTGAAGTTCTTCAAAAGTCATCTTATGAATCCTTTAGAAAGAGATAAGATAACTGATTAAATCGGTGTCACCATACTCACATTTAGAGATTTGCTCTAAATGTGAAAATTTAAATGCTGATTAAATCTGCTTAACGAAAAGCAAAAATACCAGAAGAATAAGAACATAGTATGAACAAACCAAAACAGAATGCAAAACCACATTCATCAGATTCTTGCTAATATTAAGAAATTACAAAGCATGATGGTTTTTATGACTCCAATTTGTTAATCAAAGAAGAGAAGGAATTTCTCCATCAACGCCAAATCTGACAAACAAATTACAATGCTCAGAGACTAAACACCTCATGCAGTAAATTGAGAAAACACCATAAAAATTTCTTGAAAGACTATGATTGTTATCATATTAGTTCCTATAATTGCAAAATCTTTTCTTGGGTTGTCCTTGAAAAGGTGAAAGAAATTCATTCTGATTTGATAGCCACCCGCTGACTTGGAGCTGGAAATCTTTGAGCCTTCGTCTATTCTTACAAAGAGTAGCAAAAAGCCAAATTCCTTTTTCCTGCTCTTCAATTTCATCCTTACTCAAAAGCATAAGAGCTTTTATGTAAATGGATGGGGGGTGATTATCAGTAATTGCAGGTTTTAAGAGATCAAATGCTGCTTGTTCATTCTTAACTCGGACAAACAAACGCAATGCCTCTTGTAATTGGTACATCCAATTTCCTGCAATTCTGCAGCTTTCAATGAAATTTCTCTGTGTTTCTTCGAAGGTTCCCCATCCCCATGCAGAGAATTCTTCAAGAGTAGCCCTCTTCAAGACTAAAGGATGGTGGGTGGCTTCATCTAATTCCTTGCAGACTAGTTTACAGTTGAAAACAGTCTCAAGGTGATCAAATGCCAATCTCGACAAAATATTCCCAAGAATCTCATAAGGAAGATCTGTGATCCGAGTTTCCCCTGATCCTGATTTCTTTATTGAAGTCCTTGGTTGCTTTGAGGAGCTTCCAATTTCAAAGCTGAGCAGAATTAAAAACAGTAGCCAAATTAAAAGCGAGGAAATGTAAAATATTGAAATACGAGGTATGTGCAGATTTGGACATAAAGAGAATTCATTGTTCACAAAAGATTACAAACAAAAGGAGAAAATGAACTTGTTTAATAATAACACTATTCTAAATCTAGCAACTCATCTTCATCTTGCTCTTCTTCTTCATTGCTCCATTGCTCTTCCCATTCAAAAAGTATACCTTCCTCACCAGTTGCTCTTCTGAACTGCTTGACTATGTCAAATAATTCACAAGTTATGCACTCCATCCTTTCATTCAAAGGTAATTGCTGACGCTCAATAAGAGAGTGGTTTCTTACAAAAACTCCTTTCCTCTTGAGCAAGAAAAGGGTTTGGAAATTTTCCACAATAAAGAAACCAGTGTAAAACACTAATCTTAAGGAAGGCTAAATCAAAGGAATCCTGGGTTGCAGATTTGATCAACTGAATCCCTTCTTCATCAAATTTCTGATCTTGCTTAGAGAGAAGTAAGAGACACCTTATGAAAGCAGAGGGTTGGTGTTTGTCATCTAAACCCGGCTTTAAAAGTTCATAAGCTCTTTTCTCATCATGATTATCAACAAAAGCTACCAGTGCAGGTTCAAGATTAAACATGTAGTTTCCTGCATCCTGACATTCTTTGATAAATTTAACCTGGTTACTGGAGTAAACATTTTCTCTCCACATAGCACAAGTTTCCAAATTAACTCTCTTAAGGGCTAGTGATGATTTGCTTGCTGCAAGGAACTGTGTGGATGTCTCTGATGCTCTGAAGAGTATCTTTATGCTATCCTTTCCCAATCTTGACAGAATGTCTCCCAACAACTCAGTAGGTAAGTCAATTAATTGAGTTTCCAAGAGTTGAGGAATTCTGACATTTCTGTTTGAAAAGAAGAGGAAGAAAACACAAAATTCAGAGAAAAACATTTGTTTATGCAGCAACTACAAGATAAAAGATTAGATTTCATTAACAACACACCAAGCTGCCTTACAAAATACAAGAAACTTGGATTGGTGGCAATTTTAAATCTAATACTAAAAAGCTTATCAAAAAAATTCATTCTTCTCCTTCTTCATCCAGGAGATCTCCAGTAGTATTATGGTTATAAAAGACCTCGCTTGCCATTATCCTGAAGTCTGCTACTGCCCTAGTTGTATCGCAGCAAAGACAGATAATCTGATCCGCTCCATAGTTGAAGTATGGCGGTCCATGGATAACTTCCCATTCGTGTTTATCAAAATTACAGAATTCTCTCTTATTTTGTCCTAGGAAAGGGTTTGGCACATGATAATGGCCAAAATTGACCATTATTTCCAATCCATTTCCGTGTCTGAAACGGACATTTTGATCGTGTTTCCATCTTATTGTAATAAGAAAGCAGTTGAATTTGGCAGATTAATGCGTGTTTGTAAAAACATTGAGCCGGTAATAAAAAGACACAAAACATGCAATTTTTAATTGTATTTGTGTTAGAAAAATCCAAAAACATGAAAAAAGGAAAAAGAAAAGAAAAAGGAATGAAAAGATGGGCAAAAGAATAATATAGCCCACAAAAATCCAAAAAGATGGGAAAAATATTGAAAATCCCACAACTGAATTCTGACTAAGTGTTGAAGCACAATTCGAATTGTGCAATTCGAATTAATTCGAATTGCTCACACAATTCGAATTGCTGAAGAGAACAAAAATTGGTTAAGTGTTGGGAAGGGATGCAGAAGAGCTAATTCGAATTACTATGGCCAATTCGAGTTAATTCGAATTGGCTTGAATAATTCGAATTAGGCAATGAAGAGAAGGAACCCAAGGGCAAGAAGAAGGAGTGCAATTCGAATTGTCCAATTCGAATTAATTCGAATTGGCACAAACAATTCGAATTGCCAACAAATGCAAGGAAGCCAAGCAGAAACCCTCATCCAATTCGAGAAAAGACCAATTCGAATTATCCTAACAATTCGAATTGATAACTGAAGGCCAAAATCCCAGCTCAAGGAAGAGATCTCACAATTCGAATTAATTCGAATTGGTTGAGATAATTCGAACTACACTCAAAAATTCATCAAAAGCTGTGGAGCATGGACACAACACTGGTGGGCCTAGGGTTTCGAAGTTTGTCTATAAAAGCAGACCTTCCACAACAGAATCCAGAGATCAAGAATTTTGCCAAAAAGCAGCTTGGGACAAAAAGAACAGCAGAAGGTTCCACACCCCTTAAGGGTTAGGTAGGTAGTTAGTTTAGTTTAGTTTAATTTTCTTGCAAGTAGTGTAATCTTTACATGCTTTGATCTTAGTTTAGTGTAGAAGCAGTTTGTGTAACCCTAGAGTAGCCATTTCCAGAATTTTTACAAGTTTTCTAGTTAGAATAAACCCTACCTTCAAGTTAATGATGGTTTTGGGTTCTTTATTTTTGCTTTCAAAGTGTCAATACAAGAAAAATTTCCAGAAATGGTATTATTCATGTGTTTTGGCACTCTTTAATGCTTTCTCTAGAAATAAATGCTTAGTATGTTTGTTTGTTTCAACTAGGTTACATTTATTATGTCCTAGTTGACATCCAAACTTAATAAATGCATGTTTGGTGGGTTTTTGGCTTGATTTAGTGCCTTAGAGCTTCAAATAAGTGCTCTTAGGTTTTAGATATTTTAGGGTTAGTTAGAATTTATTTCTATGCTTTATTTTTCCTGCCTTGATCTTATTTCATGCTGCCTTAGATAACTTGAGTGTTCTTAGTTGATTCATGCAGTTCTTAGATAGTTAAATGTTTTAGGTTCTTTGATCTTTGATCCTTTGTTTGTAGCAATAGGGTTTGAATCTTGCCAATACCTACTGGACATGTGTTTGTTTATTTCTTGAAAATTTCACTAGGGTGGCTGTGAAATGACATTGATGTGAGATGAGGGATTTAGTAAATCTAAAACCATCATTACAGCACAGTGTTCACCTAACCCATACTTGTGAGAACAAAAATTGTTGTTGTTTGAAAATGTGTAATTCGAATTGAGGCAATTCGAATTATCTCGAATTGCCTAAGAAATTCGAATTGCATAACCAAAAATTTCCTTCATGTGGTTTTCAACCAATTCGAATTCTCTAATTTCGAATTAATTCGAATTCTCTAATTCGAATTAATTCGAATTGGTTCAACAATTCGAATTGGGAAGGGAAACCACATTGTATTGCATACCACCCATTCATGCCTTAGTTTATTTTCCATCTCTTACCAATTCGAATTGTGCAATTCGAATTAATTCGAATTGCTGAATAATTCGGATTCACCCTCCTCTTGAGGTATATGCCTTAGTCAATTTTGAGCAATGAAAGGACTTCACCAATTCGAATTGTCCAATTCGAATTAATTCGAATTGCTTAACAATTCGAATTAGATGATATCTCATTTCTTTGCAAGGATTAATTGGTTATCATCATACTTCATTCTTCATGCATTCTCAATTCGAATTACCCCAATAATTCGAATTGAACTATCCTTTTATTTTGAAAACTCCAAAAATATTTTCTTCATGATCTGTGTAAGTTGCATGGATGTATTGGGCCGTGGCCCAGTTCATCTGATTTCCATCCATTACATATTTCAGCCCATTAGTGTCCACTTATTGTGTGCTTAACACCCACACAATACCAAAAATATTTTCTTACTTTCTTATTTTCTCTTACATTGTGTGTATGAACGGATAATGAGAAACACCACAGATTAATGTTGGTGAAAGGTCCCTTCACAGGGATATCGACTAACCCGTCTTCTGTGTGTCAATCATTATTTGTTATTTTGCATGATCTGGTTAGTGGTTGGTGGAAGCTTCGGCGAGCGTCCTCTTCACTAAGAGTTTCGATTAGTCACTCAGCCAATTCCTAATCAGATACAGTTTTAATTTTCTTTATCTTAATTTCTCAACCTGAATTCAAGTTGCAATAGTATTAACTGATGTCGACCAACATCAGTTAAGACATATTACAGCAAGAAATATGTGGGTTTTTCTTTCACTCGCAGACAAAAGAAAACTGAATGACGGCGGTCACCGTCGTTTGGAATTCTTTCTGTCTAAAATCACTCATCTGGATAATTGGGAACCGGACAGCAGATGTTTGCAGTCCGGAAAATCCCAGCTATCTCTGGCACCCCTTTTTAGCCAATTTCTTCTCATCTCAGGCTAATCCATCTTTGTGTATCGCATTCTGTCTAACCCCACCATATATTTTGGGGTATTTTATTTTCCTTTTCATATACTTGTATGCATGATACTATTATGTAGATGTTCCGGTCATATCATTATTTTGGGGATCCTTCCCCTTGGACACAGAAGTCTTGATTTAAATCAAATGCTGCATAATAAATTTCCAACAAAAATTCCGTTATAAAATCCGGATCTGAGTAAGGGATAAATTCAACAGTTATGACTAATTCATAATCCACTGGGGGTTGATTTTGAGAGCTTAGAAGCAGAGTCAGCGATTAGGTCTCACCCAGACTGAAAGGATCTGTGTTTTAATTGAGAGTTTAGTACCTGTTTAGGGAATGATTTTCAAATATTCATTTGCTTCTCGAAATTGCTGTGTGTTGGAAATCTGATATTAGATATCGCATTGAGTCAATATCCACTTGGGTGTAGATCAGATGTGATAAATAATACTAGAGGAACAACATATAGGCCTTGGTGAATTTCTAAGGTAGGGTTGAGTATTCCTTCGAATACTATCTTCTTCTGCCAAAGTCTAGAATTGAGTCTTGAGTGAGTACATCCGGAATATGTTCATTTATGGATCTGTTTCATTTAGTTTGTATCTCATAACTACCCAGATGTTGTAAGCCCTGTGGCTTATTGATATCTCGGGGGTCCCTGATCTGCATCTGGTCACCAAGACCAGGGGCTCTTTTATACTAACGGAAAGAGACGTTTTTAACGCTTCCGAGTGATAGATTTAAATGCTTTCTTTACAGCTTTCTTTACTGCTTTCCTTTAAATGCTTTCATAGAGGTCACTCGGAAGAATTAGGGGCTGTCCATCTGTTAAAAGGTTTGAGAGTTATGGAATGGTTTGGGGCTTGATTTGAAACTTTGGGTGCGACATGGGGGAATGATAGGAGTACTTGGCATGTCAACTAATGATATGTTAGGTGTTGCTTGTCCACCACAGATATGTAATGTAACTTCACAAGGCCTGTGGAGGGAGTTATAAGTCTGTGGTATCTTAGAAATTGCTGTCTTAAGAGCATGTAAATTCTCACCGTAAGTACCTGTCTGTTAAAGGGAACATGGCGTAGAAAGCATGAGAGTTAGCTAACTAGAGGATTATCCCAAGCTAAGATCTGTGTAACAAAATGGAAGTTTAATTGTGCTTCATCTGAATCTTGTCCAATCTTTATTATTTCCCCTGTCCCTTCTGTCGTATTTAAATCTGCTTTCTAGATAGTGTAGCATAATCTTACATGCTTTCGTAGAATCATTTACTTGCTTTCCTAGATATGATTTACCATGCTTTGTAGAATAATTTTTACTGCTTTCATGATCTGATTTAAATTATGTCAAGTAGTTGTTAGAAACCCTTGCAAAACTTGAAACGAGTAACCGAGTGGAAAATCTTAGTAAACGACGTGGGCCCTGCTTCCATCGCACATCCTCCAGTGAACGATCCGGTACTTACTATAAATTACTGCAATTTTTTGACTCCGTGCGCTTTCGGGAGCACAGTTTCTTGACACGAGTAAATAAAAAGACAACATTTTGAAAAAATACTCATGTAGTGGGAAGATGTTCAAAAGTTTCATGGCGCTATTGCCGGGGATCATAACTTGGAAGCGCCATGAAATTGGAAGTTGTATTTAAACGGTTCTTCACCCCCCGGCAGCGCAATGAAACTCGTCAAAAGTTTCATGGCGCCATTGCCGGGGAGGATGCAGCGTAGTTGCAATAAACATTACTCTATTAAGTATACTGGTGTCTGCTAAAGTTGAATTGTTTATTCCGGCGGGCATCTTCTTGACATGAAATTAAGAGAAGCATCATGGTGCAGATACCAGAGACTTTCAGGGTGACAGACTGAAGGTCACTCCCGGTTGCACCGCGATATTTGTCAAAAGTTTCATGACGGGAAGGACCACAGCGCCGTTTGAAATAAAAAGACCCCACATGAGTGATAAAAAGGAAAATCATAACATATCCTTAAACCCCTTCCCTACATCATAACTCCTTACATTTAATAATCCAAACCTGATATTTCAGAAAATTATTCGTGTCACGCAAACTAGAGCAAAAAAGTTTCATGGCGCCGTTGCCGGGGAGGATGCAGCGCCGTTTACTAGGAGAACTACACTCCTGATTTACTCATAGATAGTTCTTGTATATACTATCAAACCATCACTAACTTGGGGATTGTACAGGTACTGTCAAAAGCTTGATACCAACTGCTTATGCAACGGAGAAGGAACACATTACCGGAGCTACCGTTCGATCTAGAAATAGAAAGGACCGCTCGCCAACTGAGGGCAGAAGCCAGAAGACGGAAAGAGCAGGAGCGTCGGACCCGTACCTCACCCGAAACATCGAGCAGCGACCTATCAGATATGGCAGATAACCAGAACATTTCCCCGATCTTACCCATAGACCAACCACCAAATAATCCTGGTAATGGAGCTGACGGAGGAATGGTAGAGCATCCTAATCGTGCCAACGAAGAGGAGAATCTACCAAATCCCAATCAGCAACAATACCAGCAATTCCACCAACAACCGCCACCACCCTTAAACCAATTTCACCAAAACCAAAACATACCAAATCAACAATACCAAAACCAAGCTTTCAATCCAGATCAGTTTCAGAACAACCCACAAGATCCACATAACTTCCAGCAATTTCCCAATTATCACCAACAGTACCAGAACCAAGCTGAACAAGGAAATCAACAACAACAGCAAGCAGCAGCAGACTTCATGCAACCAATCGTAGAGCCCTATCTGGATGGACCTGGGAGAGCACACTTTCCCGCACGCAATTTCGAGCTCAAACCAGCACTCATTAATTTGGTGCAAAACAATCAGTTCTGCGGTGCAAATCATGAGGACCCTCATGATCATCTCCAGACCTTCCTGGAGCTCTGCGACACGATCAAAAATCAGGGAGTCTCTCCTGATGCTATAAGACTAATGTTGTTTCCATTTTCTTTATATAGTGGTGCCAGGGACTGGTATAAGTCATTGCCTATCAATCTGAGGAGCACTTGGGCAGACTTGGTGAGGAGCTTTTTGCTGAAGTATTTTCCGGAATCAAAGATTGAGGAAGGACGAGCTAAGATTGGAGATTTTAAAATGAAGCCAGACGAATCATTATATGATGCGAAAGAAAGATTCTTAGGCCTCATCAGGCGATGCCCCCAACACGGGTACGCACCATGGGAGCAATTGAGGAAATTCTACGGAGGACTCACCCATCCATGGAGAACAATGTTAGACGCTGCTGGCGGACGACATTTACTGCACTTGCCTATGGACCAAGCTTGGGAGAAGATTGAGACAATGTCTGTCAACAGATCCATCCTAAACACAGATGATAGGAAGGAGGATCCTCCTAGAAAAGTCTTTGCTGTAAGTGAAGGGAAAACAGATTTTGAAAAATTGCAAGAACAGGTAGCTGCGATACAGCTGAGTCAGGATAAAGGAAAGGGAATAGACGCTTCTCAGGCAGGAACATCATCAGACCAAGTTCAAACACAGCAATCGGGAGTTGTCTGTGGACTGTGTCAGGGACCTCATCCAACTGATACATGCCAACAGATAGCCACCGAGAGCTGTAATTATGCCGGGAACTACCAAAATCGCCATCCCAATCTCTCTTATTCCAACAACAATGCACTTAACGCGCATTTGTTGCAGCCAAACCAGCCCAACCAGTTCGCAAATCAAAACCCACAGCAAAACTTCAGACCTCATAATCAAGGATTCGTCCAGCAAAGAGTGCAGAATTTTCAAAATCAGAATCAGAATTTCCAACCTCAGATTCAACAGAGGCCTAATCAGAACCAAGCCCAGAATTTCCAGAATTTCCAATCCCAACCTGATCAGAATCAACAATATAACCAAAGGCCACCATCTCGTCTGGAGAACTTGATGACTGAGTTTATAGCCAACCAGAAGGATATAAACCAACAACTGCAGTCATCGATCAAGAATGTGGAGACGCAAGTCACCCAATTGGCCAAGGAACTACAGAACAGGGGGAAAGGAACACTTCCAAGCAGTACTGAAGCTAACCCGCAGTGTAAAGCAATCACATTGCGGGGAGGCAAGACTCTAAAAGGAATCGTTGGACATGGAAAAGAGACGACCGAGGAGGAAAAGAATCCAGTGGAGGGTGAAAAAGAAAATGAAAGGATTGAAGGAAGAGACGGTATTGGACTGGTCGAGGACAAATCAGAAACAGCTATTCCGCAGGCTGAAGCTGCAAAGGGAGCTGAAAAGGGTAGGGTTGAAGGTACAACTTCATTCTCTTTACCACCAAAAACAAACAATAATAAGTACATGCCAAGGGTGCCGTACCCTGCACGTCTTAAAAATAAGGAACAAGATGAAAAATTTAAAAAGTTTTTGGAAAGACTGAAAGCTGTCGAGATCACTATTCCATTGGTCGAAATGATTTCAGAAATGCCCGTCTATGCTAAATTTCTTAAAGAAATGATTTCAGGGAGGAGAAAAGTTGAGCAGGATGGAGTGGTGATTTTGAACAGCAGCTGCAGCGCCATCATCCAGAGAGTGCTGCCGGAGAAGAGAGAGGATCCAGGCTGTATTACACTGCCAGTCCATATCGGGAAAACCAATGTTGGAAAAGGGTTGTGCGACTTGGGCTCGAGCATCAATGTTATGCCACTCGCCATGGCAAAACGTCTTCACTTGGGTGTAATTGAGCCGGTTATAATGAAACTACAGCTGGCAGACCGGTCGATTGCACATCCAGTCGGAATCCTGAAGGATGTAATTGTCAAAACGGGAGGGACCCTCTTTCCCGTCGACTTCATTATCCTAGATATAGAGGAGGACTACGAGATGCCACTGATCTTAGGCCGCCCCTTTCTCTCAACCGGTGGTGCACTTATAGACGCGCGATCAAATCACATTAAGCTCCGAGTCGGAGAAGAAGAATTGGATTTCAACATGGGAAAGCTGCAGAAGTTCCCGTCTGAGGGATCTTGTTCCATATTTGATGTAATAGAAAGTAGGAGTGAGGATGAGAGCATAAACTCTGTGACTGATGAGCCAAACAAAGTTTCAAAACAGGTACTGAAGCCTGAAGGTGCGGAACAACCAAGGAGCTGCAACGCTGTCCACTTCGAGGACCCTATCTCTGGGGACCTTGAAGAATTCGATGGGGTTGAGTTCATCCCGGAGGAAGAGGAAAGCACTGCTGAGGAGGAAATGGATCCTGTACTAACACAGGATCCTGAAGGTAAATCTGATCTCTCTCTCCCATCCAATTCTCGCAAATTACTGCCTTCCGTTGAATGCCCACCAGAGCTTGAACTTAAAATACTTCCGGATCATCTTAAGTACGTCTTTCTCGCTGAACATAAAAGATTACCGGTGATTGTGTCAGCCAATCTGACACAAGAACAAGAAAAAGCTCTGGTAGACACTCTAAGGAAATATGTACATGCAATCGGATGGACCATTTCTGATATAAAAGGAATAAGCCCCTCTGTTTGCATGCACAGAATTTTAATGGAAGAGGAGTACAAGCCCTCAAGGCAACCACAAAGGCGTCTGAACCCCCATATACAGGAAGTGGTAAGGAAAGAAGTTATCAAGCTCTTAGATGCTGGTATCATCTATCCTATCTCTGATAGCAAATGGGTTAGCCCAGTGCAGGTCGTACCGAAACGTGGGGGGATCTGTGTAACGACTAATGAGCAAGGATAAGAAGTGGCGACGCGTCCAGTGACCGGTTGGAGAGTTTGCATCGACTACCGGAAGCTCAATACCGCTACCAGGAAGGACCATTTCCCCTTGCCATTCATTGATCAGATGCTGGAGAGGTTGGCCGGAAGGGAGTACTACTGCTTTTTGGATGGGTACTCTGGCTATAATCAGATTGTAATAGCTAGCGATGATCACGACAAGACCACATTCACATGCCCATATGGAACTTTTGCATACAGGCGCATGCCTTTTGGACTTTGTAATGCGCCTGCCACATTTCAACGATGCATGATGTCAATTTTCTCAGAATTTATCGAAAAATGCATTGAAGTTTTCATGGATGACTTCTCTGTGTATGGAGATACTTTTGATGAATGCTTGACTAATCTTGCACAAATTTTGAAAAGATGTGAGGACACCAACCTAGTTTTGAACTGGGAAAAGTGCCATTTCATGGTCACCGAAGGAATAGTGTTGGGTCACCGCATCTCGCGCGCAGGTATCGAAGTCGACAGGGCTAAGGTCTCAGTCATCTCAAACCTACCATTGCCTAATTCAATAAAAGCAGTTAGGAGTTTTTTAGGGCATGCCGGTTTCTACCGGAGATTCATTAAAGACTTTTCTAAAATTGCCAAGCCGCTCACTAACTTGCTTTGTAAAGAAAATCCTTTTGTAATAAATGAAGCGTGTGTTCAAGCCTTTGACACGCTCAAAGAAATGTTGATTTCTGCCCCAATAGTGCAACCACCCGATTGGTCAATACCTTTCGAGGTAATGTGTGATGCAAGTGATCTCGCCGTGGGTGCAGTTCTTGGGCAACATAAGGAAGGGAAGCATTGCGTAATTCATTACGCAAGTCATGCCCTGAATGAGGCCCAAATTAACTACACCACCACGGAGAAGGAGATGTATGCTGTGGTTTTTGCGTTTGATAAATTGATAATGGCCAAAAATGACCATTATTTTCAATCCATTTCCGTGTCTTAAACGGGCATTTGATCGCATTCCGGTCTTGCATTAAGTAAGAAAGCAGTCGAATTGGACTAATTTATGCATAATTGTAAAAATAATAAGCTGGTATGAAAAAGACATAAATATGTAATTTTATTACATATTTATGTTAGAAAAATCCAAAAACATGAGAAAAAGAAAAGGAAACAAAAAGATGGGAAAAAGATAGAAAAAGCCCACAAAAAGAATATTCTTGGCCCCTCTGGCCCAATCCAGCAGGCCCAGGAAGACCTTTGTCGCGGAAGCCCTTGGCGCGATGCAGTGTTCCGCGACAAAGGCATACTCCGCGACCAACTGGCCCCAAATGAAGAGGAGATCAGCCAAGCCCTTGGCGCGATGACCCTTGTCGCGATAGCATAACTCCGCGACAAAGGCCCATTCCGCGACCAAGATGCACAAATAGAGACACAAGACCCAGTCGAGAAGCCTTGCCACATGCAGCATGTTCCGCGACCAACTTAATGTTCCGAGACAAAGCTGTGATGTGTGTGATGTCTTAAGACACAATGGGCTAGAATCAAGGCCCATGGGCTTAGGGTTACACTTCTATAAATATGAGGTGTCTCCCATGAGCTAAGAGAGGGTTGGACAGTTGAAAGTTTGAATTTGAGAGTTCTTGAAGGCAAGCTTAGGAGTTCTTCCTTAGGTAGAGTAGTTAGGTTTATTTTTATGTATTATTTAATTTTTTGCACTTAGTTTAGTTTAGATTAGTGTTTTACTGTTCACAGTGCTTAGATAGCCATTTTTATACTATGTTTTGTTTTCTAAACTCTTGTTTTAGGGTTTGTAGTACCCAAACCATGGGTATTAACAACACCCCTTCAATAAAATGGGAAAACATTCAGCATTTGTGTCCCAAACCATGAAATGGGTCTCACACCCCATGGATTTATGCTTTCTCTTTCATTTTGGGGTCATTTGACCCCCATTTTGTTATTTTTATGTTCACTGTTGGCATATTATGGATAATGTTGTGTAGATGTGTGATTAAACCCTAGATTAGGACCCTTGCTCTATTTTTATATCCTGCTCAGTCTTGTTATTTTTGTTTAAGCATGTTCTTCTTTATTTTGAATGTCTCCTGCTTATTTTTAGCTTAGAATAGCTTTTTGATCTGAAATAGGGTGAGATCACGCTGTTTGCATGCCACTGTTCATTTCTGCTTTTTCTGACTTTTGTCCTGAACCACCTTGGGCGCCAACCGCCTTCTGGCGCGGAACCACGTTCCGCGACAGAGTGGCAGTTCCGCGACAAAGGTGTTTCAAGACACTTGTCCCCATAACTTAAAACCCTTTGTCGCGGAATACCTTGTCGCGGAGCCACGTTCCGCGACAAAACTATCCATGCATAGCGACAAAGGAGCCAAACTCTTGCATTTTGTCTTCATGGCTTCTTGTCGCGGAATCATCCTGTCGCGGAACCACGTTCCGCGACAAAATCTCATTCCGAGACAGAAAAATTATGCCATGTTTCTTAGCCTTTGAACACCTTGTCGCGGAACACCTTGTCGCGGAACACGTTCCGCGACAAAATCTCCATGCATAGCGACAAAGGTTCAAATGCCTTAGAATTTTATTAAAACACTTTGTCGCGATGTCACCCTTGTCGCGGAGCCACGTTCCGCGACAAAACCATGCATAGCGACAAAGAGGCGTTATGCTGCCAAAAATTCTAAAAACTTGTCGGGATGTCCATGTCGCGTATCTCGGTCCGCGACAACATTTATGATATAGCGACAAGATTCCCCCCCTTCTATTTAATCTTAAACAAATTTCATTCTCTCTCTATTTTATATTGCAACACTCACATCATAGCCCCACGGGTTACGATGTAACATTCTGGAATTGCAATGTAGGGTGTTATGCTGCCCAAATTTTGATTCTCCATTTGCATCACTTAACTGATTGAACCCTTGACTCATCAATGATTAAAGATTGAGATTAGCAATAATCAAACTCCAACAATCATCATGATTAAAGGACCTTTGTTCAATTGCCATTAAAACACTCTTGTATAAACAAAATCCTGATGGCTTAAACAGATAATCTGGACTGTAATTAATTATGGTAGGAAGGATTATTTAAGACCATTACATGTGGATCCGATCCACAACCTTGCATGAGAAACCAATGTCTCTCATACAATGGATCTTCTTTTGCTTCTTGTTTATTTTGTCTTTGTGTATTGTGTGGAACCATTAGTAAAGAATACATCAGAATAATGTTGGCGGGTACTCCCTCATGGATAACTAGCTCGTATTCTGGGTACTAGTTACTAATCGTTATTTTGCATGATCTGAATGGCTGTCAGTGGAAGCCTTGGCGGTTCGCCCATCCGGGGTTATAATAGCTGCTCAACTGACTCTCATCTAGATACAGTTTTATTTTTGTTATCTTAATTTCCAAACCCAAATTCCAATCTGTAAGGGGAATCAGTTGGCATCAGTCAATGCCAACTGATGATCATTATAGACAGGAAGCATGTAGGTTTTTATCCGAATTCACAGACAGTGGAGGCCCAACTGGTGTTGACACCACCATTATAGAGTCTCAGCTGTCTAAATTCGCTTCATCCGAGTGATTGGGAAATTGGACAGTAGATGTTTACAGTCCACCCAATTGTTCTGCCACTACTTTGGTACCTTGACCATTCCATTCTGTGTTTCACCTTCTGTCTAGACCCGCCTTTATATTTTGGGTCAATTAATTTTACACTTCCATATATTCTTATGCATGATAATATTATGTACTGTTGTGGTCTGTAATTATTTTGGGATCCTTCCCTTGGACAATAGAAGTCTAGATCTTAAACAGATATTGCTTTATAAACTTCCAACAAAAACCTCTTTATAAAATCCGGATCTGAGTAAGGGATAAATTCCTCAGTTATGACTAATTCATATTCTATCAAGGATTATATTTTGGGAATTAAGAAGCAGATTCAGCGATTAGGTCTCGTCTGGGCTGAAAGGGTCTGTGTTTTAACTGAGAGTCTAGTACCTGACAGGGAATGATTTTCAAATCCATTATTTTCCAAAATTGCTGGTTGATGGAAATGTAAGATTAAGTGCTACACCGAGATGGGGTCCACTTGGATTCAAATACAGTGTAGTAAATAATCTTAGAGGAACATCATCCAGGCCTTGGTTATTTTCCAAGATAGGGTTGAGTTTTCTTTCAACTGCCGTCTTCTTCTGCCAAAGCCTACTCTTGAGTCCTGAGTGAGTGCATCCGGAGCGGACTAATTTATTGGTTCGTTTCATTAGTTTGTATCTCATAACCACCCGGAAGAAAGTGAACACACTAGTGGTTCACTGAGAGCTGGGAATTCTTGATCCATGCTCCATCATTCTGATGGGGAGCTGTCTTTTACTACCAGGGTCAGATTTTCAAAACCTCCGAGTGATAGGATTTTAAATGCTTTCTTTACTGCTTTCTTTTAACCGCTTTCATTAGAGGTCACTCGGTTGTATTGAGAGTTGTGTAACTGCTACTAGGATTGACAGTTAAGGGATAGTTCAGGGCTTAATCCGACACTTTGGGTGTGACATGGGAGAATGATAGTGGTACTTGGCATTTCAATAAATGATGTGTCGGGTGTTGCTTATCCACCACAGATGAAGTAACATACCCAGGCCAGGGCAGTTACGAATCTGTGGTATCTTAGAATTTGTGGTCTTAGGAACATGTAAACTCATATTGCAAGTACCTGTCTGTAAAAGGGAAAGCCTTATTGAGAGCATGAGAATTAGCTATCTGAAAGAAATATCCCAAACAAGGATCTGCGTATAAAAATGGAAGTTTAATATTGCTGTATCTCACTCTTGTCCAATTTTCATTCTTTTCTTCCTGTCCTTTCTGTCCACATTGTGACTCAACTTCACGGTTGGCACAATGCTCCTTTTCCCTGCTTTCGTAGATAATATTTACTGCGTTCTTAGAATAATTCTTATCCGCTTTCTAGAATAGATTTATTTGCTTTATAGATTAATTTAACTGCTTTCCAGATCTAATGTACATTCATGTCAGTAGTTATTAATCACCTTTCAAACCTGTTGAGCAATACGAATGGAAAATCTAGTAAAACGACGTGGGAACTGCTTCTATCGCACATCCTCCAGTGAACGATCCGGTCTTACTATAAATTACTGCAATTTTTGACACCGTGCGCTTTCGGGGGCACAGTTTCTTAAACACGAGCAATAAAAAACATGACTACTTATAAATATATCCCTAATCACAACTCCGCCATCATAAATTGGTTTCATTAATAAAACTTAAACCAGGACCATGATTTTTCGGAAAATACTCATGTAGTGGGAACTTGCCAAAAGTTTCATGGCAGGAACTCTCATGCCAAGAATTGATGAGAAGCATCATGGCATATTTGCCGGGGATCCTCAGTGTGACAGGCTGATGGTCAACCTATCCCGGCTATGCCATGAGATTTGTCAACATTTCATGACAGGGAGGACCACAACGCCATTTGAAATTAAAGCACCACACTTGAGTAATAAAAAGACTAATAATCTGGATATATCCCTAAACCCTTTCCCGTGAATCATAACTCTCTTCATGTAATAAATCTAACCTGGTATATTTTTAAGAAAATGCTCGTGGGACGGAAATTGTCAAAAAGTTTCATGGCGCCGTTGCCGGGGAGGATGCAGCGCCGTTTTATTTAGAGAATTACATTCCTCATTGCTCCTAGAGTAGCCTATACATATAATTATAAATATTCACTTTCAGAACCACTTCTAACCTGGGGATTGTACAGGTACTGTCATTATTGAAGCCGTTGTTCTATGCAAAGGAGAAAGCAGACGCCAGCCGAGATCCCGTTTAATTCAGAGATAGAAAAGACAGCTCGACGTCTTAGGGCGGAGACTAAACGAAGAAGGGAACGGGAACGACAGGCATTACTTTCGCCAAGCACCAGCAGCGATATCTCCGAGATGGCAAACCCTGACATCCCACCAATCATTCAACCCAATCCCCCACTTCACAACATTGAGGAAGACCCCGAAGATGCTGATCATGATGATTTGGATGATCCCCCTCCCCAGATCATACAAGGAGGTGGGAATCCACCAAACATGGACCAGCAGCACTTCGAGGCACCCCCTCCCAACCCGAACCAAAACCCACCAAACGACCAAAACCAACCAAATCAGCAAAATTTCCCAAACCAACAGAATCAGCAATACCACAACCCCCATCAGAATCCCCCGAATCCGAATGATTTCAATGATCCGAGGAACTATTTCATGCCTCAGAACTACTACCCACAGCAATACCAAGGAGGGCCTGAGAACAATCATCAAGCAGCAGCTGCTGCTGATTACATGCAGCCGATTTTAGAGCCATATCTGAACATTCCTGGACAAGCTCCATTCTTGGCCAGGAATTTCGAACTGAAACCGGCCCTGATCAATCTAGTCCAGAGCAACCAGTTTGCCGGAGCAAGTCATGAAGATCCCCATGATCACCTGCAAACCTTCCTAGAATTGTGTGACACGATCAAGAATCGTGATGTACCCGCGAACACTATTCGACTAAGGCTATTCCCCTTCTCTCTGACAAGCGGAGCACGAACATGGTACAAGTCACTGCCCGTAAATCAGAAGTCTACATGGGAAGATGTGATCAGAAATTTCCTAGCAAAATACTTCCCGGAGTCCAAGGTGGATGAATGCCGCTCCAAAATTGCGGAATTCAAGATGAAACCCGACGAGTCCTTGTATGATGCAAAGGAAAGATTCTTCAACCTACTCAGAAAGTGTCCTCAACATGGTTTCCATGACTGGGAGAGACTGAGAAAGTTCTACAGTGGTCTG
Source organism: Hygrophila difformis (assembly GCA_030278955.1). Taxonomy (NCBI): domain Eukaryota; kingdom Viridiplantae; phylum Streptophyta; class Magnoliopsida; order Lamiales; family Acanthaceae; genus Hygrophila; species Hygrophila difformis. The sequence continues at coordinate 12,462,083 of JAOANR010000004.1, read as the reverse complement.
ACCCCAGCATGGAAATCCATGCTTGATGCTGCCGGTGGTCAACATTTGCTCTACATACCAATGGACCAAGCCTGGGCAAAGATTGAAGCCATGAGTGTCAATCGTTCTGTTCTAACTGATGATGGTAATCCCACTCCCCCTCGTGGTTTGTGTGTTGTAGGTACAGTAGAGAAGTCGGACATTGAAAAGCTTCAAGAGCAAGTGGCAGCGTTGTCTGTGAATCAAGGAGTTGGAAGTTCTGCGCAGGGACAGCAAACTGATGTGATCTGTGGACTGTGTCAAGGTGCTCATGCAACTGACACATGCGAGCAAGTCACAGCAGAGAGCTGTAACTATGCAGGGGCTTTTCCAAATAGGCACCCGAACTTGTCTTATTCAAACAACAACGCCTTGAACTCACATCTCTTGAACAAGCCACAGCAACAACAGTTCAACCCTCAGCAGAATCAGGGATTCAATCAGAACAGGGGCCAACATTTTCAGAATCCAGGTTTCCAACCTCAGATCCAGCAGAGGCCGCCTCAGAATTTCCAGAACTTTCAGCCCAATCAGAATTTCCAGCCTCAGTTTGTCCCAAACCAAGGCCAGTGGAATCAGAATCAGCAGCAAAATCAGAATCAGAATCAAAAGCCTCCTTCAAGGCTTGAGAATATGATGACTGATTTCATCACTAGTCAGAAAGAGATCAACAATCAACTGCAGGCCTCCATCAGAAATGTGGAGACCCAAGTCACACAGATGGCTAATGAGATGCAGAAAAGGGACAAAGGAACATTGCCTAGCACTGCGGAAAAGAACCCGCAATGCAAGGCAATAACCTTGAAATCTGGGAGAGTACTAGCTGGACCAAAGGGAGCGGATACTGGAGCGGAATTTGAAGAAGATGATATTGTTGACAATGCTGGTAAGGAGGCTGATAATGGGAATGAAGCAGAAAAAGAGACAGCCGAATTGCAGACTGAAGCTGCGCCTGAAACGGCTGAACCAGATAAGGGTACAGGTGAAGGTACAACTTCCTTCCCTTCACCACCAAAAATTGCTAATAACAAGTACATGCCCAGGATTCCTTATCCTGCGCGGCTTAAAAGTAAAGAACATGATCTTAAATTCAAGAAATTTCTGCAACGATTAAAGTCTGTAGAGATAACCATTCCTCTCACAGAAATGATTTCCGAAATGCCCATCTATGCTAAGTTCTTGAAAGAATTGATTTCAGGAAAAAGGCAGGTTGAGCAGGAAGAGGTAATTATTCTCAACAGCACGTGCAGTGCCATTGTTCAGAGGAGAATGCCTGAAAAGAAAGAGGACCCCGGATGTTGCACACTTCCAGTACAATTCGGAAAGGCCAAAGTGAGTATGGGGCTCTGTGATCTAGGATCAAGCATCAATGTGATGCCACTAGCTATGGCTGTTCGCCTTAAGCTTGGAGAAATTCAACCGGTCAAGATGAGACTGCAACTTGCAGACAGATCAATCACTCAGCCCGTAGGAATTCTCAAGGATGTTGTAGTCAAAACCGGGCAAGTTCTTTTCCCGGTCGACTTCATCGTCCTCGACATTGAGGAGGATTCTGAAATGCCGCTCATCCTTGGACGCCCATTTCTAGCCACTGGTGGTGCACTGATTGACGCCAAATCCGGAAAAGTCACCCTAAGGGTCGATGGCGAGGAGATCATCTTTGATATGGAGAAATTGCAGAAATTTCCGAATGACAGTTCTTGTTTTTCATTTGAAAATGTAATAGTTAGGGAAGAGCTTGACTCTGAACTTGAGCGTGAAATGATGCTGGATGAACCATCAAAGCAGGTACTGAAGCCTGCTGGCGTGGAGCACAAAGAATGCAATGCCGTTCACTTCGCCGATCCCGAAACAGGGGATTTGGAGGAATTTGATGGCATGGACTTCCATGAGGACGCCAACCAAGAGGAGGAAGAGGATCCTGTACTGATGCAGGATCCTGAAGGTAAATCTGTTCTTCCACTACCCAATTCTCGCAAACTACTCCCTTCCGTTGAATGTCCACCAGAGCTTGAACTTAAAACACTACCCGATCATCTCAAGTACGCGTTTCTCGCAGAACATAAAAAGTTACCCGTGATTGTTTCGGCTAAGCTCTCTCAAGAGCAAGAAAATGCTCTGGTGGTCGTTCTTAAGAAACATGTACATGCAATAGGTTGGACCATTTCTGATATAAAAGGAATAAGCCCTTCTATTTGCATGCACAGGATTCTAATGGAAGAAGAGTTTAAACCCTCCCGTCAACCTCAGAGGCGATTGAACCCCCTTATGCAGGAAGTGGTAAGGAAAGAAGTTATCAAGCTCTTAGATGCTGGTATAATCTATCCTATCTCTGATAGCAAATGGGTTAGCCCAGTGCAGGTCGTACCCAAACGAGGAGGGATGTGCATAACCAAGAATGAGCAAGGAGAAGAGGTTGCAACCAGGCCAGTGACCGGATGGAGAGTTTGTATCGACTACCGGAAGCTGAATGAGGCCACACGCAAGGACCATTTTCCATTGCCATTCATTGATCAGATGCTTGAGAGGTTGGCAGGGAGAGCGTTTTATTGCTTTTTGGATGGTTATTCTGGTTATAATCAGATTGTTATTTCCAGTGAGGACCATGATAAAACCACTTTTACTTGCCCGTACGGCACTTTTGCTTATCGACGGATGCCTTTTGGTTTATGCAATGCACCTGCTACTTTTCAAAGATGCATGATGTCTATTTTCTCTGAATTTATCGAAAAATGCATTGAGGTCTTCATGGATGACTTCTCTGTATATGGAGATACGTTCGAAGATTGTTTGACCAATCTTGCTAAGATTTTAAAGAGGTGTGAGGACACTAACTTGGTTTTAAATTGGGAAAAGTGCCATTTTATGGTTACTGAGGGCATAGTGTTAGGTCATCGCATTTCTCGTGCAGGCATTGAAGTTGATCCAGCCAAAGTTTCCATCATTTCCAATCTCCCTCTCCCTAACTCGATCAAAACAGTTAGGAGCTTCTTAGGGCATGCCGGTTTTTACCGGCGATTCATTAAGGATTTCTCTAAAATTGCCAAGCCGCTCACTAATCTGCTTTGTAAAGAAAATCCCTTCTTAATAAATGAAGCGTGTGTCCAAGCCTTTGACACGCTCAAGAAGATGTTGGTTTCTGCACCGATAGTGCAACCACCCGATTGGTCAATACCTTTCGAGGTAATGTGCGATGCTAGTGGTCTCGCTGTAGGCGCAGTTCTTGGACAACATAAGGATGGGAGACACTGCGTAATTCATTACGCAAGTCATGCCCTGAATGAGGCCCAAGTTAACTACACCACAACGGAAAAAGAGATGTATGCTGTAGTCTTCGCGTTTGACAAGTTCAGACAGTACCTGATAGGTACAAAGACCATAGTATACACCGATCATACAGCATTGAGATACTTGTTTAGCAAACAAGATGCAAAACCTCGATTAATCAGGTGGGTACTTCTGTTGCAAGAATTCGACATCATAATAAAAGATAGGCGAGGTCGAGATAATGGTGCTGCTGACCACTTATCTCGATTAGATAATGATAAAAAGGAAAAAGCCGTCAATGAAGATTTCCCGGACGAACAGTTGTTCGCGTTGCATCTGCATGATCAAGCTTGTCCATGGTTTTCTGACATCGCTAACTTCTTGGCATGCGGAGTAACCCCCCAGTTTTCGAACTATCATCAGAGGAATAAGTTCAAACGAGATGTATTAAGTTACTTCTGGGAAGAACCTTATCTCTTCAAACACTGCCCTGATTTAATAATCAGGCGATGTGTGACTGAGCATGAAGCCTATCAAATTGTCAGAAAATGCCATGAATCAGAATATGGAGGTCACCATGGTCCCGCTCGAACGGCTCACAAGGTCCTCGAATGTGGATTTTATTGGCCTCACATCTATGAGGATTGCAGGACATTTGTTAAGGGCTGTGACAGATGCCAAAGATTAGGAAACATTTCCAAGAGGGATGAGATGCCTCAAAAGGGGATTCTCACGCTTGAGATCTTTGATGTATGGGGCATTGACTTCATGGGACCGTTTCCACCATCTGGTGGAAACTACTACATCTTGGTAGCTGTCGATTACGTATCCAAATGGGTCGAGGCTGTCGCATTACCAACCAATGATGGTAGCCAAGTCATCAAGTTCCTCAAGAACAACATTTTCAGTCGATTTGGCGTACCTAGGGTGGTGATATCTGATGGAGGAACACACTTTATTAATAAAGCTTTTGAAACTTTAATGAGTAAAAATGGGATCCTCCATAAGATAGGCACGCCTTACCATCCTCAGACTAGTGGTCAAGTCGAAGTATCCAATCGCGAAATCAAACACATACTCGAAGCCACTGTCGGGATAACCCGTAAGGATTGGGCACGTAAGCTCAATGATGCTCTATGGGCATACCGCACAGCATATAAGACTCCCATCGGGATGTCTCCATATAGGCTGGTCTTCGGAAAAGCCTGTCATTTGCCTGTAGAGCTAGAGCCTAAAGCTTACTGGGCCGTTAAAACGCTTAACTTCGATCCGAAAGTTGCTCAGAGCAAACGTAAGTTGGACCTCAATGAAATTGAGGAAATACGAGCGCAAGCTTATGAAAGCTCTCGAATTTACAAGGAGCGGACCCAGAAGTTGCACGATCGCCGGATCAAACCTAAGTATTTTTATGTTGGTCAACATGTGTTATTGTTTAATACTAGGTTGAAGCTGTTCCCCGGAAAGCTCAAATCTAGATGGGAAGGACCACATGAAGTACTAGAGGTGTTCAAAAATGGAGCTGTCAGGATTCGAACTGGCAGGGGCGATATAGTGGTGAATGGACAACGATTGAAAGAGTACCTCGGACAGTTCGATCCGGAGAAAGAAAGCCAAGCAGTGGCAGACCCGGCTTACACTCAATAAGAAACAGCATTTAAAAATACAAAAAAAAAAAAAAAAAAAAAAAAAAAAAAAAAAAATTTTTAGTTTATATATATATATATAGCATATAGTTACAGTATTTATTTCATGGCAAGAAAGTACCCAAAGATCAATTAAACATTTAGAGTACTAAGACTCTAAATGTGAGGATGTTGATATTTGGAGAAAATCTAATGCGTCTTATTTGTCTGTCTTGCAGAAGTTCGGAACCACCAAAAAGAAGGAACAGACAACAGTAACATGGAAAACCAGGTTCTTGGTTGGATTAGTTCTATAAATCTGAGGAAATGTTCTCGGGAATTGAAGAAATTCAAGACCCGAAACAAAATTCACAGATAAAATGGAACTGACCCAACCTAATTTTATGCAAGTGGATTATTTAATTTTCAGCCCAGCATTTTGAATTTACTTGGACTGAATTTATTCAGCCCAAATCAAATAAAATGGACTCAGGCCCAACATCACACTCGGGCCCAGTCCAAGAAAATTTGAAAGATTCAAAAACCCTTTGTCGCGGAAGGACCTTTGTCGCGATGTCATGCATCGCGACCAGGCCCTACTCCGCGACAAAATCCCTTTTCCTTCTCAACCATTTCCCCACATCTTGTCGCGAAGCACCTTGTCGCGGAGCATGACTCCGCGACCAGCCCCTGCTCCGCGACACGATTTGCGTTGACTGTCTCCATACTGAACTTTGTCGCGGTGGCCTTGTCGCGGAGCATGACTCCGCGACCAACCCTCAACTCCGCGACCACCCTAATGTCGCTATGTCTTGTCGCGGAACCTTGTTCCGCGACAAAGTGTCGGATTCCGCGACAAAAGTTCAAGTATTTATACCCCCCCCCCCCCCCCTCCAGTTTCTTTTCACCTCCCTCCTGTCATTTCAACTTCTTTCAGTTCTCCATCTCCCTCTCCCCCATTTTTCCCTCATCCGAACGAACACCACGTGTTCTTCGCACTCTTGCACGCCATTTCTAAGGGAAACTATGGACCGATTTCATGGACCCCTCCCAATCCTTGGACCCGTGCCTAGACCCGAGCCAAGGAGGAGAGGGTAAACCCTATTTTCACCATGGACATAGCCCCCCTTCGGACCCGTTCTTTTTATTTTTGTCTCGTTTTGTTTTTCAGTTTGTGTGTTCGTGGTATGATGTTGTTAGTGTGCACATCCAACTTCAGATCTTTAGAGGTTTTGAGTGCCCTCGGTTTTGAGCACCATTTTGAAGTTTTTGAGAACTTGTTTTGAAAACTGACTATGGAGTTAAAACTGCTAATGGATAAGATTTTTGGAGTTTAAAACTGGAGAGAACAAACTGATAAGCATTTGGGTGTTGTTTTGAATATCGGGATGTTATTAGTTTGATTGATCCTGATGTGATGTGCACAGTGTGGGTGGTGTAATAAAGATGGAAGATTTTTTTTTTTTTTGGGCACATTTGTTCTCCTGTCAGAAATCTCATGGGAATAAATGTTTGTTTGTTTATGGAAACATAGTACAAACACCCAATAGGAAGCTTCCACTTTTAATAAAAGCAACCTTTGAGAAAAAGACAAAAAGAGTTATTTTGTTTAATGTTTGACTTGAGTTTTGTTCCCAATGGAACACTAGTGTGAGTAAGATAGCAGTATTTTGTCACCTAACTGCTATCCTTTTCAAAATCCAAAATGGGACCACTCACATCCCACTTTTATTAAATAAAACGAGTCAACCATTTTTAATTATTAAAAATAGTGTTTGCAAATTTTTGGATGCTTTAAACTGTCCAAACAGTCCAAGCTATTCAGAAACAGCAAATCCGTTCCGCCACGTCTCCATTGCACATTCCAATATTCGAGCATTCCATTTCCATCTATCCATCTCATTCCACTTCCAACAAGTGTCTCGGACTTGTTTAATAAAATTGAAAACTTTTGGGCCCTATGGCCCATTAAAAAGATTTTAGGCCCAATGGCCAATTTTATTTTATTTTGGGCTCTTTAGCCCATTTAAAACCAAATATTATTTACATATGCTTTAAATTAAAATTCAAGTCAGAAACTTAATAATCTCACATCTAGAGCAAAGCTCTAAATGTGAGGATGTTGGTTTCTAAACTTGAATAATTTCCGAAAATTACATAAAAATTGGATTCATCACTTCTTATCTTTTCAGGGACAATCTTCCAGACCCAGACCCTGCACCCGAAGAAACCCATCTGCTGGACTTACCCCTCGAGCTCCTGGGTGAAATCCTCTCTCGTGTAGGAGAAAATGACATCAGTGAAGCCTTCAAAGCACAGCAAACCTGCAAGAAATTCAGGGATGCCGGAAACCTCTCCATCGTCTACAAACGATGCGAGGTCAATACATCCACTATAAAGAGAGGGCGGGAGTACTATCGTTGGGAGAAGCGGAGATTCCTTCGGACATGCGACCAGGCTGGAAACCACAATCTCCAAATCATTCCAGCAATGTTGGCATTTGCAGAGGGGAATGAAGAGCAAGCCTATGAACTGCTACGCCTGGGGATCGAGGACAACCATAAAGCGACAATCTTTGCCTACGGGTTGATGCTCATGAGCAAGGAGGACCCAGGGCAGGTCGATCAGGGAATCAGGATGATTGACAGGATAGTGACAAAATGGTCAGTTTTCCAAGACACATCCGTCAATGTCCTCGAATGGATGGTTGACCAACCAGACACCCCATTCCTATGGGCTGATCAGGAAGGCAGAGTTTACTGCCCCAGGGATCACGAGGCCATAACAGATCCCAATGATTGGTGTCTGCGGTGCGAGCTATCCAGCTATCTCCACTGGGCTAGCTATATGTTCTGAAGAAGGAAAGGAAGAAGCATGAATCCGAATTTACCCTGCTTTATTTTAATTCCAGTCTAGTAGTAGTATTTGCAAGGGATTTCCTCCTTTTGTGTGTGCAGGTTTGTATTAACTGCACGAAACTCCCTTGCCTCGGATGTATTTATTTGCTTTCCCTAAAATTGGAACTCAACTTTGAGACCACTGAACAATTCTTTACTGCTTTCCTTTTAAAAGATGTCTGCACAGTCCAAGATGAATAAGTGACTGTCAGACCAAAAATATGCTGTTGACATACTCAGTATGTCAGCAGTGCTTCTTTACTGCTTTCAATTAAATAACCAGCAAAAATATGCATAAACTTGCTCTAAATTCACAGGTTGAATTTAGGCTTGTGATTAAATTTTCAAACTTTTAAATTGGGATAATGTAATTGAGAACATGCATGAAATGAATTCCTGAGGTTTTGAGCTATAAAAATTTAATGATGCGATCAGCTTATTGGGTAATAAATCTGCATGTTAGAGATCTTGATTGAATAAATTGTTAGAATTAAGCTTTGATTGAATTTGCGAATATTGTATGACATGAATCAACCATTCCATGTGAGACTTGAGCCATGAGTCATTTTTACTCATTCTTTTCTTTGATGTGTGAATCATTTTGATTAAAGGAAACT
>JAOANR010000004.1:12418969-12453162 GCA_030278955.1 Hygrophila difformis | reverse complement strand
AGTGATAATGGCCAAAAAAATGACCATTATTTTCAATCCATTTCCGTGTCTTAAACGGGCATTTGATCGCATTCCGGTCTTACATTAAGTAAGAAAGCAGTCGAATTGGACTAATTTATGCATAATTGTAAAAATAACCAAGCTGGTGTGAAAAAGACATAAATATGTAATTTTATTACATATTTATGTTAGAAAAATCCAAAAACATGAAGAAAAGAAAGGAAACAAAAAGATGGGGAAAAAGATAGAAAAGCCCACAAAAAGAATATTTTCAGCCCATCTGGCCCAATTCAGCAGGCCCAGGAAGACCTTTGTCGCGGAAGCCCCTTGGGCGATGCAGTGTTCCGCGACAAAGGCATATTCCGCGACCAAGATGGCCCAAATGAAGAGGAGACCAGCCAAGCCCTGGCGCGATGACCTTTGTCGCGATGGCTATGCTCCGCGACAAAGGCATGGTTCCGCGACCAAGATGCACAAATAGAGACACAAGACCCAGTCGAGAAGCCTTGCCACATGCAGTGTGTTCCGCGACCAACTTGATGCTCCGAGACAAGGCTGTGATGTGTGTGATGTGCTAAGAACACAATGGGCTAGAGTCAAGGCCCATGGGCTTAGGGTTACACTTCTATAAATATGAGGTGTCTCCCCATGAGCCAAAGGTTGGATGAAATTTTGTTGATTAGAGTTCTTGAAGGCAAGCATAGGAGTTCTCCCTTAGGTAGTTTAGTGTAGGTTTATATTTCTTGTATTATTTAATTCTTGTTCCTAGATCAGTTTTAGTTTAGTGTTTACTTTTGTTTTCATGGTTTACAGTAACTAGATAGCCACTTTTACACCATGTTTTGTTTCTAAACTCTTGTTTTAGGGTTTGTAATACCCAAAATCATGGGTATTAACAACACCCACTTTAATAATATGGGAAAACATTCATTATTTGTGTCCCAAATCATGAAATGGGTCTCACACCCCATGGATTTATGCTTTCCTTTTCATTTTGGGGTCATTTGACCCCCATTTTGTTATTTTCATGTTACTGTTGGCATATTATGGATAATGTTGTGTGGATGTGTGATCAAACCCCTAGATTAGACTCTGCTTTATTTAATATTCTGCCCTCACCTTGTTATTTTTGTTTAAGCATGTTCTTCCTTATTTTGAATGTTTCTTGCTTATTTTTAGCTTAGAATAGCTTTTTGATCTGAAATAGGGTGAGATTCACGCTGTTTGCATGCCACTGTTCATTTCTGCTTTTTCTGACTTTTGTCCTGAACCACCTTGGGCGCCAACCGCCTTCTGGCGGCGGAGCACGTTCCGCGACAGAATGGCTTGTTCCGCGACCAATGGTGTTTCAAGACACTTGTCTCCATAATTTAAAACCCTTTGTCGCGAGATACCTTGTCGCGGAGCCACGTTCCGCGACAAAACTGTCCATGCATAGCGACAAAGGAGCCAAACTCTTTGCATTTTGTCTCCATGGCTTCTTGTCGCGGCGAGTACCTTGTCGCGGAGACCCACGTTCCGCGACAAAATCTCATTCCGAGACCAGAAAAATTATGCCATGTTCCTTGATCTTTGAACACCTTGTCGCGGAATACCTTGTCGCGGATCCACGTTCCGCGACAAAATTTCCATGCATAGCGACAAAGGTTCAAATGCCTTAGAATTTTATGAAAACACTTTGTCGCGATGTCACACCTTGTCGCGGAACCACGTTCCGCGACAAAATCTTGCATAGCGACAAAGAGGCGTTATGCTGCCAAAAATTCTAAAAACTTGTCGGGATGACCATGTCGCGGATCTTGGTCCGCGACAAAATTTATGATATCGCGACAAGGTTCCTCTCCCTCTATTTAATCTTAAACAAACTTCATTCTCTCCCAATTTTATATTGCAACACTCACATCATAGCCCCACGGGTTAGGATGTAACATTCTGGAATTGCAATATAGGGTGTTATGCTGCCCAAATTTTGATTCTCCATTTGCATCACTTAACTGATTGAACCCTTAACTCATTAATGATTAAAGATTGAGATTAGCAATAATCAAACTTCAATAATCATCATGACTAAAGGAACTTTGTTCAATTGCCATTAAAACATTCTTATATAAACAAAATCTTGATGGCTTAAACAGAGAATCTGGACTGTAATTAATTATGGTAGGAAGGATTATTTAAGACCATCAATTGTGGACCCAATCCACAACCTTGCATGAGAAACCAATGTCTCTCATACACGGGACCTTCTTTTGTTTCTTATTTATTTTGTCTTTGTGTGTTGTGTGGAACCATTAGTAAAGAATACATCAGGATAGTGTTGGCAGGTACTCCCTCGTGGATAACTAGCTCGTATTCTGGGTATTAGTTACTATTGTTATTTTGCATGGTCTGAATGGCCGTCAGTGGAAGCCTTGGCGGTTCGCCCATCCGGGGTTATAATAGCTGCTCGGCTGACTCCCATCCAGATACAGTTTTATTTTTCTTATCTTAATCTCCAAACCCAAATTCCAATCTGTAGTGGGAGTCAGTTGGCATCAGTCAATGCCAACTGATGATCAATACAGAAGGGAAGCATGTAGGTTTTTATCCGAATTCACAGACAGTGGAGGCCCAACTGGTGTTGACACCACCATTATAGGGTCTACACTGTCTAAATTCGCTCCATCCGAGTGATTAGGAAATTGGACAGTAGATGTTTACAGTCCACCTGATTATTATGCCATTACTTTGGTCCCTTGACCACTTCATTCTGTGTTTCACCTTCTGTCTAGACCCGCATCTATATTTTGGGTCAATTAATTTTACACTTCCATATATCTTTATGCATGATAGTATCATATATTACTGTGGTCTGTACTTATTTTGGGATCCTTCCCTTGGACAATAGAAGTCTAAATCTCAAACAGATATTGCTTTATAAATTTCCAACAAAAACCTCTTTATAAAATCCGGATCTGAGTAAGGGATAAATTCTTCAGTTATGACTAATTCATATTCTGTCAAGGGTTGTATTTTGGGGAATTAAGAAGCAGATTCAGCGATTAGGTCTCACCTAGACTGAAAGGGTCTGTGTTTTAACTGAGAGTCTAGTACCTGACAGGGAATGATTTTCAAATCCATTATTTTCCAAAATTGCTGGTTGATGGAAAATGTAAGATTAAGTGCTACACCGAGATGGGGTCTACTTGGATTCAAATACAGTGTGGTAAATAATCTTAGAGGAACATCGTCCAGGCCTTGGTTATTTTCTAAGATAGGGTGAGTGCATCCGGAACGAACTAATTTATTAGTTCGTTTCATTAGTTTGTATCTCATAATCACCCGGAAGGAAGTGAACACACTAGCGGTTCACTGAGAGCCGGGAATTCTTGATCCATACTCCTTCATTCTGATGGGGGAGCTGTCTTTTACTACCAGGGTCAGATTTTCAAAACCTCCGAGTGATAGGATTTTAAATGCTTTCTTTACTGCTTTCTTTTAAACCGCTTTCATTAGAGGTCACTCGGTTGTATTGAGAGTTGTGTAACTGCTACTAGGATCGACAGTTAAGGGATAGTTTAGGGCTTAATTCAAATCTTTGGGTGTGACATGGGAGAATGATAGTGGTACTTGGCATTTCAATAAATGATGTGCCAGGTGTTGCTTTTCCACCATAGATGAAGTAACACACCCAGGCCAGGGCAGTTACGAATCTGTGGTATCTTAGAATTTGCGGTCTTAAGAACATGTAAACTCATATTGCAAGTACCTGTCTGTTAAAGGGAAAGCCTTATTGAGAGCATGAGAATTAGCTATCTGACAGAATTATCCCAAACAAAGATCTGCGTATGAAAATGGAAGTTTAATATTGTTGTATCTCACCCTTGTCCAATTTTCATTCTTTTCTTCCTGTCCTTTCTGTCTACATTGTGACTCAACTTCACGGTTGGCACAATGCACCTTTTCCCTGCTTTCGTAGATAATGTTTACTGCATTCCTAGAATAATTCTTATCCGCTTTCTAGAATAGATTTATTTGCTTTGTAGATTAATTTAATTGCTTTCAAGATCTAGTTTAAATTCATGTTAGTAGATATTAATCATCTTTCAAACCTATTGAGCAATACGAATGGAAAATCTAGTAAAACGACGTGGGACCTGCTTCTATCGCACATCCTCCAGTGAACGATCCGGTCTTACTATAAATTACTGCAATTTTTGACTCCGTGCGCTTTCGGGAGCACAGTTTCTTAACTACGAGCAATAAAAACATGACTATGTATAAATATATCCCTAATCACAACACCGCCATCATAAATTGGTTTCATTGAATAAAATCTAAACCAGGATCATGATTTTTCGGAAAACACTCATGTAGTGGGAATCTGTCAAAAGTTTCATGGCGGGAACTCTCATGGCAAGAATTGATGAGAAGTATCATGGCATACTTGCCGGGGATCCTCAGTGTGACAGGCTGGAGGTCAACCTATCCCGGCTATGCCATGAGATTTGTCAACATTTCATGACAGAGAGGACCACAGCGCCATTTGAAACCAAAGCACCATACTTGAGTAATAAAAAGACTAATAATCTTGACATATCCCTAAACCCTTTCCCGTGAATCATAACGTTCTTCATTTAATAAATCTGACCTGGTATAATTTTAGCAAAAGCTCGGGTTAACGAAACTTGTCAAAAGTTTCATGGCGCCGTTGCCGGGGAGGATGCAGCGCCGTTTTATTTAGAGAATTACATTCCTCATTGCTCCTAGAGTAGCCTATACATATAATTATAGGTATTCACCTTTAGAACCACTTCTAACCTGGGGATTGTACAGGTACTGTCATTATTGAAGCCGTTGTTCTATACAAAGGAGGAAGCAGACGCCAGCCGAGATCCCGTTTAATTCAGAGATAGAAAAGACAGCCCGACGTCTTAGGGCGGAGACTAAACGAAGAAGGGAACGGGAACGACAGGCATTACTTTCGCCAAGCACCAGCAGCGATATTTCCGAAATGGCAAACCCTGACATCCCACCAATCATTCAACCCAATCCCCCACTTCACAACATTGAGGAAGATCCCGAAGATGCTGATCATGATGATTTGGATGATCCCCCCTCCCCAGATCATACAAGGAGGTGGGAATCCACCAAACATGGACCAGCAGCACTTCGAGGCACCCCCTCCCAACCCGAACCAAAACCCACCAAACAACCAAAACCAACCAAATCAACAAAATTTCCCAAACCAACAGAATCAGCAGTACCATAACCCCCATCAGAATCCCCCGAATCCGAATGATTTCAATGATCCGAGGAACTATTTCATGCCTCAGAACTACTACCCACAGCAGTACCAAGGCGGGCCTGAGAACAATCATCAAGCAGCAGCTGCTGCTGATTACATGCAGCCGATTTTAGAGCCATATCTAAACATTCCTGGACAAGCTCCATTCTTGGCCAGGAACTTTGAACTGAAACCGGCCCTAATCAATCTAGTCCAGAGCAACCAGTTTGCCGGAGCAAGTCATGAAGATCCCCATGATCACCTGCAAACTTTCCTAGAATTGTGTGACACGATCAAGAATCGTGATGTACCCGCAAACACTATTCGACTAAGGCTATTTCCCTTCTCTCTGACAAGCGGAGCACGAACATGGTATAAGTCACTGCCCGTAAATCAGAAGTCTACATGGGAAGATGTGATCAGAAACTTCCTAGCAAAATACTTCCCGGAGTCCAAGGTGGATGAATGCCGCTCCAAAATTGCGGAATTCAAGATGAAACCAGACGAGTCCTTGTATGATGCAAAGGAAAGATTCTTCAACCTACTCAGAAAGTGTCCTCAACATGGCTTCCATGACTGGGAGAGACTGAGAAAGTTCTACAGTGGTCTGACCCCAGCATGGAAATCCATGCTTGATGCCGCTGGTGGTCAACATTTGCTCTACATACCGATGGACCAAGCCTGGGCAAAGATTGAAGCCATGAGTGTAAACCGTTCTGTTCTAACTGATGATGGTAATCTCACTCCCCCTCGTAGCTTATGTGCTGTAGGTACAGTACAGAAGTCAGACATTGAAAAGCTTCAAGAGCAAGTGGCAGCGTTGTCTGTGAATCAAGGAGTTGGAAGTTCTGCGCAGGGACAGCAATCTGATGTGATCTGTGGACTGTGTCAAGGTGCTCATGCAACTGACACATGCGAGCAAGTCACAGCTGAGAGCTGTAACTATGCAGGAGCTTTCCCAAATAGACACCCGAATCTGTCTTATTCAAACAACAACGCCTTAAACTCGCACCTCTTGAACAAGCCACAGCAACAGCAGTTCAACCCTCAGCAGAATCAGGGATTCAATCAGAACAGGGGCCAACATTTTCAGAATCCAGGTTTTCAACCTCAGATCCAGCAGAGGCCACCTCAGAATTTCCAGAACTTTCAGCCCAATCAGAGTTTCCAGCCTCAGTTTGTCCCAAACCAAGGCCAGTGGAATCAGAATCAGCATCAAAATCAGAATCAGAATCAAAAGCCTCCTTCAAGGCTTGAGAATCTGATGACTGATTTCATCACTAGTCAGAAAGAGATCAACAATCAACTGCAGGCCTCCATCAGAAATGTGGAGACCCAAGTTACACAGATGGCTAATGAGATGCAGAAAAGGGACAAAGGAACATTGCCTAGTACTGCGGAAAAGAACCCGCAATGCAAGGCAATAACCTTGAAATCTGGAAGAGTACTAGCTGGACCAAGGGGAGCAGATACTGGAGCAGAACTTGAGGAAAATGATGTTGTTGACAATGCTGGTAAGGAAGCTGATAATGGGAACGAAGCAGAAAAAGAGACAGCCGAATTGCAGACTGAAGCTGCGCCTGAAACGGCTGAAACAGATAAGGGTACAGGTGAAGGTACAACTTCCTTCCCTTCACCACCAAAAATTGCTAATAACAAGTACATGCCTAGGATTCCTTATCCTGCGCGGCTTAAAAATAAAGAACATGATCTTAAATTCAAGAAATTTCTGCAACGATTAAAGTCTGTAGAGATAACCATTCCTCTCACAGAAATGATTTCCGAAATGCCCATCTATGCTAAGTTCTTGAAAGAATTGATTTCAGGAAAAAGGCAGGTTGAGCAGGAAGAGGTAATTATTCTCAACAGCACATGCAGTGCCATCGTTCAGAGGAGAATGCCTGAAAAGAAAGAGGACCCCGGATGTTGCACACTTCCAGTACAATTCGGAAAGGCCAAAGTGAGTATGGGGCTTTGTGATTTAGGATCAAGCATCAATGTGATGCCACTAGCTATGGCTGTTCGCCTTAAGCTTGGAGAAATTCAACCGGTCAAGATGAGACTGCAACTTGCAGACAGATCAATCACTCAGCCCGTAGGAATCCTCAAGGATGTTGTGGTCAAAACCGGGCAGGTTCTTTTCCCGGTTGACTTCATCGTCCTCGACATTGAAGAGGATTCTGAAATGCCGCTTATCCTTGGACGCCCATTTCTAGCCACTGGTGGTGCACTGATTGACGCCAAATCCGGAAAAGTCACCTTAAGGGTCGATGGCGAGGAGATCATCTTTGATATGGAGAAATTGCAAAAATTTCCGAATGACAGTTCTTGTTTCTCATTCGAAAATGTAATAGTTAGGGAAGAGCTAGACTCTGAACTTGATTGTGAAATGATGCTGGATGAACCATCAAAGCAGGTACTGAAGCCTGCTGGCGCGGAGCACAAAGGATGCAAAGCCGTTCACTTCGCCGATCCTGAAACAGGGGATTTGGAGGAATTTGACGGCATCGACTTCCATGATGACGCCAACCAAGAGGAGGAAGAGGATCCTGTACTGATGCAGGATCCCGAAGGTAAATCTGTTCTCCCACTACCCAATTCTCGCAAACTACTCCCTTCCGTTGAATGTCCACCAGAGCTTGAACTTAAAACATTACCCGATCATCTCAAGTACGCGTTTCTCGCAGAACATAAAAAGTTACCCGTGATTGTTTCGGCTAAGCTCTCCCAAGAGCAAGAAAATGCTCTGGTGGTCGTTCTTAAGAAACATGTACATGCAATAGGTTGGACCATTTCTGATATAAAAGGAATAAGCCCTTCTATTTGCATGCACAGGATTCTAATGGAAGAAGAGTTTAAACCCTCCCGTCAACCTCAGAGGCGATTGAACCCCCTTATGCAGGAAGTGGTAAGGAAAGAAGTTATCAAGCTCTTAGATGCTGGTATAATCTATCCTATCTCTGATAGCAAATGGGTTAGCCCAGTGCAGGTCGTACCCAAACGAGGAGGGATGTGCATAACCAAGAATGAGCAAGGAGAAGAGGTTGCAACCAGGCCAGTGACCGGATGGAGAGTTTGTATCGACTACCGGAAGCTGAATGAGGCCACACGCAAGGACCATTTTCCATTGCCATTCATTGATCAGATGCTTGAGAGGTTGGCAGGGAGAGAGTTTTATTACTTTTTGGATGGTTATTCTGGTTATAATCAGATTGTTATTTCCAGTGAAGACCATGATAAAACCACTTTTACTTGCCCGTACGGCACTTTTGCCTATCGACTGATGCCTTTTGGTTTGTGCAATGCACCTGCTACTTTTCAAAGATGCATGATGTCTATTTTCTCTGAATTTATCGAAAAATGCATTGAGGTCTTCATGGATGACTTCTCTGTGTATGGAGATACGTTCGAAGATTGTTTGACCAATCTCGCTAAGATTTTAAAGAGGTGTGAGGACACTAACTTGGTTTTAAATTGGGAAAAGTGCCATTTTATGGTCACCGAGGGCATAGTGTTAGGTCATCGCATTTCTCGTGCAGGCATTGAAGTTGATCCAGCCAAAGTTTCCATCATTTCCAATCTCCCTCTTCCTAACTCGATCAAATCAGTTAGGAGCTTCTTAGGGCATGCCGGTTTTTACCGGCGATTCATTAAGGATTTCTCTAAAATTGCCAAGCCGCTCACTAATCTGCTTTGTAAAGAAAATCCTTTCTTAATAAATGAAGCGTGTGTCCAAGCCTTTGACACGCTCAAGAAGATGTTGGTTTCTGCACCGATAGTGCAACCACCCGATTGGTCACTGCCTTTCGAGGTAATGTGCGATGCTAGTGGTCTCGCCGTAGGCGCAGTTCTTGGACAACATAAGGATGGGAGACACTGCGTAATTCATTACGCGAGTCACGCCCTGAATGAAGCCCAAGTCAACTACACCACAACGGAGAAAGAGATGTATGCTGTAGTCTTCGCGTTTGACAAGTTCAGACAGTACCTGATAGGTACAAAGACCATAGTATACACTGATCATACAGCATTGAGATACTTGTTTAGCAAACAAGATGCAAAACCTCGATTAATCAGGTGGGTACTTCTGTTGCAAGAATTCGACATCATAATAAAAGATAGGCGAGGTCGAGATAATGGTGCTGCTGACCACTTATCTCGATTAGATAATCATAAAAAGGAAAAAGCCGTCAATGAAGATTTCCCGGACGAACAGTTGTTCGCGTTGCATCTGCATAATCAAGCTTGTCCATGGTTTTCCGACATCGCTAACTTCTTGGCATGCGGAGTAACCCCACAGTTTTCGAACTATCATCAGAGGAATAAGTTCAAACGAGATGTATTAAGTTACTTCTGGGAAGAACCTTATCTCTTCAAACACTGCCCTGATTTAATAATCAGGCGATGTGTGACCGAGCATGAAGCTTATCAAATTGTCAGAAAATGCCATGAATCAGAATATGGAGGTCACCATGGTCCCGCTCGAACGGCCCACAAGGTCCTCGAATGTGGATTTTATTGGCCTCACATCTATGAGGATTGCAGGACATTTGTTAAGGGCTGTGACAGATGCCAAAGATTAGGAAACATCTCCAAGAGGGACGAGATGCCTCAAAAGGGGATTCTCACACTTGAGATCTTTGATGTATGGGGCATTGACTTCATGGGACCGTTCCCACCATTTGGTGGAAACTACTATATCTTGGTAGCTGTCGATTACGTATCCAAATGGGTCGAGGCTGTCGCATTACCGACCAATGATGGTAGCCAAGTCATCAAGTTCCTCAAGAACAACATTTTCAGTCGATTTGGCGTACCTAGGGTGGTGATATCTGATGGAGGAACACACTTTATTAATAAAGGTTTTGAAACTTTAATGAGTAAAAATGGGATCCTCCATAAGATAGGCACGCCTTATCATCCTCAGACTAGTGGTCAAGTCGAAGTATCTAATCGCGAAATCAAACACATACTCGAAGCCACTGTCGGGATAACCCGTAAGGATTGGGCACGTAAGCTCAACGATGCTCTATGGGCATACCGCACAGCATATAAGACTCCCATCGGGATGTCTCCATATAGGCTGGTCTTCGGAAAAGCCTGTCATTTACCCGTAGAGCTAGAGCATAAAGCTTACTGGGCCGTTAAAACGCTTAACTTCGATCCGAAAGTTGCTCAGAGCAAACGTAAGTTGGACCTCAATGAAATTGAGGAAATACGAGCGCAAGCTTATGAAAGCTCTCGAATTTACAAGGAGCGGACCCAGAAGTTGCACGATCGCCGGATCAAACCTAAGTATTTTTATGTTGGTCAACATGTATTATTGTTCAATACTAGGTTGAAGCTGTTCCCCGGAAAGCTCAAATCTAGATGGGAGGGACCACATGAAGTACTAGAGGTGTTTAAAAATGGAGCTGTCAGGATTCGAACTGGCAGGGGCGATATAGTGGTGAATGGACAACGATTAAAAGAGTACCTTGGACAGTTCGATCCGGAGAAAGAAAGCCAAGCAGTGGCAGACCCGGCTTACACTCAATAAGAAACAGCATTTAAAAACACAAAAAATTTTTAGTTATATATATATATATATAGTATATATTTATAGTACTTATTTCATGACGAGCAAGTACCCAAAGATCAATTAAATATTTAGAGTACTAAGACTCTAAATGTGAGGATGTTGACTTTTGGAGAAATTCTAATGCGTCTTATTTATCTGTCTTGCAGAAATTCGGAACCACCAAAAAGAAGGAGCAGATAAGAGTAACATGGAAAACCAGGTTCTTGGTTGGATTAGTTCTATAAATCTGAGAAAATGTTTTCGGGAATTGAAGAAATTCAATACCCGAAATAAGATTCACAGATAAAATGGAACTGACCCAACCTAATTTTATGCAAGTGGATTGTTTAATTTTTAGCCCAGCATTTTGAATTTACTTGGACTGAATTTATTCAGCCCAAATCAAATAAAATGGACGCAGGCCCAATACCACACTCGGGCCCAGTCCAAGAAAATTTGAAAATTCAAAAAATTCTTTGTCGCGGAAGGTCCTTTGTCGCGATGTCATACATCGCGACCAGGCCCTATTCCGCGACAAACCCCCTTTTTTCCCTCTTGACCCTTCTTCGTTGATTGTCGCGATGCACCTTGTCGCGGAGCATGACTCCGCGACCAAGCCCTGCTCCGCGACACAACCTGCGTTGACTGTCTCCATACTGAACTTTGTCGCGGTAGCCTTGTCGCGGAGCATGACTCCGCGACCAACCCTCAATTCCGCGACCTCTCTCATGTCGCTATGCCTTGTCGCGGAACCTTGTTCCGCGACAAAGTCTCGGATTCCGCGACAAAAGTTCAAGTATTTATACCCCCCCACCCCCTCCAGTTTCTTTTCACCTTCTTCTGTCATTTCAACTTCCCCCAACTTCTCCATCTTCTTTTCCCCATTTTTTTCTCTCATCCGAACGAACACCACGTGTTCTTCGCACCTTAGCATTCCATTTTCAAGGGGAAACTATGGACCGATTTCATGGACTCATTCCCAACCTTGGACCCGTGCCTAGACCCGAGCCAAGGAGGAGAGGGTAAACCCTGTTTTCACCATGGTCATAGCACCCATTCGGACCTGTTTCTTTTTGTTTTGTTTTGTTTTGTTTTGTTTTTCATTTTGTTGTGTTCGTGGTGTGGTGTGGTTAGTATGTGTTTTTAACTCTAGAATTTTTGGAAGTGCTCTCGGTTAGGAGCACTGTTTTAAAACGCCTGAAACCCCATTTTAAAACTGTTAATGGATAAGTTTTTGAGGTTTAAAACTGGAAAGAACAAACTGATGAACATTTGGGTATTGTTTTGAATATCTTGATGTTATTGGTTTGATTGATCTTGATGTGACTTGCACAGTGTTGTGTAGGCGTAATAAAAGAGGTAAGATCTTTTTGGGCACATTTGTTCCCATGTTAGAAATCTCATGGGAATAAATGTTTGTTTGTTTATGGAAACATAGTACAAACACCCAATAGGAAGCTTCCACTTTTAATAAAAGCAAACTTTTAGAAAAAGACAAAAAGAGTTATTTTTGTTTAATGTTTGACTTGAGTCTTTTGTTCCCAAGGGAACACTAGTGTGAGTAAGATAGCAGTATTTTTGTCACCCAACTGCTATCCTTTTCAAAAATCCAAAATGGGACCACTCACATCCCACCTTTGTTAAATAAAACAAGTCAACCATTTTTAAAATTAAAAACAGTGTTTGCAAATTTTTGGATGCTTAAACTGTTCAAACGGTCCAAGCTATCCAGAAACAGCAGATCCGTTCCGCCACGTCTCCATTGCACATTCCAATATTCGAGCATTCCATTTCCATCTATCCATCTCATTCCACTTCCAACAAGTGTCTCGGACTTGTTTAATAAAATTGAAAACTTTTGGGCCCTATGGCCCATTAAAAAGATTTTAGGCCCAATGGCCAATTTTATTTTATTTTGGGCTCTTTAGCCCATTTAAAACCAAATATTGTTTACATGTGCTTTAAATTAAAATTCAAGTCAGAAATTTAATAATCTCACATCTAGAGCAAAGCTCTAAATGTGAGGATGTTGGTTTCCGAACTTGAATAATTTCTGAAAATGACATAAAAATTGGATTCATCACCTCTTATCTTTTCAGGGGTAATCCTCCCATTCCAGACCCTGCTCCAGAAGGAACCAAGTTGCTGGACTTGCCGGTCGAACTCCTTGGTGAAATTCTCTCCCGGATAGGAGAGGATGAAATCAAGGGGGTGTTTACTGCACAACGAGTATGCAAGAAGTTCAGAGATGCGGGAAACCTTGCCATCGTGTACAAGCGATGCGAGGTTAACACCTCCACTGTGAAGAGATGGCAAGTAAGGATCCGTCGGCAGAAGGAGAGATTCCTGCGAAGATGCACAGCGGCAGGAAACCTCAATCTTCAGCTCATCCCAGCACTCAAGGCATTTGCAGAGGGGAATGAGGAGCGCGCTTGTGAACTGCTACGCCCGGGACTTGAGGACAACCATAAGACGTCAATCTTCACCCGCGGATTGATGCTTATGAGTAAGACTGATGAAAGCCAAGTTGAGCAGGGGATCAGGATGATCGACAGGATGGTGACGGATCGATCAGTTTTTCGGTACACGTCCCTCAACGTTCTCGCTTGGATAACTGACCAACCAGACAACCCACAACTGTGGGCAGGCCAAGGAGTCAGAGTCTATTGCCCGAGATGGCATGCACCTCTGAGGAACCGCGATTGGTGCCTGCGTTGTGAGCTTTCCAGCTGTGTCCTCTGGCTCCGATACATGCCCTGAAGAAGAAGGAAGAATCCTAGTCCCATTTTACCCTGCTTTATTTCAATTCCGTTCTTAGTAGTAGTAATCTGCAAGGGATCCCTCCTTTTGTGTGTGCAGGTTTGTGTCAACTGCACGAGAATCCCTTGCATCGGATGTATTTGTTCGCTTTCCCTAAATTGGAACTCAGTTTTTGAGACCACAGGAACAATTCTTTACTGCTTTCCTTTGAAAAGATGTCTGCACAGTCCGAGATGAATAAGTGACTGTCAGACCAAAAATATGCTGTTGACATACTCAGTATGTCAGCAGTGCCTCTTTACTGCTTTCAATTAAATAACCAGCAAAAATATGCATAAACTTGCTCTAAATTCACCGGTTGAATTTAGGCTTATGATTAAATTTTCAAACTTTCAAATTGGGATAATATAATTGAGAACATGCATGACATGAATTCCTAAGGTTTTGAGCTATAAAAATTTAATGATGCGATCAGCTTATTGGGTAATAAATCTGCATGTTAGAGATCTCGATTGAATAAATTGTTAGAATTAAGCTTTGATTAAATTTGAGAATATTGTATGACATGAATCAACCCAACCTTGTGAGATTTGAGCCATGAGTCACTTTTACTCATTCATTTTCTTTGATGTGTGAATCATTTTGATTAAAGGAAACTAGAACTTGCAATTGGGACCGATCCAAGACCATGCCATGTTCCCGAAATCGAGCATATGATCGAGGCACTTAGAAAAAACCCAAATTTTTGGCCTTCGTTTGAAATCCATACCCAAAAATATTTTCCCTTTAGGATTAACCAATTTGAGCCTATAAGCCTAATTTTTCTTTGAAGCCCTCTATATTATTCCTAGCCTTATAAAAAGACCAAGAAATTCAAACCCAAGTGTGCAAGGATGAATTCTATCAAGGCATTACACTTTTTGATCATCAATGAATGAAAACTATAAATCGGTATTCTATAAACCGAATAAAAAAAAAAAAAAAAAGAGAAGAGAGTTGAATGTCATTCAACACAAATAAATTGCAAATGACAAGTAATTAGACAATAGTCTAATATCATGCAATGGAAAACGAAAAACAAAGAAAGAGAAACATTGATGATCATAAATTTTAAATAAAAATTGCCAAGTTATGATAGAACAAATATTTGCCACTTCTTAGCCCAATAATCCCCTTTTCCCACCTAATGTTACAACCGTACGCCCCGTTATAACCCTCAAATAAGACCTCGTGATCTCGATTTGAAGAAATGAGCCGGTGGCGAGTTGGTCTGATTGCAAGCTTATGGGATAATTTAATTAAATGTGATCTTGAGCGTTCATGATTAAACCCCAATTGAGAGTGAGTGAATTTTTCCGATTCTCTTATATGTGAGGCTTGTCTTATTACACATGTTCATGTCATCCTCTAATTCTCATCCCTAATCTTTGCATTTTTCAAACATGATATTCATGAAAGGTTGATGATGATGTTTGATTTGTAGGCCCGATATAGTGAGCAAGTATCATTTCATTAAACACTGCAATCAAGGGAGTTCAATACTTGTAATTTTTGATTGTCTTATCCCAATCCAAAAAGGATGTAATTTATGAAGCCACGAAAATGAATTGAATATGTAGAGTCCGTGTTCTTACGAACATTGACTCTGACTGCTCGGGGACGATCAGTATTAAATGTGAGGATGTTGATAATGGCCAGAAATGACCATTATTTTCAATCCATTTCCGTGTCTTAAACGGGCATTTGATCGCATTCCGGTCTTACATTAAGTAAGAAAGCAGTCGAATTGGACTAATTTATGCATAATTGTAAAAATAACAAGCTGGTGTGAAAAAGACATAAATATGTAATTTTATTACATATTTATGTTAGAAAAATCCAAAAACATGAGAAAAAGAAAAGGAAACAAAAAGATGGGAAAAAGATAGAAAAGCCCACAAAAAGAATATTTTCAGCCCATCTGGCCCAATTCAGCAGGCCCAGGAAGACCTTTGTCGCGGAAGCCCCTTGGCGCGATGCAGTGTTCCGCGACAAAGGCATATTCCGCGACCAAGATGGCCCAAATGAAGAGGAGACCAGCCAAGCCCTTGGCGCGATGACCTTTGTTGCGATGGCATGCTCCGCGACAAAGGCATGTTCCGCGACCAAGATGCACAAATAGAGACACAAGACCCAGTCGAGAAGCTTTGCCACATGCAGTGTGTTCCGCGACCAACTTGATGCTCCGAGACAAGGTTGTGATGTGTGTGATGTCCTAAGACACAATGGGCTAGAGTCAAGGCCCATGGGCTTAGGGTTACACTTCTATAAATATGAGGTGTCTCCCATGAGCCAAAGGTTGGATGAAATTTTGTTGATTAGAGTTCTTGAAGGCAAGCTTAGGAGTTCTCCCTTAGGTAGTGTAGTGTAGGTTTATTTTCTTGTATTATTTAATTCTTGTTCCTAGATCAGTTTAGTTTAGTGTTTACTTTATGTTTCATGGTTTACAGTAACTAGATAGCCACTTTTACACCATGTTTTGTTTTCTAAACTCTTGTTTTAGGGTTTGTAATACCCAAATCATGGGTATTAACAACACCCACTTAATAATATGGGAAAACATTCATCATTTGTGTCCCAAATCATGAAATGGGTCTCACACCCCATGGATTTATGCTTTCCTTTTCATTTTGGGGTCATTTGACCCCCATTTTGTTATTTTCATGTTTATTGTTGGCATATTATGGATAATGTTGTGTGGATGTGTGATCAAACCCTAGATTAGGACTCCTGCTTTATTTAATATTCTGCCCTCCCTTGTTATTTTTGTTTAAGCATGTTCTTCCTTATTTTGAATGTTTCTTGCTTATTTTTAGCTTAGAATAGCTTTTTGATCTAAAATAGGGTGAGATCACGCTGTTTGCATGCCACTGTTCATTTCTGCTTTTTCTGACTTTTGTCCTGAACCACCTTGGGCGCCAACCGCCTTCTGGCGCGGAGCCACGTTCCGCGACAGAATGGCTGTTCCGCGACCAAGGTGTTTCAAGACACTTGTCTCCATAATTTAAAACCCTTTGTCGCGGAATACCTTGTCGCGGAGCCACGTTCCGCGACAAAACTGTCCATGCATAGCGACAAAGGAGCCAAACTCTTGCATTTTGTCTCCATGGCTTCTTGTCGCGGAGTACCTTGTCGCGGAGCCACGTTCCGCGACAAAATCCCATTCCGAGACAGAAAAATTATGCCATGTTCCTTGATCTTTGAACACCTTGTCGCGGAATACCTTGTCGCGGAGCCACGTTCCGCGACAAAAATTTCCATGCATAGCGACAAAGGTTCAAATGCCTTAGAATTTTATGAAAACACTTTGTCGCGATGTCACACCTTGTCGCGGAACCACGTTCCGCGACAAAATCTTGCATAGCGACAAAGAGGCGTTATGCTGCCAAAAATTCTAAAAACTTGTCGGGATGACCATGTCGCGGATCTTGGTCCGCGACAAAATTTATGATATCGCGACAAGGTTCCTCTCCCTCTATTTAATCTTAAACAAACTTTATTCTCTCCCAATTTTATATTGCAACACTCACATCATAGCCCCACGGGTTAGGATGTAACATTCTGGAATTGCAATATAGGGTGTTATGCTGCCCAAATTTTGATTCTCCATTTGCATCACTTAACTGATTGAACCCTTAACTCATTAATGATTAAAGATTGAGATTAGCAATAATCAAACTTCAATAATCATCATGACTAAAGGACCTTTGTTCAATTGCCATTAAAACATTCTTATATAAACAAAATCTTGATGGCTTAAACAGAGAATCTGGACTGTAATTAATTATGGTAGGAAGGATTATTTAAGACCATCAATTGTGGACCCAATCCACAACCTTGCATGAGAAACCAATGTCTCTCATACACGGGACCTTCTTTTGTTTCTTATTTATTTTGTCTTTGTGTGTTGTGTGGAACCATTAGTAAAGAATACATCAGGATAGTGTTGGCAGGTACTCCCTCGTGGATAACTAGCTCGTATTCTGGGTATTAGTTACTGATTGTTATTTTGCATGGTCTGAATGGCCGTCAGTGGAAGCCTTGGCGGTTCGCCCATCCGGGGTTATAATAGCTGCTCGGCTGACTCCCATCCAGATACAGTTTTATTTTTCTTATCTTAATCTCCAAACCCAAATTCCAATCTGTAGTGGGAGTCAGTTGGCATCAGTCAATGCCAACTGATGATCAATACAGAAGGGAAGCATGTAGGTTTTTATCCGAATTCACAGACAGTGGAGGCCCAACTGGTGTTGACACCACCATTATAGGGTCTACACTGTCTAAATTCGCTCCATCCGAGT
Source organism: Hygrophila difformis (assembly GCA_030278955.1). NCBI lineage: Eukaryota > Viridiplantae > Streptophyta > Magnoliopsida > Lamiales > Acanthaceae > Hygrophila > Hygrophila difformis. Next base: position 12,435,236 of record JAOANR010000004.1, on the reverse strand, counting down.
GATTAGGAAATTGGACAGTAGATGTTTACAGTCCACCTGATTATTCTGCCATTACTTTGGTCCCTTGACCACTTCATTCTGTGTTTCACCTTCTGTCTAGACCCGCATCTATATTTTGGGTCAATTAATTTTACACTTCCATATATCTTTATGCATGATAGTATCATATATTACTGTGGTCTGTACTTATTTTGGGATCCTTCCCTTGGACAATAGAAGTCTAAATCTCAAACAGATATTGCTTTATAAATTTCCAACAAAAACCTCTTTATAAAATCCGGATCTGAGTAAGGGATAAATTCTTCAGTTATGACTAATTCATATTCTGTCAAGGGTTGTATTTTGGGGAATTAAGAAGCAGATTCAGCGATTAGGTCTCACCTAGACTGAAAGGGTCTGTGTTTTAACTGAGAGTCTAGTACCTGACAGGGAATGATTTTCAAATCCATTATTTTCCAAAATTGCTGGTTGATGGAAATGTAAGATTAAGTGCTACACCGAGATGGGGTCTACTTGGATTCAAATACAGTGTGGTAAATAATCTTAGAGGAACATCGTCCAGGCCTTGGTTATTTTCTAAGATAGGGTTGAGTTTTCTTTCAACTGCTATCCTCTTCTGCCAAAGCCTACTTTTGAGTCCTGAGTGAGTGCATCCGGAACGAACTAATTTATTAGTTCGTTTCATTAGTTTGTATCTCATAATCACCCGGAAGGAAGTGAACACACTAGCGGTTCACTGAGAGCCGGGAATTCTTGATCCATACTCCTTCATTCTGATGGGGAGCTGTCTTTTACTACCAGGGTCAGATTTTCAAAACCTCCGAGTGATAGGATTTTAAATGCTTTCTTTACTGCTTTCTTTTAAACCGCTTTCATTAGAGGTCACTCGGTTGTATTGAGAGTTGTGTAACTGCTACTAGGATCGACAGTTAAGGGATAGTTTAGGGCTTAATTCAAATCTTTGGGTGTGACATGGGAGAATGATAGTGGTACTTGGCATTTCAATAAATGATGTGCCAGGTGTTGCTTTTCCACCATAGATGAAGTAACACACCCAGGCCAGGGCAGTTACGAATCTGTGGTATCTTAGAATTTGCGGTCTTAAGAACATGTAAACTCATATTGCAAGTACCTGTCTGTTAAAGGGAAAGCCTTATTGAGAGCATGAGAATTAGCTATCTGACAGAATTATCCCAAACAAAGATCTGCGTATGAAAATGGAAGTTTAATATTGTTGTATCTCACCCTTGTCCAATTTTCATTCTTTTCTTCCTGTCCTTTCTGTCTACATTGTGACTCAACTTCACGGTTGGCACAATGCACCTTTTCCCTGCTTTCGTAGATAATGTTTACTGCATTCCTAGAATAATTCTTATCCGCTTTCTAGAATAGATTTATTTGCTTTGTAGATTAATTTAATTGCTTTCAAGATCTAGTTTAAATTCATGTTAGTAGATATTAATCATCTTTCAAACCTATTGAGCAATACGAATGGAAAATCTAGTAAAACGACGTGGGACCTGCTTCTATCGCACATCCTCCAGTGAACGATCCGGTCTTACTATAAATTACTGCAATTTTTGACTCCGTGCGCTTTCGGGAGCACAGTTTCTTAACTACGAGCAATAAAAACATGACTATGTATAAATATATCCCTAATCACAACACCGCCATCATAAATTGGTTTCATTGAATAAAATCTAAACCAGGATCATGATTTTTCGGAAAACACTCATGTAGTGGGAATCTGTCAAAAGTTTCATGGCGGGAACTCTCATGGCAAGAATTGATGAGAAGTATCATGGCATACTTGCCGGGGATCCTCAGTGTGACAGGCTGGAGGTCAACCTATCCCGGCTATGCCATGAGATTTGTCAACATTTCATGACAGAGAGGACCACAGCGCCATTTGAAACCAAAGCACCATACTTGAGTAATAAAAAGACTAATAATCTTGACATATCCCTAAACCCTTTCCCGTGAATCATAACGTTCTTCATTTAATAAATCTGACCTGGTATAATTTTAGCAAAAGCTCGGGTTAACGAAACTTGTCAAAAGTTTCATTAAGCATATGTCCTTTTAGTCCTCGATGTTTAAGAGATATGTGCCTGATATTTGTGGAGAATTATATGCCAATTTCCAACCTGATTTGATTGATCCTATTTCGGCTTGGTTCTGTAGAAAGTTGATTGATCTGTCCCCTTTTTTCATCAACATGTTGTTGCAACTACTGTCCAACGATTAGTTGGAAAGCCCCTTCGATTATCCTGGTGCATCAGTTTCGAAAGTTGGATCTACAATTTCTTCTGGGAAACGGGCTGCCTTCGGAAGGAACTTCGTGAGCCCTTCTGTGCTCACTTTGAAGTACTCTTGTCTGTTTAGGCTCAATGCTTTGAATATCATCCTAACATCTAATGCTAGCCAATTGAGTACTCATATGGGGAAGTTGCACTACTCCATCGAAAACTGCCCTCAAATTCTCAACTATGGGTGGCTGATCTTAAAGCACATGCTTCGATTGGCCCAGACCAAGATTAGTCACAATACCCGTTTTCCATATCCTGCACCGATTACATAGTTTTCCGATTCTCAGGAATAAGTGGTTGATGGTGAGACCACCCTCAAGAGTAAGCCTCACCAGCCCTCTCCAACATTAGATGGTCTTCACAATGACTTCAAAATTGGAGCCTCAAAGGACTGAATTCTACCTGGTATCTTACATTAAAGAGGAACTATTGGCCGTCGAGAAGCAGCTCAATGAGCTTAGTGATGACATTATGGGCCAGAAACATAAGCTTTGCCAACTGATTGTTGTGTTACCTCGATCCTTTGAGTCTGAACCGTACGAGGAAACAACTTCTGATGCGGAGGCATGATCCAACCAATCAAGGGGAGTCTACAGGAAAGGTTTTGCTTGTTCTAACAACCTTCAAACACCTCTGAACTTCTATGTTGAAACACTTTATTTTTTGAAATATTCTGATATATATTGATTTCTGACTTGATGAAGTGTTCATATTTTTTGGTGCATACTTAACAACTTATTTCGATTTCTTGCTTTCGGATGTTATGACTGCTTGCCTTGGATCATAGCTGATTTTTCATTATGTTTATGTTTTGATGATGCATACTTAGATGATCAATTTGGTAGTCTATTTGATTATATCTAATTTTATTATGATGCCTATATGTTGTTGAACTGGTGAGCTGTCCTGCCGTTCCATGAATTTGAGCAGATCATCTTCACAAAGGGGAAGATTGTTGGGACATTGTGTTAAGAGACTTGTGTAGATGCTCCTTGTCCATCCGATGTTGAAGCAACATTTCAACAAGTGTTGCCGCAACTGAAAAGGATGAAAGAGCAGATGAGGTATCCACTATTCCCTAACAAACTTTGCAGGCTTTAGAATATTCTGGAAAATATTCAGACCCTTCTCTACATCATTTGGTAGGAGAGTATAGCAGAATTGTTCACAAGAAAAAGAAATAAAAAAGGGATTTCAAGGCTTCTAGGGAGAAGATTCAAGGACACTGGTGGATTGCATTGTTGAAGCATGAGGAAGCTTCAAACAACTGCTGTTGATAATAAGGGTGTACAATTAGTTGTTTGGACAGTGAGTGCTAGCAATCTGTTCATCTAGACACGGGAGAGTTAAATGAATTCGTCAGCGAATTAAATGAATTCATAAGTGAATAGGATATAAGAAATGGGTTTATAAGTTTTAAACATGGTTGAGGATGCTAGTGAAAGTTGTCTGGCTCGGTAAGCCTCCGGATATAGATCAGGTTGATCGAACTGGGTGGTCCGATTATTATGTGCATTACTTTATATTCCGCACTTTGTTCTATATACGTTCTTCTGGTTGTTGATTGCAGGTAGTTGACACAACACAAACAATGAATATTGAGTTAAGTCTATTAGTTTGGGCCTGTGAGGCTAATTGAATTTTCAACATATGTTTCTTGAACCGATAAATTTGCTTTATTTCATTTTGACCCTCAAAATTTTAAATTTAAATTTATCATTTATAATCAATCAAATGACCTATTTTTACTATATTTCATTTCCGATTATATATATACCTTTCATAATTATATTTTATTTATTTTCTTTTGGTTTTAAATTATTTTATTTTCCAAACTTTAAAATTTATCATTCATTTAGGGATAGTGGAAGCTGGAATTTTATTGAAAATATATTTATAATCTATATAATATACTCCCGTCGAAATGTCATACTTATTATATTTGGATGTTCCATAATAAATGTCTTGTTTTACAAATAGAAATAATTTTCTCCTTTTAGAACTATGTGGGGCCCATCATATACTCACAAACCAATCTCACCTTAATTTACGTGCCCAACAATAACAAGACGTTTCAAATGGGACAGAGGGAGTATATAAAAACAATAACCCTTATGAACATTAACCTATTAACTATCTCTCACAACAATTCTATTATGAACATTAACATTACCTATTTCCTCAACATTCACTTTTTGCATGTAATCCAATATACATTTTTAACAACTAATAACTCAAAATGTGTACAAGTAAAAATTCTAAAAGTTTGATATTTGGAAAATACAAGTTGAGACGATTCCAACAAGATCTCACATAACTATGTTTTTTATTTTGTAGAAACATGATTCAAAATAGATTATAAAAAGTAACAAAAAGTCATTCATCTTTCACTATAAAAAAAGGAGGAAGTAGAAATTATACCAAATATTCAGTAAAAACTTTATGGGTTCATATTATATTTATTCTTTAAATATAATTTCAAATTTGTTATTATTCTTAACAAATACTTTATGGATAAAAATTATAGTTAAAGAAAATATGATAAAATATTTTAATAAATAATTTACAGATAGAATATATATTTGTTAACGGATAACAAGTATTTGTATTAGATAAATTAACTAAATTAGATAAATTCAATACATCAGTAAGTTGATCAAACTATGGCTATACATCCCACAAAATCGTATCATTATTAAAATGGTTAGGATGGTACATTCAATCATGTTTTTTGCATAATCATTTATAAAATTTTAATTTATCCATGGATTGATTCACAAGAGTATTTTCTTATATTTTTCTAATTTAATTTGGAAATATCGATCACGAGACTTTAAAGCATAATACGAGCAGGGTCAGCTGAGTGAAAGACATGCTAGCTGGAGCATGATTCAAATATACCTTTCCATATGTGATCGACTACAACAAGGACAAAGTATAATACAATTAGAGATGCACTGATAAGGCGATTAGCAGTAGCATCCTATGTAACAACACCTCTACTAGGGTTTGCGTACAGAAGGAATCGGAGACTGATCATGACTTTGGAGAACTGTTCAGATTGATAGAGAAGCACACATAAAGGGAATATTCTTTTCTCGAAGGAGTCCTCTATTTTGAGAACATGTTATGTATACGTAACGGATCTGTTAGAGAATTTCTAACAAAGAAAGCCATACGGTGGTGGCCTTATCTGATATTTTGAATGGATAACAACTATGGGAATATTGTTAGAAAGATTCAACTCGCCAAGGATGCAGAGGCAAGTTACTGATTTTATATTAATTTGCCTCGTCTATATATAGGCGAAGTCTACTATAAAGTCTCATTTATTGATATGTCCATGGGCTTTGTACGGGGATAGCCTTAAACTGATAGAGCTAAGGACTTCATTTTTTATTTTGATTGATCATTTCAAAAAGATGGCTTATTTTATCCCATGTGCGAAAACCACTGTATGGAAGTCTTATAGGAAAATTATTCTCCAAAAAGGTGGTATGCTTACACGGAATACCCAAGACAATTGTATCGAACATAGATTTAAGTTTGTCAGTTATTTTTTGGAAAGGATTGTGGTATGAGATGGACACTACGTTTTTGTTTTAAAAAGCCTAATATCCCAAAACAGATGGTCAAATATAGGCAGTCAACCGAGTATTTGGGTAATTTACTATGTATCATAACTACGACTAGCTTGAAAAGCTGGGATGACATCCTACCTTAACAGGCACATCTACAGTGCTACTCACATGTCACCGTACGAAGTGGTGTATGGCTTAATAATCTAACCCCACTTGATTTGGTTAATGGATCAACCTCCTCGAGGGGGACGTGGGCATCGTATCAAATGGACTGATGATTCTAACATTCCCAAAAGAGCCTGTCTCAAAACAAAGAACAATGAAATTCACTAACCCCTTTCTAGATATCTAAGCCAATAGTAAAATCAAGTGGAGCTGAAGGATTCAATAGATGATAGTTTAGGAATAAAGTTGATGATCTACATAGATTAATACAGGGGAAGCCTTGGCGTAAAAATTTGGGTCGAGTCCCATTGCACACGTCCCAGTTACACCCACTTATAGATATTGTTCGCTTTAGGCCAATCCTTCTCATGGATTTAAAACATGTTTACAAGGGAGAGATATTAAAATCCACCCCTTAGGGACCGAGCGTCCTGACATATCAGCCTGGTACAGGCTCTGATATGATCATCTGTAACGTCTGACACTTGTAGATATTGTTTTCTTTGGTCAACCCTCCTCACAGCTTTAAAATATGTTTACAAAGGATAGGTATCCACACACACGTGTACGTATAAAGTATACTTCGTTCATCTCTCCAACCGACATAGAATATTATAACTCACCAACATAAACGACAAACCTCAATATGCATAGAAATAAGTCAAAGCAACATAAAGAGGTAAAAAAACCGAGACAAGGTCACCGCCGGTCGGAAAACGTCGAGTCAAAGGGGGCTTATGTTCGTTCAACACTGGGAGGTTTAAATAAGATGGCTAAAGGTTTCAACAACTAGAGATTCAACAATGAAGGGTTTCAACAATCAGGAAATTTAACAACTCAAAATCCTCATGGCACGATGTAACAAAAATGCAAACATGCCACACCATATCCAACATGTCACGCCACATGAAAAGAGATGGGGAATATGTTAAGTATTGGGGGTTGACGCCGCATCCAGTCTCCGCATGAGATACGACAAGGTTCAACAACATCCCGCGCCACTATACAAAATCACAATTCAGCCATTCCAGTCTTGTTTTATTTGCATTATCTACTTGTTCAATCTAGTTGTTTGATGTTTAATCATCTAGAATACTTTGTTAATTACTTTCATTTGGACATGGCTCTATACAAGGGCTTCGGATATAATCATTTTACTCTCTTTGCATTTTGAATCAAAATCCCTGTTTACTAAAAGTCCTTTCCGAGAGCTCCCAAGCTCTCAACTTCTTGTGACAATCCTTTGGAGGATCACACTACCATTGAATGTTCGAAAGTGATGTTTTGTCTTGTTGGTCAAGTCTCTTGAGTCCAATTCCCCTTCATCAATGGGCTTCATTATCCATTTTACTTTTGTATTCTTCATTTTACCGATGTCTAGCTCCATCCAATCAAATATTAAACATAACAAGGATGAAGGATCTATGACAATTTGTGTTTCGCTTGGCTTGCGATTCTATAATGTGCTGCTTAAATGGGTTACCGGCTTACCGCGACCATTTATGCCTTCTACGGTATCTTCAATCCTTGGTCAAATTTCCTTTTAAAAATACTAGTGGGATTTCGAAACCTCAAAACGTGTTTGCGTGTTTTCTGCATATACATCATGTAGTTAATTGATCTTCGATCACGTATATACATTTGGGGAGGGAAATCTTTAAATCCCGAGCATTTGGGCTCTAAGTATTTTGTATAATTATATTTTGGCCTCATGCATATTTTACTCTAATGTGTCAGTATGATTTTCTTCTAATACTAGGAAAAAATATTATGAATTCATTTATCTGATTGACTGAGGCCCCGTTCTCTAAAACTTATTTTCAGACATTATTACTTATTATTGATAAAAATCAAATCAAACCGGATCAGATAAGAAACATTAAGATCAGACTAGATTAAATAAGATCAGATCACAGACCAGATCAAATCATTATAATAATATAGAGAAAATTAGATCAGACCAGACCGGATTATTCAGACCAGACTAGTTAAATTCAAATCAGATCAGACCAGATCACCAGACCAAAAAAATTAAGGACTAGAGAACAACGTCTGACTCTTATTAGCATCTTTTGTAAGGATCAACAAGGCGTGATATTTACTGCGACAATAACACAACACTCACTTTTCCCCAATTAAGTTGTGTTATAACTAGGGCTAAACATAATTATTACACATTTAATATGTAAGATGGTTGTAATATGTGTGTGTATATATAAGCATGAAAGACATGAATATTTTCATTTAGTTATCGAATTCGGTCATTGTATTTTTGGGAGCTAACGAGTTCAAGTCACAAATTAAACTCGGTTTCTAAAATAAAAATTTCTCATAGTCTAAAGCATATAAGAAAAAACAAAAGTCAAATAATTAATAATTTATACTTAAATGTAGTTACTCACCAGAAATCCCATGGTTTTTGGCGAATGCTTTTGTTTTGAGTAAAGTCCATCCATCTTCATCATTTAGAAGTCCAATTTCTTTGATATAACCTTTTGATGCAACACCTATTATGCGGGTTGTTATCATCACTTTGCTGATTGAATCCTGAGTTAGAAAACCATGCTTTAAGCCATTCCAGTGATCGAGCTTCCATAAGTCATCAAGAACAATTATGCATCTTTTGTTCATTTGAATTTGACTCAAATTCTGAATCAAATTCGTGTCACTCAAAGTGGTGATTTGCTCAGTAATGCTTGGGTTCAATTGCTTAAGAACATCCTCCAAGACAGATCTGATTCGGCTCTGCTGTGATATGCAAACCCATGCAAAAGATTCAAAGGAGCGTTTGACATCCTTGTGATTGTAGACCTTTCGTGCTATTGTGGTCTTGCCAATACCACCCATGCCCCATATTGTAATGAGGTGGTGTTGTTCATCTTCAACCACAAGAGACACAAGGTTCTTAAGCTCTTGATCCTTTCCCACGAAACAATCATCACTCTGAAATGGAGAAGTTTTCCTTTTCCATTTTTGGTTTTCATCATCGATAGGATTGATGGAACTCTCCCCTCGAATGATGCTTTTTATGCCATAATGTCTCATGCTATTGGCGACCGTTGCAAGCTCAGATTGGATTTCTGAAATCTCAGAGCCTATTTGGTGAATGGTGCTGCAATCCTTCAAGGCACAGGAAAATCGACGAAAGATTTGTTTGAGGAAGCCCCCTCTTCTTGTGGATGCAAGATTGAAGGCGTATGTTTCAATTACATCTTCAGCTCTGTAAGCAAGATCCCTAACCCCGGAGATCCACTTGCGTACAGTTTTACTTTCAGATTTTCTTTTGTCTGCATCTTCAAGGAGATTTTCCATCTCCTTCAACTGATTTTCTAATCCCTTCACTTCCCTGCTCACACCTAGAAGAAAACGGACTTCTTCCTCCGATAAATCACGTAGAGTGCCAAGAACAATGGATACCACTGCGTTGGCCATCTGATTCAGTAGTGATTGCCTTTTGCTTGCGGACCACTTCTTTTCAACTCATTTTTTTCTTTGTTTTTTCAGTGTTTTCTGTAAGTTGTAGCAACAAAGAAACAACCAGTACTCTGTTTCAAGTTATACTAATGTTATTGCTCATCATTGAGGGTCAACAAAGACAGCTACGGAAAGAGCCTTGAAAACTCATCCCACATGCGCCATTAACAAATTAAAACTCCAATCATTGAAATAATAAGCAATAATATTTCTTACTGAAATGGGCCAGCATATATATTATATTGAAGACATTCTCAATAACTGAACCAATTTCATCGTGTCTTTTATTTAACTAGTATTATCCCGCCCAATGGGCGGAAATATAGACAATATGAATAAAAATATTCAATTTAACAAATAAAATTGTTCAATTTTATTATGTCGATTATATTTCCCAAACTCGTTAAATTATTTTAAACATTACGTTAGTACATCTATACATTGCATAGCAATCGACCAATAGACATATGCCATTACCAATATTTATAGACTAAAATTTAGTATCTTAAAAATATGATTCTACGAACAATAAAGGACAAAAAATGAAAAAAAAATATAAAAGACTTGATTATTGATATTAATTCACCCTAAAGCGTTGATAAATTTTCCAAATTAAATTAGAAAAATATAAGAAATACTCTTGTGAAGAATCCATTGACAAATTAAAATGACTATAGTTTCATCAATTTATTGTAAATTTATCTAATTTAGTTAATTTATCTAGTACAAATATTTGATATTCATTAATTAATATTATATCAATATATAAAGTTCTTATTAATAATTTATCATATATTGGCTACTTGGCTACTTGGCTGACTACTTGGCTCGCAAAGCGGCGATGGATGAGCAGTTCTTTACGACATGGGTGTTTCCTCCGGACGGACTTGGAGCGATCCTGCAGCGAGATTCTGAGGGTGTTCGATACCCTAGGCGGTGACTTGTAGGGTGTCGGATTGTTATTTGCTGTAATTTTTTCTTTTTCGTTCTCTTTAGCTTGCCTTTTGGCTATTACCAAAAAAAATAATTTATCATATATTATTTAACTATAATTTCAATTCATAGAGTATTGGTTAAGAATAATAACATATATTGAAATTATATTTTAAAAATAAATATAATATCCACCATTAAAGTTTTTGCTACATACTTTATTTGGTAATATTCTTTATCTATAATAATTAATGAAATTAAATTATCTATTGTGAATTTCTTTCAAATTTGATTATCCTATATTTTGAAAGTGCATTATGTTTTTATATTATTCCTTCATTTTTTATAGTGATTTTTTTATAATGATTGACTTTTGCTATTGTTTATTATCCAACTTTGATTAATGTTCATACAACATCTACCACTACAAAAGAAAAATATCAAATTATTATAATTTTTATTTTTATATATTTTGAGTAATTGATGGGTTATTGATAATTAGGAATGTTTATTGGATTGCATGCAGAAAGTAAATATTGAGGATATAGATAGGTTACTGTTCATAAGAGAATTTTTGTGAGAGATAATTGATAGGTTACTGTTTATAAGGGTAGTTTACTGTTTATAAGGGATATTTTTTTTCATATATAATATAGATATAGATATAGATATAGATATAGATATAACATTAAACGAGTAATTCAATTACCTTTTCTAATGCCTTCACTTCACTACTACGTACAGGGGCGAAACCATGGCTACTAAAGGAGTGGCTTGGGCCCCTCCATGATTTTTGTTTTTTTTTTTGGTGAACAATGATTTTTGTTCTATAGTCTAAATGTATACAGTTTAGTGATATGATAATGGAAAAAAACCTTCATTTTTGGGATTTTTAACCTTTCCCAAAGTAATTTTTTTGCATACACAAATTAAAGTTCAAATCCTAAACATTGCTTAAGGACTTGAATCCCAATCTACTCAAGTAAATTACTGTTGGTGGGATTTTTTAACTATTGATTTATATTCTCATTTTGTACTGAAAAATATCCTATAGTTTATTCTTGGTTTTTGTATTTATATTTCGTGATAATTTTTTTAGTGGAAATGAGCCCTCCTTAAAAAAAATCTTAGTTTCGCCATTGACTACGTAGGGTTCCAAGAGCCATGGTTACCACTGCCTCTGCCATTTGATGGTTGTAACAAAACAAAACTACAGCGTCAGTGGGACTGTGTGATTAGTGAAGACACCTGGAATTGATTGAGATAAATACGGGAAATTATGTTGATAGTGAAACAAGGCAGACACAGCTAACAAGTCATGAAAGATACTACACAGAGATAATGCCACTATGTGAGGAATAAGAACTAGAAATGTTTTTTTACGTATCTATAATTGCCAATTTCGTCTTTTAATTTTGTTTAATTGTCAAAATAATTCTGTAAATATCCTATTGTAACAAGCACGCACTTTAATCGCGGGATGAGGGATATCCATAAGATGAGGGATATTTCTAGTTAAGAGTTCTTGAAGAACATGGGCGGATCTATTCAGTCGATAAGAGTGTCACATGACACTACTTAAATTGATGAAACTGTTATTTTAAGGTAGATTTTTTTTTAAAAAAATTTAACTAGATTGGGGTTGGTGTCACCAGTTAATTTTTATGGTCACATCACAATCATTCATCTCAACCAAATTTTCCACTATTCCTCTATTTTTTTGGGATACCACCTAAAAAAATTTCTGCATCCGCCTCTCTTTTGAAGAAGGGCATGCTTAATCAAATAAAAGGCACCTCTCAATCAATGAAAGCTTCCGCTCTCAATTAGTTATGTGGGCAACTCTCGTGGCTTAGTTTCCTTCTATTAATAGAAAGCCAGAATAATGATATACTATCTCACTACGTTCATTTTTAAATGCACGTTTTGACTTTTGTTACGGTTCATTGACTAACTTTGACCCGACTTTTTAATACAATTATATAAGATAAAATATAGTCAAGTGAGATCTTGTTGGATTCGTCTAATCGCATACATTTAGAATATCAAATTTTTATAAATTTTACTTGTATGGAATTTGAGTTATTACGGATTAAAAATATGTACTGAATGGGTCCGTAGCACTTATTTAATAATGAAAGAAGTACTAGTATCTATATTCAAAGACTTTATTCTCACGTAATCAACCATTAACACACATTTGGAGTAGTTCAGTGGGTCCTTTCATTTGGCCATTAGTCTTACTTGCCACTTGCCACTTGCCACATGAAAGTCAACGTACACAACCCTCAGTCCTGCACTGCACACGCCACATGAAAGTCAACACCCTAGTTCCCTACTCCACCCACAAGTTGCTGTATTATAAAAAAAAATTACATCAACTACAGTATAATCCAAAACTAGACAACTAGGACCATATTAAAATTTCAACTTTATCTCCATTTAATTTTTAGTTTTCTTTATTACTTCCTCTTTCCCAATTAAGATGTGTTTTTTGACTTCTGCACACAATCCAATGCCCTTTCTAAATCATTAATATCTCAAAATATACATAATTAAAAATTATGTAATATATATTCGAAAACTATATAATTAAACGAATCTAACAAGACCGAACTCCACAATTTTTTCCAAATATATATTACAATAATATTGGGTCAAAGTTGAACAATTAACAGTGTCAAAAAATAAACAGGATAACTAATGTGGGACGGAGGGAGTAGTATTTTAGAAAGTTTCCCAACTCACTGAGTTAGTGGGGTAGATTGTAGACCACAGCAGAATGATTCTTAATTTGATTTGAATCTGTGTACGCAGATGTTTAAGAGGGTGTTTGTATGTGCAATTTGGATAAAAAAAATTTAATTATTGCATTTTCAAAACTTAAATATCAAGTTAATTATGTTTTTTGGTGACACGGCCTAAAAAGGAGAGCAAATAAAGGAAAAAGAAAAAGAAAGAAAACAATGTATCAAAAAGAGCCTATCTACGCAGAAAAACCGTGCCCTCCGCATCAAGATCCAGAAAAGGCTTAACTTCATCCGGAGGGAATGCCTAGTATAAAAGCACTCCAAATCAACCGCCCTACGAGCAAATGCATCCGCCACCTGATTACCCTCACGGTATACATGCCGCAACTGACACCCCTCTATAGTTCGAAGCAAATGCCGAATCACATCCACAATAGGCCAATACCGATGACTCGTATTGGCAACTCCCATAACCAAACGCACCACCTCCAAGGAGTCCACATAACAACGACGCAAGACAATGTCATTATGTCTAGCTAACTCAAGACCAAATCGAAGCGCCAATAATTCCACTTCCAGGATGTCACGCCCCACCAGTCTACCACCACATCCCATCCTCCACTCTCCATCCGACCGGCGGACAACAGCGCCATAACCTGCCCCACCTTTATCACCCAACACGCATGCGTCGGAGTGTAGGAGCCAACCCCCATCATCTGGTTGTTTCCAACAAAGCGACCTCACCGCCCTCTCCCGCACAACCCGAGCAAGTCCCACAGTTAATCATGTTTGAGTATGTACCTTCCAATAAAATAATTTATTACTTGTATTTTGTTGTAATGATAATGCTATTTTTCTACAGTTTGGTGCTTAGGAGTGAATTAGAATTGGAAATACGATTATATATCAAAGTGGAAAAGAATCTCCAACTTGTCCTGCCCTTCCAATGAGATCTGATTATATTTGCATTTTTCTATCTCAAATGTTGGAAGACCAATTATATTCTTCAAATCACTTGGCATCTTAACAATCCGTGAACCTTCCAAATCAAGGATTATTAGGTACGTCAAATTTCATATGCAAAGAACACACTCTTTCAAGTAAAGTTCCTGCACTGGAATTAGATTTCCAATCTTCCTCAGTAACTTTTCTCTAAAAATAATCTCGCTGAATAATAGTTCTATTATAGAACTTTGAGCAATCTAAAGTCATGAATATTAAAATGCACTTGTCTGAATTCCAATTGTACTCGTGGTGCTATTAATGAGTAGAAAAGAATGGATATGTTTAATGTTGAGTCAAGGTTTTAACGGAAGTTCAACACCGATGATCGAACCTGCTGTATGAACCTCTTAGACTGCATTGTCCTCGATTGCAAAATGGATAGAGTTTGCAGTTCTCCACTGGCCAGCATCTCCAACGGTTCCTTCCTTGTCTTGGGGATATTTTACTAATGTTTCCTTGCAAGTTATCCCTTCCCAAGACAGGTAAGGAGTCCACCAGGCAACAAGATCAATGGAAATAAGGAAGGTTCTATTTCCTTACCTAGATGATGGCCTTACCAATTTAAAAGGGATTTCAGCTGAATAGAGACATATACAATCTACATCAATTATTCAAGCTCTCTGAAATTCTCTCTAAGCATCCAGAGTACATCGTGCGAAAGAAATACATAGATATTGCAACCCTTGCTCGAGTCTCATCCATTTGCTGCAAGATCGATACACCTTGGACTGAATCATTGTGAGAAGGTGTTCGTGAATCTTTAAGTGTTTGGTAAAGCACTTACGGACAAAGTCCATGGCCATTTACCCAGATCCGCGCATTCATTTCATCTACAACAATTGGAGGGGTTGCTTCACAGGCTTCGACGGGGGAAACTCAAAAACGGTCTTCTTTGGGGAGTTGAAATGGGTGGGAGAGACCTATACCAAAACTGATGATAGTTTTGGTCACTACAACTACCCGCTTGGCGATTGGAGTGAAGGCGTACTCAATATTTTACTATTGTGTGTGGTTGTTTGCCATAAGTTCAACACATAGTAAAATCACCTCCTGGATTGGTATCCCCCAGACGTAGGCCGAACTGGGTTAATGATTCCTTGTGTTATTTGTTTACTTTATGCGTTTTTATTTATTCCGTTGTGCTTAATATCTCGTATTATTGATCTGTGTGTCATTGTGATAGATTGAACTTGTACATTGAACCACGATAAAAAGTACATAACTTTCTAGATCAAGTGGACCCAACAAGTGGTATCAGAGCCACTTTCTTGCGAGAGAGATCCAACTAGCAAGATGAACCAAGGATGGTCAATCACCAGGAGCCCGATGCTCGACGGCACAAATTTTTCCTTTTGGAAAAATAAGATACGCTCCTTCTGGCTCTAGATGATATGGCATGGGACGCAGTTCTGACTAGATATGAACCTCCTACGGTTATTGTAGATGGAGTCCCAGTGCCCAAAGAAAAGAGAGAATGGACCCCAGAAGAGAGGATCTACTCAAACATAAACTCCAAGACACTGCATGCAATCTTCAGTGGAGTGTCCGAGGATCAATACAGATTAATCTCTGCCTGCACCATGCATATGATGCATGGGAGATCTTGGTAACTTCTCATGAAGGTTCAGTGTTTCTAAGAACTTCTAAGATTATTTCTATTGAAGCTCAATTCCATAAGTTAATAATGGATGAATCATAATCGATTAATAGTTATTTTGGTAGAATCCGCGACCTAACAAACCAGGCTCACCAGCTTGGGAAAATCTACTCCTCCCAGGAGATAGTTCGTAAAATTTTAGGTACACTTCCAGAGAGGTTCAACCCCAAGATTGCTGCTCTGGAGCTACATAAGGATTATGCCAACATATCTGTGGACGAGCTGATGGGAATCCTACAGTCAAGGGAAATGGATCACTATAGGAATTTCACAGGTAAAACTGTGGCATTCAAACTGGAGTCCAAATCCCAGAATGAACCAGCAGAGGAGTCCAGTCCAAATTAGGATGACGATGTTGAGGACTTGGTTATGCTATCCAAATGCATTGCCAGG
>JAOANR010000004.1:12292674-12418469 GCA_030278955.1 Hygrophila difformis | reverse complement strand
GTACATAAACCCTAATTCCTAAATCTCTTCACAAATCAAGTCATTCAAAGCATAAAAATTGAAATTAGTAAGTGGGTTTAGTAGATTCATACCTTGGTAAGTGAAATTGAAGCCGAAATCATGCGAACGGGAAGGTAAGTCGCCGGATTTAGAGAGAATTGGGGGTGTGGTCTCGAATGGGAAATGGGGAAGTGGCTCGCGCGGAGCGCGAGCCCTATTTTCTCGAACTGGAGCAGCCGCGCGCTCGCGCGCGCGCTGGAGCCCCATACCGCGCGGCCACCGCGCAGGGTCACGGAGGGAGTTTTATTTTCCCGATTTTGCTTAATCTCTTTTGCTATACACCACTCACTTAACCCGAGCATACATTGACAGTGAGGTACGACGACATGGGGTATCACCCGACATCATTCCTGACAAAGACAGTAGAATTGCCTCGCATTTTCTTTTTGCAAGGCTACAGAAAACCCTCGGGACGAAAATACATAGGGACCATAAGAAATCCTGTAAAGAGTGGGAAACCGCTTATTGACTAGCGTCACCACCACAATTTGCTCGTATGCACGATGTATTCCAGCGTTCCCCGAATGAAGAAGTATGTGCACGATCCGACCCATGTGCTCCAACCGGGAAAGAAATTGAATTTGAGGATGACTTGAGTTACGAGGAAGTTCCGGTACGAATACTTGACACGAAGATGAGGGTAACGAGGAATAGGACCGTGAGGATGGTCAGGGTCATTTGGTCTAACCACGAAACGGAGACGGCAACATGAGAATTGGAAGCGGACATGAAACTACGTTACCTACCCTCTTCAAGATGAACCGGCCACAGTTATGGGGACATAACTGTATTCTTAAGGGGCGAAGGATGTAACACCCGAGAAAAACAAATTCAAATTATTTTGAACTACGTCATGACTTGATTCCCTCACAGGGTACGTAGGCAGCTTGGAACTAAATTCTAAGTTCAGTCACAAAAATAAATTACAAAATAAATCACAAAATAAATCACAAATTAAATCACAAATTAAATTACAAATTAAATCAACAAGATCTATCGCCTGGACGATAGACGAGTTGGAAACTAATTTAAACTAGACTAATTAGGGCACGAAATGTTACGAGCGATAAGCCGAACTCGTAACAAGTTTAAGGTAAAGATTCCGAACCGGAGACGACCCGAGGAGTCGAGCTAACATGTAGAGGGTAGAAAACCGATAGAGAAAACAAGAAAAGACCCGACGGACCCCGCGGACCGCCGGCCCGCGCTCGCCGCGCGCCGCCGCGCGGCCACCGCGCGGAAGGCGGAGTCGCGACTCCAGGCTTGTTCACGCGTGCTCCGCGCGGGCAAAGCCATAGGTGCGTGTCACCAGCGCGCCAGAGGTGCAGAAGGTGTAAACTTTCCTTCCATGGCGATTTTCTTGCCAAAATTAACACCACCCTTCGATGGTAATCGGATCTCAGCCTTGGGGAAGGCTTAAGAATAACCTAGGGGCGCCCCAAACCCTAAACTTTCAGAAACCACTTCCTACACCTCCCTCAATTTCCTCTCCAAGTTCAAAACTCCTTCGACACCATTTTCCGGCGAGTATTCCGGCGACGACAGGACCGACCGAGACAAGCCCCTGACTTCTAGACTCTTGGTAAGCTATGGTATAATGTTTTAGTCATCCATAAGCTTTAACAAACTCGAAATCTAACCCTTTTCCTTTGCTACGATTTCACGTCGGGGAACGAACAAAAAGCGATCGGAGAAGTTGCGTTCGTCCCGACCTTAGGACATCCGGAAACCCATTCCAGCGACCCCTATTCTCTAACTAAGTAAGTTAAGACCTTACTCCACCAATTTTTGTGGTTTATTGTTGTTTAAAACTTAAGATCTAGTCACGAAACAAAAATCAGTTTTCAAAAACCCTATTTTCGTCCAATTCAAAAACTTGCCTAAAACTCGACCTTCGGGAATTCAAAACCGAAAACTTTTCAACATAGATTTTGTTCCTAAGACTTTAATCTATCTTGTGTCCAAATTTCAACCATTGACATTAGGATTTGCTATTCCAAATCGTGCCGTAAACTTTCTGTGATAAACCGAACGTTTAAAACTGTTGACAGATTTACTTACTCGACTTGATGCATGTTTTTCACCCGTTTTAAAATGGTTCAACTTTAAATTTCTAAACAAAAGTTGTAGATAATTGTGTCTAGATTATGCATATAAAATTTCATGAATTTTAGAGTTCATTTCATATGTCAAAACGACCGATTTCCAGAACTGTTCTAAATCATCTTTTGAGTCCGCGCGTGTACAGCATGTTGTGGTCAATTTTTGAGCATCTAAAATTCATTATTTCTAAATTCTTAAAACATGAAAGTTGTTCAATAATGTGTTGTGTATATCCTGTAAAAATTTCGGATCAATTGGCTTTGAAATGAATTTCTAATCGGCGTCGCACGAACCTGTGACGAAATCAGTTTTTGAGACAGAAATATCTTTTGTAAAGAACTCAAATTTTGACTCACTTCAAAACCCTATTTCCAAAAACTTAAAACATGAAAGTCGTTCGTGTGTGTGTTTTTGAGCTACTGTGTAAATTTCAGAATTTTTAGTGTAAAGATGAATTTTTAATTAAGAAAGGCGTAAACTGCGTCGAATCGGATTTTTCGAACTTGAGAAAACTCGAATTATGAAACGCGATATCGAATATTTGATAACTTTGAAATACGATCTTTCGAAAAATCCCGTTCACTAGGCTGAGCCGATCTTCATGCTATCATTATCTTTGAGACTGCCTCGTTAGTGGTCTCCTTACTATCTGAGATTGACTCGTTAGTGATCTCGCGCGCTGTGTTTTGGATCGCCTTGTTAGTGGTCCTACTATCTTTTGAGACTGTCTCGTTAGTGGTCTCCCATTATTGTGGACTGCCTCGTTAGTGGTCCTATGTTGAGATTGCCTCGTTAGTGATCTCCCGGTATGGTGTCCTCTTCTTAGTTTGCGGGATAAACTATAAAAGACTTGTGTGAGTATTTAATTATGCTTAAATCCTATTTACCATGTTTTTAAATTATGCATTTAAATTACGTTCTTAAATTATGCTTTTAAATTCTGCTTTTAAATTAAGTCCTTTAATTATACATTTTCGTCTTGAATAAATTAATCATGTTTTTCCGCTGCGAATAAAATATGGATTTTTAATTAATGCATGAAAAGTGTAATCTTTAGTTTAAACACATGTAACCCCTTAAATTGTTAGTTAGGAATTAACTTACTCGGTATATTTTTATACTGATAAACCGTTGTCATTTTTCTTTTACAGAGTATGTCGAGTGACGCATGCATATGCACTTGGGGAAATCATTTATGGACATTTTTAATTTCTGCATCGTACTGTTTTACCGGGTCTGTTAAACCCGAGGTTTGGTCGTGTTGGATGTGATTACTTTCCGCTGCATTACTCTATTTCACGCATGATGATTTTTATTTCCGTATTTTTAATTAAGTATTATTAATTTCCGGACTCAATTGTTGAAATGTTTTTAAATCTTTTACGTACCCATAAGCGTTGCATTTCCTTAGTGAGCTCGGAAAGCCGTGTCTTGCTAGGGAGATGTGGCGGTGACATCCCGGCCTAGGTTATCAAATCCGGGGTGTTACAAGTCATAACTGTCAAATTTATCCCTTACTCAGATCTGGATTTTATAAAATGATTTTTGTGGAAATTTACTATGCACATCTGATTTAAATCAAGACTTCTATGTCCAAGGAGAAGGATCTCCAAAATATTCTAGACCACAATATCTACATAATAATATCATGCATACATGTATATGAGAAGTAAAATAAAATACCCCAAAATATATGGTGGAGTTAGACAGAATTTGATATACAAATGATCGATTAGCCATGAGAAAAGAAGAATTTGGCCAAAAAGAGTGCCAGAAATACTTGAGGTTATCCGGACTGCAAACATCTGCTATCCGGTTCCCAAGTATTCCAGATGGAATGATTTTTAGACAGTAAGAATCCCTTAATGACAGTGATTGCTACCATCAAGAGTCCTACTATCCATGAGAGATGAAAAACCCACACGTTTTCTTACTACAGTAATGCTATAACAATGTTGATCGACACTATCTAACAGTACTGTAGCTCGAACTTCAGGTTTGAAATTAAGATAAAGAAGAGAAAACTGTATCTAATTAGGAGTTGGCTGAGTTGCTAATCGTTATCCCCGTGAAGGGATGTAATACCCGAGAATTTTTCAACATAAAATAAAACAATAATTAAATAAATAAACAATAAATAAAATAAATACAATAAATAAATGAATCCAGCAAACAAATAAATAAATAAGGATAAGGAAATGAGAAATGAGATTTAACTTAAAAAGGAATTAAAGGAATTTAATTAAATAAAAAGAATTATTAAAGGTAAATAAATTGTACACCAAAACCCGACACCAATGAACTCGAGGATTCGAGTCCAAACATCCAATTAGACCCGAGTAAAAATTTAGAGAGAAAGTAGGAACCCGAAGATACCCCGGAAATCGGAATACGGGAGCATAGAGGGATAGAAGTCCAAAAGAGAGGAGGAAAGGCACGACGGATCGCACGACCCGCCCGGACCGAAGTCCAGGCGAGTGCCGCGCGGTGGCCGCGCGGTCAAAGGGAAGAAGGCGCGCCACGACCGCGCCGTTTGACAGATTCGCCCGTGTGAGATTTTCTCGCCCGAATCTGGATTTTCCGACTTCGGTTGAACACCATTCGGCTCAAGACCCTTAGAGGCAGATCTTGGACGCCCCTAGGTCTTGTTTAAACTATAAATAAGCCCTCTTTAAAGCTCCGAACACTTTTCCAAAACCCTACAACTCTCTATACGTCCGAAAACCCTAATTCCGGAGTCGTCGGAGGCACGAAACCAAGCGAGGGACTGATTTGGACGAAATCAGAGTCTCCTAAACGTCGTGGTAAGTTCCGATCCATTTGTCTCTTACGTTTTGATTCGTAAACGAATCCTAACCTTCTTATTTTTCTTTCTACACCCCGAATCGGATCTAGAACGTAGAACCCGACGAACGGAGAGGATAGACGGAGGACTGGAAGCCACGCCTTCGAAATAGACGATCCTGGATATCTACAAATCTGTAAGTTAATACTTACATGGTTTTGGGAGTAATTAAAACACGAAACCTAAAAGCTTAATCGAATCTTGCGAAAATCTGTCAATGTATGTTTTCTACCGGCGCAACAGTTTTGTCGAATTTTTCCGAACATTAAAAAGACTTCAAACGGAAAAACGTAAAACACAAAAACGTTTCTAAGGCTTAGATCTATCTACTGTAAAATTTTCAGAATTTTTAGAGATGATTTGATATGTGAAAACCAACCGAAACCGAACTGCTTGAAATTGGATCTTGAAATTCTTGACAGAACTTAGGTCCGATCTTGATCACGTATTTGACATTAGTTCCAGACCGATTTACATCTTTGGCCGAACATGAAAGTTGTAGATAAATGTCTTAAGAAGGTCTCTGTAAAATTTCATTAAATTTGGAGTTGATTTGCTATGTTATATCTTGATAATCTTGAACTGCTGTATACGAAACTCGGACAGATTAATGTTATGGCGAAAATTGATGTAATTGACCTATTTTGGTAACTCGGATTGAAAAATTTAAAACACAAAAGTTGTTCATCTCGATGTTTCTGATTCAGTGGTTAAATTTCAGAATTTTTGGAATTAAGCTCAATTTTTAATGAATTTTAGAGTAAACTGTGGTTGACCGAGTCAAATCTTGAAATCTTGTTGAAACGGTGAAACTAGCCTTTAAGGTTTAAACGAGTAGAAAACTCTTTGAAATAATTATATGAAATCTAGAAATTAGGAAATCTCCTTTACAAACTTGATCTTTAAAATTAGGGGGTGAGTGCTCTACAGGGTGCCCTCCTAACGATTCACTTCGTGCCTATATGGACGATGGTGACCCCGCGCGAAATATTTGAGATATGTTGCCAAAACGGCATGAGATATAAGGCCTACACTCTCATGAATATCCTTATGGGTTTCTCGAGGCTCCGGAGTGGTACTGGGTATGGCAGATACGGCTGCGGCCGCCGGTTTCCGGCTAAATTTGACGAGATTGCGATGCAATCGTGAAATACTTGAAATACTAAATCTTGGGAGTAATGGGGATAGTTAAATATTTTAATTGTTGTTCTTTAAATTATTAAATGCTTTATTTAAATTAATTATGGCTTCATTTAAATTATTTATGAATATTATCATGCTTTTATGTAAATATTAAATTAATGGCTTTTAAACCCTACGATCATACATGTGTTAACTTACTCAGCAAGTTGTGCTGACCAAACCATTCTATTTTCCTTTTTCCTTACAGAGTATGTGGAATGATCATGAGCACATTCATGCATGGGGGAACCATATTTTTGCAAACTTTACTATTTAAATTCTTGCATTAGACATTAGAATAAACGGACCTGTTTAACCCGTGTTTTGACCATGTTGGTCGTATTTACATTTTCGCTGCAATATTATACTTAAATATTATTTCCGCTGCGCTATGATATTATTATTTTCGAGATTATTCTGTATGGGCTGTTTGCAAATGTTTTCAATGCTTTTAAATACTGAAATACCTAGCCTTGCATCTCTTTAGTAAGCCGGAGAAACCGTGTCTTACTAGGGAGGTGTGGGCGGTGACATCCCGACCTGGGTGACCAAAAACCGGGGTGTTACAAGGGACCTTTTTGCCGTAGCTTCCACCAACCACTAATCAGACCATGCAAAATAACGAGTAATAATTAATACACAGAAGACGAGCTAATCGTTATCCCGGTGAAGGGACCTTTTTGCCAACATTGATCTGTGATATTCCTTATTATCCATTCATACACACAATAAACAGAAAAGATGAAATCAACAAAATATTTTTGATACTGTGTGAGTGTTAATCACACAATAATTAAGACACTAATGGTTGAGAAGTGTAATGGATAAAATTAGATGTAATGGGCCTAAGCCCAATACACCCATGCAACTTACACAACTCAGGAAAATAAAAATATTTTTTGAAGTTTTAAAATAGAAGGAATAAGTCAATTCGGTCTACTAGGTAAGGTGCAAAATAGACCGAATTGAGGATGCATGAAGGATGAAGTATTACCTTATCCAATTGATCCTTGCAAAGATATGAAACATCATCTAATTCGAATTGTCGAAGCAATTCGGTTTAAATCGAATTGGACAATTCGAATTGATGAAGTCATTCCCTTACTCAAATTTGGATAAGGCATTTACCCCAAAATGAGGGTAATTCAAATTGCCAAGTCAATTCGGTCTAGACCGAATTGGCAATTCGAATTGGTAAGACAAAGAAAATAAACTAAGGCATGAGGGGATGGGATGCAGACAATATGGTGTACAAGGTCAATTCGGTCTATGGGAGTAATTCGGTCTAAACCGAATTGCATAGACCGAATCGCCTGTGCACCATATGAGGAGAATTTTTGCTATGTAATTCGGTCTCATGGGCAATTCAGTTTGGACCGAATTGCCTAGACCGAATTGCATATATATTTTATATAAGGAATTCATCAAACATTTTTTTACCATGCAATTCCATTTTCATGGGCAATTTGGTTTAGACCGAATTGCCTCAAATCGAATTGCATGTCATTTTTCACATAAGTGTATTTTTGTGCTCACAAGTACAGGTTCGGTTTACACTGTGCGGTTTATGATGGATGAGATTTACCAAATCCTTCATTTCACATCAGTGTCACCTCACAGCCACACTAGTGAGCATTTTAAGGAAAAATAACAAGGTACGTGACCAGTAGGCAGTGGTATGAATTAAACCCTAATTCTACAAACAAAAAATTCAAAGGTCTAAGAACCTAAAACACTTAAAAATATTAAGAACTACATGCATAAAAATAAGAACACTTACATTATCTAAGGCAACAATAAACTAAAATAAAAAGAACAAGAATGGTAAAATAAAGCATTAAGACTAATTCTAACAAACCCTAAAATTATCTAAAACCTAATAACACTCATTTGAAGCTCTAAGGCATAAAAACATACCAAAAACCAACCAAACATGCATTTATTGAGAATGTAAGTCAACTAGAACATAATAAATGTAACCTAGTTGAAACAAACAAACATTCTAACATTTATTGCTAGGAAAGCATTTAAAGGGGTGCCAAAAACTTGAAAATAAAAACCTATTTCTGGAATTTCTTCTTGTATTGACACTTGAAAGCAAGGTAAATAACCCAAAACCATCATTAATTTGAAGGTAGGGTTTATTCTAACTACAAAGCATGTAAAATGTATGGAAATGACTACTCTAAAGGTAGTAACAAGCTTCTACAAAAATAAACTAAGATTAACATTAAAAACTAAGCTACATACATGAAAATAAACTAACTAAACTAAACTACCTACCTAACCCTTAAGGGGTGAAGAACATCTTCCGCTACTTCTTTTTGTCCCCAGCAGAATCTCTTGTAAAGTGTAGAATGGAATATATCTTCATGTGTTGAGGAAGGTCAGCTTTTATACTCCTTACTCGAAACCCTAGGCCCATCAGGGCCCATCAGGGCCCATCAACAGTGTCATGCATTTCTCACGTGCTCCACAGCTTCAATTGGATGCAATTTTGAATGTAATTCGGTCTCCTCATGCAATTCGGTTTAGACCGAATTGGTGCAATTCGAATTGCATGAGGTCTTCCTTCTTGACCTTTAGCTGGAATGTGGTATTCATTCTTCAATTCGGTCTATGTGTAGACCGAATTGGTCTTTTCGAATTGATGATGGCTCCTGTTTGGCTTCCTTTTGAGGCAATTCGGTCTATGCGAGCAATTCGGTCTAGACCGAATTGCATAGATCGAATTGCATCTCTCCTTTATCTTCAGGGTCTTCTTCTTTCCATAGTGCAATTCGGTCTAGGGGTCAATTCGGTTTAGACCGAATTGCCACAGACCGAATTGGTTAATCTACTTCTCTTCTGCAATTCGGTCTATTGAGCAATTCGGTTTAGATCGAATTGCGTAGACCGAATTGATCTCCAACACTTAGCCAAAAATTCAGTTTGCGGGATTTTCATTCTTTTTCCCATCTTTTGATTTTTGTGGGCTATTTTATTCTTTTGCCCATCTTTTCATTCCTTTTTCTTTTCTTTTTTCCTTTTTTCATGTTTTTGGATTTTTCTAACACAAATACAATTAAAATTGCATATTTTTGTGTTTTTCATTACCAGCTTATTTTTCTTACAAACTCACATTAGTCTGTCGAATCAACTGCTTTCTTATTAAAATAAGATGGAATTATGATCAAAATGCCCGTCTCAGACACGGAAATGGATTGGAAATAATGGACAATTTTGGTCATTATCAACATCCTCACATTTAATAATGATTGTCCCCGAGCAGTCAGAGTCAGTGCTCCTAAGAGCATGGACTCTGCACATTCAATCCATTTGCGTGGCTTCAAAAATTTCATTCTTTTTATATTGAGATAAGACAATCAAATTTACAAGTATTAAACTCTCTTGATTGCAGTGTTTAATGAAATGATACTTCTCACTTGAATAGGTTTACAAACCAATCATTATTGTTAATTCTTCTTGAATATATGTATAGAAAATTTCATTGGTTTAATTCTTGAATTCAAGCATGACATGAACATTAATCAATCAAAGTAAAGCCTCACATATAGTGGAAACGGAAATTTTACTCACTCTCAAAGTTGGCTTTTAGACAATACGCTCATAATCAAATTCAAATAAATTCTCCCATAAGCTTGCAATTAGACCAACTCGCCACCTACTCATTTCCTCAAATCGAGATCCCGAGGTCTTATTTAAGGTTATAACGGGGCATACGGTTATAACATTTGGTAAGGAAGGACATTATTAGGCTGAAAAGTGACACGATCCCATTCCACCTTAACTTGGCATGTTTTTATTTAAAATCTATTATCATCAGCAGTTCTTTCTTTCTTTTGTTTTTCTTTTTTTTTATTGCATGACATTAGACTATGTCTAATTTGCTTTGTCAATTGTAATTTATTTCTGTTGAATGAATCTCAACATTTTTCTCTTTTTCTTTTTCTTTTCTTCTTTTTTTTTTTGATCGGTTTATGGATACCGATTGATATTTTTTATGATCATAGACTATAATGCCTTGATGGAATTGGTTTATGTACACTTGGGTTTGATTTTCTTGGTCTTTTTATAAAGTTAGGAATAATATAGTGGCTTCAAAGGAAAATTAGGCTTATAGGCTCAGAGTGGTTAATCCTAAAGGGAAAATATATTTGGGTTTGGATTTCAAACGAAGGCCAAAAATTTGGGTTTTTCTAAGTGCCTCGATCATATGCTCGATTTCGGGAATATGGCATGGTCTTGAATAGGTCCCAATTGCAAGTTCTAGTGTCCTTTAATCGAATTGATTTTCACACAACCAAGAAATAATGAGTAAAAGTGAGTCGGCTCAGATCTCACATGGTATGGTTTGATCATGTCATACATTTATTCTTAAATTTAGCCTTTGAAAAATTCTTGCATTTTATTCAAATCAAATTCTCAACATGAAAATTTTGTTTTTCTTCCAAGTGATCATATCATTGGATTTTTATAGCTCAAAACCTCAAAAATTTATATCATGCATATTTTTAATTGTTTTATCCCAATTTAATAGTTTGAAAATTTCATCATTAGCCTAAATTCAACATGTGAATTTAGGTGACAGATTTTATGCTCGTTTTATGCCGGTTATTTAATTGAAAGCAGTAAAGAGGCACTGTGAACATGCAAGCATGTTACAGCTTTGTTTTTGGCATGACAGTCACTTAATCTTGGACTGCCACACATCTTTTTCAAAATATTTTTGAGAACTCAAGACGACATTCTCTTTCGGAAAGCATGGAGGATTAATTCCAAATTACAACTTCTGACAATCAAATGAGGTAGTTCCAAGGTTCGTCTTATAGCTACGACCTTAATTACAGAAATCCACCAATATATTAGTTACAGGAGATGCTATACACTTGGATCAAGTTTTCACAAGAAGAATATCAAAAGATCTCCTAAATGAAGTTTCAGTTTATCTTACTCAAAAGTGACTCCTTAACAAGATGAGTCTGTCTTCCGCATCCTTCTTCTCCTATCCTTGGAAGAAGATCCTGCTCCAATGGACGAAATTTGTCAGGCTGCAGGGCAGGCAGTAATCACCCAAGTCATCCTGGTTCTCTAGCACTCTTTGGCAGTAGATTCTGGTTCTTGGTCACCGAACAGATCGGGAGTCTCCAGGCTCTCCGACAACCATGCAAAGACATTGGTGCCCACATACGTCATGACTGATATGTTTGTCACCATCTTGTCTATCATTGCTATCCCTTGACGGACCTGTCCATTATCCAGCTTGCTGAGTAGCATGAATCCCCTGACAAAGATTGATGCTTTGTGATTATCATCAATCCCTGGTTTCAGCAATTCACAGGCTCCTTCCTCATCACCTGCTCCGAATGCTTGTAGAGCTGGTACGAACTGGAGGTAATAATTGCCTGCTTCGACACACTTTTGCATGAGTTCCTCCTTCTGCCCTTGGATTCCCAATTGCCCCATCTTTACGATGGTGGTCTCTAGTTCACATCTCTTGTAGACTATTGGGAGATCACCTGCTGCCCTAAACTTCTTGCATACCTCCTTGACAGCGAAAACTTTTTTGATGTCATCCTCTCCTATGCGGGAGAGGATTTCTCCTAGAACTTCTACCGGCAGATCCAGTAGTTCGGTTCTTTCTTGTTCTGGAACTGGTTCCGGAAGGATGATGCCTCTGCGAAAATGGGAGAAGTGTTTTTAACGGTTTTCTTAATAATATTCAAGTGGAAAATCAACAACCTCACATTTTGAGCTAAGCTCTAAATGTGAGTTAATTGGTTTCTCTTGAATTTATTGAGCTATACAACATATTATATGACAAGAGGTTAGATTATTGAATCTAACAATTATTGTAACTAAAAAGTAAGAAAAATAAGGGAAATAAGGGTCTTGGACCCTTACAAATTTTTCTTAGACTAAAAATAGTCTAAAGATTTTTGAATGGTCAAGGGACCAAAAGATAGAATTTTTATAGGCTATTGAGCCTACAAAAGAAAGGTTTATTTTTGATCACTATAAAAGTGATTAAAATCATATGAAATGGGAAGATGGATATTCAATAATGAAGAATCGACACACATGATGCGTTATGCAATTACTAGCACAAGGTGATGGACTAAGGAAATAACAATAAGAAATAAGCACACACACACAAAGGCTATTTTTTTATTTTATAGAAAGTGTTGACTTGTTTATTTAATAAAGTTGAGGGTGTGAGTGGTCCCCATTTGGATTTTTGTTTTGGGAAATGGGTATTAATGAGTGAGCAAAGTTGCTACACTTGTTTATTCCCCACATGTCCCAATAATGAGCATGTCAAACACTTAATAAAAACAAAATCCTACAACTTTTTGTCTTTTTAAACATAAGTGCCATGCCAATAGTGTTTGAAAAACACATGTCGGGAAAAATTTTGGCATGGTTTCGTCTGTAATACCATGTTTCCAATGTATACAAACATCAGCTTTTCAGTTGAGTTTGCAAGGTATGGTAAACAGGTACCCCACAGAAGCATTTATTAGTAAGGTTCCCACAACACAGTAGCATGCAAACACAAAACAAACATATAAACACAGTCCATTCACACCAATATTTCTCAAAATTTGCCAAAAATTCATGCTTCAAAATCACAAATTCACAGGCATCATCAACATGCATCTTCAACCACATTATCAAGTATCCAAAAGGTAAAATTAACACAGTGGTTTTAAAGAAAAATACCTCTGTGTTCACCCATTTTCACAGTGTTCACAGAATAAACATAGACAACACAGTTTATGTACAGACAACAATAATGGCAACAAAAATTCACATAAAAGACAAAACATGGATTTTTAGGGTTTTGAAACCCAATTTTTTTAAGAAAAAGTACCCCCCAACACCACAGAAAACTTGAACAGCAACAATGGAAGTTCGAACAGAACACAGTAAGCCCTAGGTTCCACCATTACTGTTCTACCCTATTTCCAACCATGCCCATCCTTTTCCGACCACATTCCGACCACGCCCAACACGAAAACAGGTTCCCATTCCCCTCCCATTACTGATTTCGCGCAAAACAAAGAAAACCCAAACTGTAGCTTCGCGAAACAGAGTGCAAAATCGAAAATAGAAAGCTTACCCCTTGCTCCCACTAGGATTAGATGACGAAGACGCCATTCTTGAACAGATTGGCCGGAGTAAAACTTGGATACGAGCTCTGGTTTCGCGAAAGAGATGAAGTTCGCGAGAGAGGGTTCGGAAAAAATTCTAAGTGGGGGAAAGTGAAAGTGAGGGAAAAGAGGGGGAAAAGAAATATATAGGGTTTGGGACAGGGAGCAATTCGGTCTATTGGAGACCGAATCATCAATTCGGTCTAGACCGAATTGATGTGGTCTCCAATGTTTGAGAGATTCAGTCTCTAAGTCAATTCGGTCTAGACCGAATTGATGTGGAGACCGAATTAAGGGAAGGACAAACAAATAACTTACTGCAATGCGGTCTTTTAAAATCAATTCGGTCTAGACCGAATTGATCTAGAGACCAAATTGCAGTAAGGAGACCGAATTGGGTACTTAGGAAAATAATGGGGGGTGCTTTTGTGAGTCAATTCGATCTATATGGGCAATTCGGTCTAGACCAAATTGCCATAGACCGAATTGCTACTTGGCCATATTTACGCAAGGATGTGAAACATGTGCCCTGGAAGATCAATTCTGTCTCTTAGGCCAATTCGGTCTAGACCGAATTGGCTTGGAGACCAAATTGGTAAAACTTACCAAGGCAACACCTCCGATGCGGTCTGTTTCAAACAATTCGATTTAGACCAAATTAAATTGAAGTTCAAATTAGACCGCATTCAACACTTAGAAAAATTTTGGAAATTTTCAAATTTTTACCTTTTCTAAAATTATGCATTTTCTTTAAAATTAACATACTGAATAAACATATTTAAACCGAAATATTACTCTATAATAAATTGCTTGCATAAATTAGGTTGGATTAACACCCTTATTTTATGGATTTATTCCGGTTTTTGAATTTCTCTAAATTCCGGAATTAATTTCCATTAAATTTAATTAATCCAACCGGGAACCTGGTTTTTGAAGCTTTATTTTTCTTTTTGTTGGTTCCATGAATTCCTGCAAGGCAAACATAAGAAAATTATTAGATTTTCTCCAAATATCAACATCCTCACATTTAGAGTCTTAGTACTCTAAATGTTTAATTGATTTTTGGATACTTATTGTCCGAGAAAAATGAATATTTTATGTAATAAATAATTATATATGTATGTATATATTTTTTTTTATTGAACATAGGCCGGCTCTGATATCGTTTGAAATTCTTTTTCGGGGTCGAACTGCCCGAGGTACTCCTTCAGTCTTTGTCCATTCACCACCAGCTCTCCCTTGTCAGTTCAAATCCTGACAGCTCCACTTTCAAACACGTGCACCACTTCGTATGGCCCTTCCCATCTGGATCTAAGCTTTCCGGGGAACAGCTTCAACCTAGAATTGAATAGCAAGACATTTTGGCCAACATAGAAGTGTTTAGACTTTATACGACGATCGTGTAACTTCTGGGTCCGCTCTTTGTAAATCCTTGAGCTTTCATAAGCTTGCGCACGTATTTCCTCAATTTCATTGAGGTCCAACTTGCGCTTACTCTGAGCAACTCGTGGGTCAAAATTAAGCGTTTTTACGGCCCATTAAGCCTTGTGCTCTAGTTCTACGGGCAAATGACAGGCTTTTCCAAAGACAAGCCTGTATGGAGACATCCCGATGGGAGTCTTGAATGCAGTGCAGTATGCCCATAGAGCATCATTAAGCTTACGTGACCAGTCTTTGCGGGTTATCCCCACATTGGCCTCCAGTATATGTTTGATTTCGCGGTTTGATACCTCGACTTGGCCACTGGTTTGAGGATGATAAGGCGTGCCTATCTTGTGGAGAATCCCACTTTTGCTCATTAGATTTACAAAAGCTTTGTTAACAAAATGGGTTCCTCCATCATATATGATTACCCTAGGTACACCAAATCTATTGAAAATGTTATTTTTCAAAAATTTGATGTCTTGCTTACCATCATTGGTTGGCAGCGCAACCGCCTCAACCCACTTGGACACGTAATCGACAGCTACCAAGATGTAGTGATTCCCATCAGATGTCGGGAATGGTCCCATGAAGTCAATACCCCATACATCGAAAATCTCAAGGGTGAGATTTCCTTTTTGAGGCATTTCATCCCACTTGGAGATATTCCCTAGTCTTTGGCATCTGTCGCAAGCCTTAACGAACGCCCTGCAATCCTCGTAAATGGTAGGCCAATAGAAACCACACTCGAGCACCTTGTGAGCTGTTCGAGTGGGGCCATGGTGACCTCCATATTCCGATTCATGACATTTTTTAGCGATTTGATAAGCCTCGTGCTCAGTTACACATCGTCTAATAATCGAATCTACACAATGCTTGAAGAGATAAGGATCTTCCCAGAAGTAGTCAACTACATCTCGGTTGAACCTTGCTTTTTGGCTCTTGTGCTGGAATGGTGGGATTATTCCACATGCTAAAAAGTTAGCAATGTCGGAAAACCATGGACAAGCTTGATCATGAAGGTGCAAGGCAAACAGTTGCTCGTCCGGAAAATTTTCATTGACGGCTATCTCATTTTTATCATTTTCTATTCGAGACAAATGGTCAGCAGCACCATTATCTCTGCCTTTTCTATCTTTTATTATGATATCAAATTCCTGCAACAAAAGTACCCACCTGATTAATCGAGGTTTGGCATCTTGTTTGCTGAACAAGTATCTCAGTGCAGAGTGATCTGTGTATACTGTGGTTTTCGTACCAATGAGGTATTTCCTGAATTTGTCAAACGCGAAAACCACAGCATACATCTCTTTCTCCGTGGTGGTGTAATTGGTTTGAGCTTCATTCAGGGCATGACTTGCGTAATGAATCACGCAGTGTCTCCCTTCCTTATGTTGCCCAAGAACTGCACCCACGGCGAGATCACTTGCATCGCACATTACCTCGAAAGGTATTGACCAATCGGGGGGTTGCACTATTGGAGCAGAAATCAACATCTTCTTGAGCGTGTCAAATGCTTGAACACAAGCTTCAGTTATTACGAAAGAATTTTCTTTACAAAGCAAATTAGTGAGCGGCTTGGCAATTTTAGAAAAATCCTTAATGAATCTCCGGTAAAAACCGGCATGCCCTAAGAAGCTCCTAACTGCTTTTATTGAGTTTGGTAATGGAAGGTTGGATATGACTGAGACTTTGGCCCTATCGACTTCGATGCCTGCGCGCGAGATGCGGTGACCCAACACTATTCCTTCGGTGACCATGAAATGGCACTTCTCCCAGTTCAAAACTAGGTTAGTGTCCTCGCATCTTTTTAAAATTTTTGCAAGATTAGTCAAACATTCATCAAAAGAATCTCCATACACAGAGAAGTCATCCATGAAAACTTCAATGCATTTTTCGATAAATTCTGAGAAGATAGACATCATGCATCGCTGAAAAGTGGCAGGCCAATTGCAAAGTCCAAAAGGCATGCTCCTGTACGCAAAAGTTCCATATGGGCACGTGAAAGTGGTGTTATCATGATCTTCGCTAGCTATTACAATTTGATTGTAGCCTGAGTACCCATCCAAAAAGCAGTAATACTCCCTCCCGGCCAACCTCTCCAGCATCTGATCAATGAACGGCAAGGGAAAGTGGTCCTTCTGCGTAGCGGTGTTAAGCTTCCGGTAGTCGATGCAAACTCTCCAACCGGTTACTGGACGTGTCGCCACTTCTTCTCCTTGCTCATTAGTCGTTATGCACATCCCCCCACGCTTAGGTACTACCTGCACTGGGCTAAACCATTTGCTGTCAGATATAGGATAGATGATACCAGCATCTAAGAGTTTGATGACTTCTTTCCTTACCACTTCTTGCATGTGGGGGTTCAGACGCCATTGTGGTTGCCTAGAGGGCTTGTATTCCTCTTCCATTAAAATTCTGTGCATGCAAACAGGGGGGCTTATTCCTTTTATATCAGAAATGGTCCATCCAATTGCATGTACATATTTCTTTAGAATGTCTACCAGAGCTTTTTCTTGTTCTTGTGTCAGCTTGGCTGACACAATTACCGGTAATCTTTTATGTTCAGCGAGAAAAACGTACTTAAGATGATCCGGAAGTATTTTAAGTTCAAGCTCTGGCGGACATTCAACGGAAGGCAGTAATTTGCGAGAAATGGATGGGGGTGAAAGATCAGATTTACCTTCAGGACCCTGTGTCAGTACAGAGTCCACTTCCTCTTCCGTGGTGCTCTCCTCCTCCTCCGGAGTGAATTCAACACCGTCGAATTCTTCAAGATCCCCAGTGATAGGGTCCTCGAAGTGGACAGCGTTGCAGCTTCTTTGTTGCTCGGCACCTTCAGGCGTCAGTACCTGTTTTGAAACATTGTCCGTCATTACAGTCATAGAGTCTATGCTCTCATCCTCACACCTACTTTCTATTACATCAAACATGGAACAAGATCCCTCATTCGGGAACTTCTGCAGCTGCTCCATGTCAAAAGAGATTTCTCTGTCATCGACCCTCAATGTGACTCTTCCAGATGTAGCATCAATCAATGCACCGCCAGTGGCCAGAAACGGGCGTCCCAAGATAAGTGTCATTTTAGAGTCCTCTTCAATGTCAAGGATGATGAAGTCAACCGGGAAGAGAATTTGGCCGGTTTTGACTACCACATCCTTGAGGATTCCTACGGGTTTGGTGATTGATCTGTCTGCCAGTTGCAGTTTCATTTTGACTGGTTCAATCTCTCCGAGCCTTAGGCGAATTGCCATGGCTAGAGGGATCACGTTGATGCTGGATCCTAGATCACATAAACCATGCTCACTTTGGCCTTTCCAATTTGTACTGGCAGCGTGCAACATCCAGGGTCCTTTTTCTTTTCGGGCAGTTTTCTCTGAACTATGGCACTGCATGTGCTGTTGAGAATAATCACCTCCTCCTGCTCTACCTATCTTTTCCCTGAAATCAATTCTTTCAAGAACTTAGCATAGGTGGGCATTTCTGAAATCATTTCCACGAGAGGAATGATTATCTCTACAGACTTTAATCGTTCCAGAAATTTCTTGAATTTAAGGTCATGTTCCTTATTTTTAAGACGTGCAGGATATGGCACCCTTGGCATGTACTTATTATTATCAATTTTTGGTGGTAAAGAGAAGGAAGTTGTACCTTCACCCATACCCTTTTCAGCTTCAATTGCAGCTTCAGCCTGCGGATTAGCTGCATCTGATTTGTCCTTTACCAGTTCAACACTTTCATCTCCTTCAATCTTTTCCTGTTCCTTCTCAACCTCCACTGATTCTTTTCCTTTCACAGCTTTCTTCTTCCCAGATCCAACGTTTCCTTTCAGAGTCTTGCCTCCCCGCAATGTGATTGCTTTACATTGCGGGTTGGTTTCAGTGCTGCTCGGTAGTGTTCCCTTCCCCCTGTTCTGCAATTCCTTAGCCAACTGGGTGACCTGTGTCTCCACATTTTTTATCGATGACTGCAACTGCTGGTTTATCTCCCTTTGATTGGAAATAAACTCGTTCATCAAATTCTCCAGGCGGGATGGTGGCTTTTGGTTGTATTGCTGATTCTGGTCAGGTTGGGCTTGGAAGTTTTGGAAATTCTGGCCTTGGTTTTGGTTGGGCCTCTGTTGGATATGGGATTGAAAGTTCTGATTCTGATTCTGGAAGTTTTGTACTCTCTGCTGAACGAATCCTTCGTTCTGAGGTCTGAAGTTCTGCTGAGGATTTTGATTTGCAAACTGGGTAGGCTGATTTGGCTGTGACAACAAATGCGCATTAAGTGCATTGTTGTTGGAATAGGAGAGGTTGGGGTGGCGGTTCTGGTAATTTCCGGCGTAGTTGCAGCTTTCGGTAGCTATTTGTTGGCACATGTCAGTTGGATGTGGTCCCTGACATAGCCCATAAATTACTCCCGATTGCTGTGTTTGCACTTGGCTAGATGAGGCTCCTGCCTGAGAAGCGCCTGCTCTCTTTCCTTTTTCCTGACCTAGCTGTATCGCAGCCACCTGTTCCTGCAATTTTTCGAAATCTGTCTTTCCTTCACTCACAGCAAAAACTTTTCTAGGGAGGGTCCACTTTTTTCTCATCAGTGTTCAATACAGATCTATTGACAGACATAGTTTCAATCTTTTCCCACGCTTGGTCCATGGGCAAATGGAGTAAATGTCGTCCGCCTGCAGCGTCCAACATCGTTCTCCATGGATGGGTGAGCCCTCCGTAGAATTTCCTCAGTTGCTCCCATGGCTGATATCCGTGTTGAGGGCCTCGCCTCAGGAGGCTGGAGAACCTCTCTTTTGCATCATACAATGACTCGTCCGGCTTCATCTTGAACTCTCCAATCTTGGCTCGTCCTTCCTCTATCTTTGACTCAGGAAAATACTTCAACAAAAAACTTCTTACCAAATCTGCCCAGGTGCTCCTCTGATTTATAGGCAATGATTTATACCAATCCCTGTCACCACTAAACAAAGAAAAAGGAAACAACATCAGTCTTATAGCATCAAGTGAGACTCCCTGATTTTTTATTGTATCGCAGAGCTCCAGGAAGGTTTGGAGATGGTCATGAGGATCCTCATGATTTGCATCGCAGAATTGGTTGTTTTGCACCAAATTAATGAGTGCCGGTTTGAGCTCGAAGTTGCGTGCAGGAAATTGTGCTCTTCCAGGCCTATCCAGGTAAGGCTCCACAATCGACTGCATGAAATCAGCTGCTGCCTGCTGTTGTTGTTGATTTCCGTGTTCAGCTTGGTTTTGGTATTGCTGATGGTAATTGGGATTCTGCTGGAACATATTGTCAGGATCATGAGGGTTGTTTTGAAACTGGTCTTGATTGAAGGCTTGATTCTGCTATTGCTGGTTTGGTATATTTTGATTTTTGTGGTTATATTGGTTAAGAGGTGGTGGCGGTTCTTGGTGGAATTGCTGATAATGTTGTTGATTTGGATCAGGTAGATTTTCCTCCTCGTTGACACGATTCGGGTGTTCTACCATACCCCCATCAGCTCCATTACCAGGGTTATTGGGTGGTTGGTCTATTAGTAAGATCGGGGGAATGTCCTGCTTTTCTGCCATGTCAGATAGTTCACTGCTTGTGGTTTCGGGTGAGGTACGAGTCCGTGCTTCCTGCTCTTTCCTTCGTCTGGCTTGTGCCCTCAGTTGGCGAGCGGTCCTTTCTATTTCTAGATCGAACGGTAGCTCAGGCAATGTGTCCTTTCTCCGTTGCATAAGCAGTTTGTATCACGTTTTGACAGCACCTGCACAACCCCCAGGTTAGTAACGGTTCAAGAATATATACAAAAATTATCTATGAGTAAATCAGGAGTGTAATTCTCTGAATAAACGGCGCTGCATCCTCCCCGGCAATGGCGCCATGAAACTTTTGACAATTTCCCACACGAGTATTTTTAAGAAAATAGTAATCTCGGTTTCCAATTTTATTTAATGAAACCAATTTATGAAGATGGAGTTGGGATTAGGGATATATTTATAGGTTGTCACGTTTTTATTACTCGTGTTAAGAAACTGTGCCCCCGAAAGTGCACGGTGTCAAAAATTGCAGTAATTTATAGTAAGACCGGATCGTTCACTGGAGGATGTGCGATAGAAGCAGGGCCCACGTCGTTTACTAAGATTTTCCACTCGGTTACTCGATTCAAGTTTGCATTGGTTTTTAACAACTACTTGACGTTAATTTAAACTATACTATGGAAGCAATTAAAGCTATTCTACAAAGCACAATAAAATTAGTCTATAAAGCAATTAAATTTATTCTAAGGAAACAATAGAATTATGCTAAGAAAGCGGATAAAATTATTCTATGAAAGCAGTTTAAGATGTGACAGAAGGGACATGAAGGAAATAATAAAGATTGGACAAGATTTCAGATGAGACACAAGTAAACTTCCAATTTTGTTACACAAATCTTTGCTTGGGATAATTCATCAGTTAGCTAACTCTCATGCTTTCTAGACTATGTTCCCTTTAACAGACAGGTACTTACAGTCAGAATTTACATGCTCTTAAGACCTCAACCTCTAAGATACCACAGATTAATAACTGCCCCTACCGAGGTATGTTATTCCTCCATGGTAGATAAGCAACACCTAACACATCATTAGTTGACATGCCAAGTACTCCTATCATCCCCCTTGTCACACCCAAAGTCCTAATTAATTCCCGAACTAATCCATAACTCTTAAACCTTACAACCGGCGGCCAACCTCTAATTTTTTTCCGAGTGACCTCTATGAAAGCATTTAAAAGAAAGCAGTAAAGAAAGCAATAAAGAAAGCATTTAAAAACTTATCACTCGGAAGTCTCAAAAGCTATCTCATTCCGTTAGTATAAAAGAGCCCCTGGTCTTGGTGACCAGATGCAGATTTAGAACTTCCCAAATATCAGTAAGCCACAGGGCTTATAACATCCGGTTAGTTATGAGATACATCCTGTGAAGATCTATTCCGAATGTACTCACTCAAGACTCAATTCTAGGCTTTGGCGGGAGAAGACAGTAGTTGAAAGAATACTCAACCCTACCTTAGAAATTAACCAAGGCCTATATGTTGTTCCTCTAGTATTATTTATCACATCTTATCTGAATCCAAGTGGACACTGATTCGATGCAATACTTAATAGAAGATTTCCAACACACAGTAATTTTGAGAAACCAATTGATGTTGAAAATCATTCCCTACATAGGTACTAAACTCTCAATTACAACACAGATCCTTTCGGCCTAGGAGAGACCTAATCGCTGAGCTGCTTCTAAGTTCTCAGAATCAACCCCCAGTAGAAAATGAGTTAGTCATAACTGTCAAATTTATCCCTTACTCAGATCCGGATTTTATAAAATGATTTTTGTGGAAATTTTCTATGCACATCTGATTTAAATCAAGACTTCTATGTCCAAGGAGAAAGATCTCCAAAATATTCTAGACCACAATATCTACATAATAATATCATGCATAGATGTATATGAGAAGTAAAATAAAATACCCCAAAATATATGGTGGAGTTAGACAGAATTTGATACACAAATGATGGATTAGCCATGAGAAAAAGAAGAATTTGGCCAAAAAGAGTGCCAGAAATACTTGAGGTTATCCGGAATGCAAACATCTGCTATCCGGTTCCCAAGTATTCCAGATGGAATGATTTTTAGACAGTAAGGATCCCTTAATGACAGTGATCGCTACCATCAAGAGCACTACTATCCATGAGAGAGGAAAAACCCACACGTTTTCTTACTACAGTAATGCTATAACAATGTTGATCAACACTATCTAACAGTACTGTAGCTCGAAATTCAGGTTTGAAATTCAGATAAAGAAGAGAAAACTGTATCTAATTAGGAGTTGGCTGAGTGGCTAATCGTTATCCCCGTGAAGGGACCTTTTTGCCGTAGCTTCCACCAACCACTAATCAGACCATGCAAAATAACGAGTAATAATTAATACACAGAAGACGAGCTAATCATTATCCCGGTGAAGGGACCTTTTTGCCAACATTGATCTGTGATATTCCTTATTACCCATTCATACACACAATAAACAGAAAAGATGAAATCAACAAAATATTTTTGGTACTGTGTGAGTGTTAATCACACAATAAGTAAGACACTAATGGTTGAGAAGTGTAATGGATAAAATTAGATATAATGGGCCTAAGCCCAATACACCCATACAACTTATAAAACTCAGGAAAATAAAAATATTTTTTTTAAAGTTTTAAAATAGAAGGAAGAAGTCAATTCGGTCTACTAGGTAAGGTGCAAAATAGACCGAATTGAGGATGCACGAAGGATGAAGTATTACCTTACCCAATTAATCCTTGCAAAGATATGAAACATCATCTAATTGGAATTGTCGAAGCAATTCGGTTTAAATCGAATTGGACAATTCAAATTGATGAAGTCATTCCCTTACTCAAATTTGGATAAGGCATTTACCCCAAAATGAGGGTAATTCGAATTGCCAAGTCAATTCGGTCTAGACCGAATTGGCAATTCGAATTGGTAAGACAAAGAAAATAAACTAAGGCATGAGGGGATGGGATGCATACAATATGGTGTACAAGGTCAATTCGGTCTATGGGAGCAATTCGGTCTAAACCGAATTGCATAGACCGAATTGCCTGTGCACCATATGAGGAGAAGTTTTGCTATGTAATTCGGTCTCATGGGCAATTCGGTTTCGGTTTAGACCGAACTGCCTAGACCGAATTGCATATATATTTTATATAAGGAATTCAGCAAACATTTTTTTACCATGCAATTCCATTTTCATGGGCAATTCGGTTTAGACCGAATTGCCTCAAATCGAATTGCATGCCATTTTTCACATAAGTGTATTTTTGTGCTCACAAGTACAGGTTCGGTTTACACTGTGCGGTTTATGATGGATGAGATTTACCAAATCCTTCATTTCACATCAGTGTCACCTCACAGCCACACTAGTGAGCATTTTAAGGAAAAATAACAAGGTACGTGTCGAGTAGGCAGTGGTATGAATTAAAACCTAATTCTACAAACAAGAAATTCAAAGGTCTAAGAACCTAAAACACTTAAAAATATTAAGAACTACATGCATAAAAATAAGAACACTTACATTATCTAAGGCAACAATAAACTAAAATAAAAAGAACAATAATGGTAAAATAAAGCATT
Source organism: Hygrophila difformis (assembly GCA_030278955.1). NCBI lineage: Eukaryota > Viridiplantae > Streptophyta > Magnoliopsida > Lamiales > Acanthaceae > Hygrophila > Hygrophila difformis. The sequence continues at coordinate 12,394,547 of JAOANR010000004.1, read as the reverse complement.
AAGACTAATTCTAACAAACCCTAAAATTATCTAAAACCTAAGAACACTCATTTGAAGCTCTAAGGCATAAAAACATACCAAAAACCCACTAAACATGCATTTATTGAGAATGTAAGTCAACTAGAATATAATAAATGTAACCTAGTTGAAACAAACAAACATTCTAACATTTATTGCTAGGAAAGCATTTAAAGGGGTGCCAAAAACTTGAAAATAAAAACTCATTTCTGGAATTTCTTCTTGTATTGGCACTTGAAAGCAAGGTAAATAACTCAAAACCATCATTAACTTGAAGGTAGGGTTTATTCTAACTACAAAGCATGTAAAATGTATGAAATGGCTACTCTAAAGGTAGTAACAAGCTTCTACAAAAATAAACTAAGATTAAAACATTAAAAACTAAGCTACATACATGAAAATAAACTAACTAAACTAAACTACCTACCTAACCCTTAAGGGGTGAAGAACAGCTTCCGCTACTTCTTTTTGTCCCCAGCCGAATCTCTTGTAAAGTGTAGAATGGAATATATCTTCATGTGTTGAGGAAGGTCAGCTTTTATACTCCTTATTCGAAACCCTAGGCCCATCAGGGCCCATCAACAGTGTCATGCATTTCTCACGTGCTCCACAGCTTCAATTGGATGCAATTTTGAATGTAATTCGGTCTCCTCATGCAATTCGGTTTAGACCGAATTGGTGCAATTCGAATTGCATGAGGTCTTCCTTCTTGATCTTTACCTGGAATGTGGTATCCATTCTTCAATTCGGTCTATGTGTAGACCGAATTGGTCTTTTCGAATTGATGATGGCTCCTGTTTGGCTTCCTTTTGAGGCAATTCGGTCTATGCGAGCAATTCGGTCTAGATCGAATTGCATAGATCGAATTGTATCTCTCCTTTATCTTCAGGGTTTTCTTCTTTCCATAGTGCAATTCGGTCTAGGGGTCAATTCGGTTTAGACCGAATTGCCACAGACCGAATTGGTTAATCTGCTTCTCTTCTGCAATTCGGTCTATTGAGCAATTCGGTTTAGACCGAATTGCGTAGACCGAATTGATCTCCAACACTTAGCCAAAAATTCAGTTTGTGCGATTTTCATTCTTTTTCCCCATCTTTTGATTTTTGTGGGCTATTTTATTCTTTTGCCCATCTTTTCATTCCTTTTTCTTTTCTTTTTTTCGTTTTTCATGTTTTTGGATTTTTCTAACACAAATACAATTAAAATTGCATATTTTTGTGTTTTTCATTACCAGCTTATTTTTCTTACAAACTTACATTAGTCTGTCGAATTCAACTGCTTTCTTATTAAAATAAGATGGAATTACGATCAAAATGCCCGTCTCAGACACGGAAATGGATTGGAAATAATGGACAATTTTGGCCATTATCAACCTACATACCATACCACCTGGAATAATTGGTAACTGGATAGCAGATGTTTGCAGTCCAGATTACCCCGGTTATTTTTTACATCTTTTTAGCCAAATAAAACGTTCTTTTGAACTCTTCTCACTTCAAGGCTATTTCATCTTTGTGTAACAAATTCTGTGTAACTCACATTATATTTTGGGTTGTTTTAATTTTATCTTTCCATATAAATCTATGCATGATAATATTATTAGATAGTGTGGTCAAATTATTTTGGGATCCTTCCCTTGGATATAGAATTCTTGATTTAACTCAGGTTCCATAATAAATTTCCAACAAAAATTCCTTTATAAAATTCGGATCTAATTAAAGGATAAATTCCATAGTTATGACAAGTTCATATCCGAACGAGGGTTGATTTTGAGAACTTAGTAGCAGAGTCAGCGATTAGGTCTAATCTAGACTGAAAGGGTCTGTGTTTTAATTGAGAGTTTAGTACCTGATATCCATTGTTTTCTCAAAATTGTTGTATGTTGGAAATCTTATGTTAAATATTGCATGAAACCAGTGTCCACTTGGATACAGAGGGAGTGTAATAGCTAATACTAGAGGAACAATATGTAGACCTTGGTTATTTTCTAAGGTATGGTTGAGTATTCTTTCAACTACTATCATCTTTTGCCAAAGCTTAGTTTTGAGTCCCGAGTGAGTACATCCGGAACAGACTAATTTATTAGTCTGTTTCACTTAGTTTGTATCTCATAACCACCCGGATGTCTGTAAACACTGCGAGAGGTTTATGGGTGTTCGAGAATTCTTGATCTGCATTTGGTCACCATGATTGTGGGCTCTTTTATACTAACGGAATGAGATAACTTTTAAAACTTCCGAGTGATAGGATTTTACAATGCTTTCTTTATTGCTTTTTCTTACATGCTTTATAGAGGTCACTCGGAAGAGTTAGAGGCTGGCCTCCATGTACAAGGTTTAAGAGTTATGGAATAGTTCAGGATTTGATTTGAAACTTTGGGTGTGACCGTAGGAATGATGGAGTACTTGGCATTTCAATTACTAATTTTTTTTGGTGTTGCTTGTGCACCACAGATGATTAACATATCGGTGCAAGGCATTGCACGGGAGTTAAGAGTTTGTGGTATCTTAGAATTTGTTGTCTTAAGAGCATGTGAACCTTATTGTAAGTACATATCTGTTAAAGGGAACATATGATAGGAGCATGAGAGTTAGCTCACTGACAGGATTATCCCAAGCTAAGATATGTGTAACAAAATAGAAGTTTAATTATGTTTCATCTGAATCTTGTCCAATCTTCATTATTTTCTTCATGTCCCTTCTGTCACATTTTAAATCTGCTTTCTAGATTATAGATAGTGTAGAATAATTTTTATCGCTTTCTTATAATAATTTTAATTGCTTTCTTAGAATAAATTTATCTGCTTTCTAGAATAATTTTAATCTGCTTTGTAGAATAATCTTATTTGCTTTCATAGCTTAATTTAAATTATGTCAAGTAGTTGATAGTTAAAACACAATCTTGAATCGAGTAACCGAGTGGAAAATCTTATAAAACGATGTGGGTCCTGCTTCTATCACACATCCTCCAGTTAACGACCAAGTTTTACTATAAATACTGCAATTTTTGACTCCGTGCGCTTTCGGGGGCACAGTTTCTTAACACGAGTAATAAAAACGTGACAATCTATAAATATATCCCTAATCCCAACTCGCCATCATGTTTTGATTTTATTTAAAAAATCAACCCGAGATTATATTTTATTTTCTTTTCTTTTTCAAAATACTCGTGCGGAAAATTGTCAAAAGTTTCACAAAGCCATCGCACTCAAAACACCTCGGCCCACGTGGATCTGAAGAGTCCTTGGACTACTTCTTGTTACTTTTGTTGCTCTTTCGTCTTTCTAGCCTTTTAGATGAAGAGCTTTCACCCTTCTTCTTTCCAAACTGTTTGGACTTCTTATCCCTGAGAAACCTGGCAATGCATTTGGATAGCATAACCAAGTCCTCAACATCGTCATCCTAATTTGGACTGGACTCCTCTGCTGGTTCATTCTGGGATTTGGACTCCAGTTTGAATGCCACAGTTTTACCTGTGAAATTCCTATAGTGATCCATTTCCCTTGACTGTAGGATTCCCATCAGCTCATCCACAGATATGTTGGCATAATCCTTATGTAGCTCCAGAGCAGCAATCTTGGGGTTGAACCTCTCTGGAAGTGCCTAAAATTTTACGAACTATCTCCTGGGAGGAGTAGATTTTCCCAAGCTGGTGAGCCTGGTTTGTTAGGTCGCAGATTCTACCAAAATAACTATTAATCGATTCAGATTCATCCATTATTAACTTATGGAATTGAGCTTCAATAGAAATAATCTTAGAAGTTTTTACAAACACTGAACCTTCATGAGAAGTTACCAAGATCTCCCATGCATCATATGCATGGTGCAGGCAGAGATTAATCTGTATTGATCCTCGGACACTCCACTGAAGATCGCATGCAGTGTCTTGGAGTTTATGTTTGAGTAGATCCTCTCTTCTGGGGTCCATTCTCTCTTTTCTTTGGGCACTGGGACTCCATCTACAATAACCGTAGGAGGTTCATATCTAGTCAGAACTGCGTCCCATGCCATATCATCTAGAGCTAGAAGGAAGGAGTGTATCTTATTTTTCCAAAAGGAAAAATTTGTGCCGTCGAGCATCGGGCTCCTAGTGATTGACCATCCTTGGTTCATCTTGCTAGTTGGATCTCTCTCGCAAGAAAGTGGCTCTGGTACCACTTGTTGGGTCCACTTGATCTAGAAAGTTATGTACTTTATATCGTGGTTCAATGTACAAGTTCAATCTATCACAATGACACACAGATCAATAATACGAGATATTAAGCACAACGGAATAAATAAAAACGCATAAAGTAAACAAATAACACAAGGAATCATTAACCCAGTTCGGCCTACGTCTGGGGGATACCAATCCAGGAGGCGATTTTACTATGTGTTGAGCTTATGGTAAACAACCACACACAATAGTAAAATATTGAGTACGCCTTCACTCCAATCGCCAAGCGGGTAGTTGTAGTGACCAAAACTATCATCAGTTTTGGTATAGGTCTCTCCCACCCATTTCAACTCCCCAAAGAAGACCGTTTTTGAGTTTCCCCCGTCGAAGCCTGTGAAGCAACCCCTCCAATTGTTGTAGATGAAATGAATGCGCGGATCTGGGTAAATGGCCATGGACTTTGTCCGTAAGTGCTTTACCAAACACTTAAAGATTCACGAACACCTTCTCACAATGATTCAGTCCAAGGTGTATCGATCTTGCAGCAAATGGATGAGACTCGAGCAAGGGTGGCAATATCGATGTATTTCTTTCGCACGATGTACTCTGGATGCTTAGAGAGAATTTCAGAGAGCTTGAATAATTGATGTAGATTGTATATGTCTCTATTCAGCTGAAATCCCTTTTAAATTGGTAAGGCCATCATCTAGGTAAGGAAATAGAACCTTCCTTATTTCCATTGATCTTGTTGCCTTGTGGACTCCTTACCTATCTTGGGAAGGGATAACTTGCAAGGAAACATTAGTAAAATATCCCCAAGACAAGGAAGGAACCGTTGGAGATGCTGGCCAGTGGAGAACTGCAAACTCTATCCATTTTGCAATCGAGGACAATGCAGTCTAAGAGGTTCATACAGCAAGTTCGATCATCGGTGTTGAACTTCCGTTAAAACCTTGACTCAACATTAAACACATCCATTCTTTTCTACTCATTAATAGCACCACGAGTACAATTGGAATTCAGACAAGTGCATTTTAATATTCATGACTTTAGATTGCTCAAAGTTCTATAATAGAACTATTATTCAGCGAGATTATTTTTAGAGAAAAGTTACTGAGAAAGATTGGTAATCTAATTCCAGTGCAGGAACTTTACTTGAAAGAGTGTGTTCTTTGCATATGAAATTTGACGTACCTAATAATCCTTGATTTGGAAGGTTCACGGATTGTTAAGATGCCAAGTAATTTGAAGAATATAATTGGTCTTCCAACATTTGAGATAGAAAAATGCAAATATAATAAGATCTCATTGGAAGGGCAGGACAAGTTGGAGATTCTTTTCCACTTTGCATATATAATCGTATTTCCAATTCTAATTCACTCCTAAGCACCACACTGTAGAAAAATAGCATTATCATTACAACAAAATACAAGTAATAAATTATTTTATTGGAAGGTATATACTCAAACATGATTAACTGTGGGACTTGCTCGGGTTGTGCGGGAGAGGGCGGTGAGGTCGCTTTGTTGGAAACAACCAGATGATGGGGGTTGGCTCCTACACTCCGACGCATGCGTGTTGGGTGATAAAGGTGGGGCAGGTTATGGCGCTGTTGTCCGCCGGTCGGATGGAGAGTGGAGGATGGGATGTGGTGGTAGACTGGTGGGGCGTGACATCCTGGAAGTGGAATTATTGGCGCTTCGATTTGGTCTTGAGTTAGCTAGACATAATGACATTGTCTTGCGTCGTTGTTATGTGGACTCCTTGGAGGTGGTGCGTTTGGTTATGGGAGTTGCCAATACGAGTCATCGGTATTGGCCTATTGTGGATGTGATTCGGCATTTGCTTCGAACTATAGAGGGGTGTCAGTTGCGGCATGTATACCGTGAGGGTAATCAGGTGGCGGATGCATTTGCTCGTAGGGCGGTTGATTTGGAGTGCTTTTATACTAGGCATTCCCTCCGGATGAAGTTAAGCCTTTTCTGGATCTTTATGCGGAGGGCACGGTTTTTCTGCGTAGATAGGCTCTTTTTGATACATTGTTTTCTTTCTTTTTCTTTTTCCTTTATTTGCTCTCCTTTTTAGGCTGTGTCACCAAAAAACATGATTAACTTGATATTTAAGTTTTGAAAATGCAATAATTAAATTTTTTTTATCCAAATTGCACATACAAACACCCTCTTAAACATCTGCGTACACAGATTCAAATCAAATTAAGAATCATTCTGCTGTGGTCTACAATCTACCCCACTAACTCAGTGAGTTGGGAAACTTTCTAAAATACTACTCCCTCCATCCCACATTAGTTATCCTGTTTATTTTTTGACACTGTTAATTGTTCAACTTTGACCCAATATTATTGTAATATATATTTGGAAAAAATTGTGGAGTTCGTTCTTGTTAGATTCGTTTAATTATATAGTTTTCGAATATATATTACATAATTTTTAATTATGTATATTTTGAGATATTAATGATTTAGAAAGGGCATTGGATTGTGTGCAGAAGTCAAACAACACATCTTAATTGGGAAAGAGGAAGTAATAAAGAAAACTAAAAATTAAATGGAGATAAAGTTGAAATTTTAATATGGTCCTAGTTGTCTAGTTTTGGATTATACTGTAGTTGATCTAATTTTTTTTTATAATACAGCAACTTGTGGGTGGGGTAGGGAACTAGGGTGTTGACTTTCATGTGGCGTGTGCAGTGCAGGACTGAGGGTTGTGTACGTTGACTTTCATTTGGCAAGTGGCAAGTGGCAAGTAAGACTAATGGCCAAATGAAAGGACCCACTGAACTACCCATTTTTTGTCCTTTATTGTTCGTAGAATCATATTTTTAAGATACTAAATTTTAGTCTATAAATATTGGTAATGACATATGTCTATTGGTCGATTGCTATGCAATGTATAAATGTACTAACGTAATGTTTAAAATAATTTAACGAGTTTGGGACATATAATCGACATAATAAAATTGAACAATTTTATTTGTTAAATTGAATATTTTTATTCACATTGTCCATATTTCCGCCCATTGGGCGGGATAATACTAGTTAAATAAAAGACACGATGAAATTGGTTCAGTTATTGAGAATGTCTTCAATATAATATATATGCTGGCCCATTTCAGTAAGAAATATTATTGCTTATTATTTCAATGATTGGAGTTTTAATTTGTTAATGGCGCATGTGGGATGAGTTTTCAAGGCTCTTTCCGTAGCTGTCTTTGTTGACCCTCAATGATGAGCAATAACATTAGTATAACTTGAAACAGAGTACTGGTTGTTTCTTTGTTGCTACAACTTACAGAAAACACTGAAAAAACAAAGAAAAAAATGAGTTGAAAAGAAGTGGTCCGCAAGCAAAAGGCAATCACTACTGAATCAGATGGCCAACGCAGTGGTATCCATTGTTCTTGGCACTCTACGTGATTTATCGGAGGAAGAAGTCCGTTTTCTTCTAGGTGTGAGCAGGGAAGTGAAGGGATTAGAAAATCAGTTGAAGGAGATGGAAAATCTCCTTGAAGATGCAGACAAAAGAAAATCTGAAAGTAAAACTGTACGCAAGTGGATCTCCGGGGTTAGGGATCTTGCTTACAGAGCTGAAGATGTAATTGAAACATACGCCTTCAATCTTGCATCCACGAGAAGAGGGGGCTTCCTCAAACAAATCTTTCGTCGATTTTCCTGTGCCTTGAAGGATTGCAGCACCATTCACCAAATAGGCTCCGAGATTTCAGAAATCCAATCTGAGCTTGCAATGGTCGCCAATAGCATGAGACATTATGGCATAAAAAGCATCTTTCGAGGGGAGAGTTCCATCAATCCTATCGATGATGAAAACCAAAAATGGAAAAGGATAACTTCTCCATTTCAGAGTGATGATTGTTTTGTGGGTAAGGATCAAGAGCTAAAGAGCCTTGTGTCTCTTGTGGTTGAGGATGAACAACACCACCTCATTACAATATGGGGCATGGGGGGTATTGGCAAGACCACAATAGCACGAAAGGTCTACAATCACAAGGATGTCAAACGCTCCTTTGAATCTTTTGCATGGGTTTGCATATCACAGCAGAGCCGAATCAGATCTGTCTTGGAGGATGTTCTTAAGCAATTGAACCCAAGCATTGCTGAGCAAATCACCACTTTGAGTGACACAGATTTGATTCAGAATTTGAGTCAAATTCAAATGAACAAAAGATGCATAATTGTTCTTGATGACTTATGGAAGCTCGATCACTGGAATGGCTTAAAGCATGGTTTTCTAACTCAAGATTCAATCAGCAAAGTGATGATAACAACCCGCATAATAGGTGTTGCATCAAAAGGTTATATCAAAGAAATTGGACTTCTAAATGATGAAGATGGATGGACTTTACTCAAAACAAAAGCATTCGCCAAAAACCATGGGATTTCTGGTGAGTAACTACATTTAAGTATAAATTATTAATTATTTGACTTTTTTTTTCTCTTATATGCTTTAGACTATGAGAAATTTTTATTTTAGAAACCGAGTTTGTGACAAACTCGTCAGCTCCCAAAAATACAATGACCGAATTCGATAACTAAATGAAAATATTCATGTCTTTCATGCTTATATATACACACACACATATTACAACCATCTTACATATTAAATGTGTAATAATTATGTTTAGCCCTAGTTATAACACAACTTAATTGGGGAAAAGTGGGTGTTGTGTTATTGTCGCAGTAAATATCACGCCTTGTTGATCCTTACAAAAGATGCTAATAAGACTCGGTCACAAAAATGAATTCATAATATTCTTTCCTAGTATTAGAAGAAAATCATACTGACACATTAGAGTAAAATATGCATGAGGCCAAAATATAATTATACAAAATACTTAGAGCCCAAATGCTCAGAATTTAAAGATTTCCCTCCCCAAATGTATATACGTGATCGAAGATCAATTAACTACATGATGTATATGTAGAAAACACACAAACACGTTTTGAGGTTTCAAAATCCCACTAGTATTTTTAACAGGAAATTTGACCAAGGATTGAAGATACCGTAGAAGGCATAAATGGTCGCGGTAAGCCGGTAACCCATTTAAGCAACACATTATAGAATCGCAAGCCAAGCGAAACACAAATTGTCATAGATCCTTCATCCTTGTTATGTTTAATATTTGATTGGACGGAGCTAGACATCGGTAAAATGAAGAATACAAAAGTAAAATGGATAATGAAGCCCATTGATGAAGGGGAATTGGACTCAAGAGACTTGACCAACAAGACAAAACATCACTTTCGAACATTCAATGGTAGTGTGATCCTCCAAAGGATTGTCACAAGAAGTTGAGAGCTTGGGAGCTCTCGGAGAGGACTTTTAATAAACAGGGATTTTGATTCAAAATGCAAAGAGAGTAAAATGATTATATCCGAAGCCCTTATATAGAGCCATGCCCTAACGAAAGTAATTAACAAAGTATTCTAGATGATTAAACATCAAACAACTAGATTGAACAAGTAGATAATGCAAATAAAACAAGACTGGAATGGCTGAATTGTGATTTTGTATAGTGGCGCGGGATGTTGTTGAACCTTGTCGTATCTCATGCGGAGACTGGATGCGGCGTCAACCCCCAATACTTAACATATTCCCCATCTCTTTTCATGTGGCGTGACATGTTGGATATGGTGTGGCATGTTTGCATTTTTGTTACATCGTGCCATGAGGATTTTGAGTTGTTAAATTTCCTGATTGTTGAAACCCTTCATTGTTGAATCTCTAGTTGTTGAAACCTTTAGCCATCTTATTTAAACCTCCTAGTGTTGAACGAACATAAGCCCCGTTTGACTCGCCGTTTTCCGACCGGCGGTGACCTTGTCTCGGTTTTTTTTACCTCTTTATGTTGCTTTGACTTATTTCTATGCATATTGAGGTTTGTCGTTTATGTTGGTGAGTTATAATATTCTATGTCGGTTGGAGAGATGAACGAAGTATACTTTATACACGTGTGTGTGAATACCTATCCTTTGTAAACATATTTTAAAGCTGTTAGGAGGGTTGACCAAAGAAAACAATATCTACAAGTGTCAGACGTTACAGATGATATCAGAGCCTGTACCAGGCTGATATGTCAGGACGCTCAGTCCCTAAGGGGTGGATTTTAATATCTCTCCCTTGTAAACACGTTTTAAATCCATGAGAAGGATTGGCCTAAAGCGAACAATATCTATAAGTGGGTGTGACTGGGACGTGTGCAATGGGACTCGACCCAAATTTTTACGCCAAGGCTTCCCCTATATTAATCTATGTAGATCATCAACTTTATTCCTAAACTATCATCTATTGAATCCTTCAGCTCCACTTGATTTTACTCTAGGCTTAGATATCTAGAAAGGGGTTAGTGAATTTCATTGTTCTTTGTTTTGAGACCGGCTCTTTTTGGAATGTTAGAATCATCAGTCCATTTGATACGATGCCTACGTCATCCTCACCCCTCGAGGAGGTTGATCCATTAACCAAATCAAGTGGGGTTAGATTATTAAGCCATACACCACTTCGTACGGTGACATGTGAGTAGCACTGTAGATGTGCCTGTTAAGGTAGGATGTCATCCCAGCTTTTCAAGCTAGTCGTAGTTATGATACATAGTAAATTACCCAAATACTCGGTTGACTGCCTATATTTGACCATCTGTTTTGGGATATTAGGCTTTTTAAAACAAAAATGTAGTGTCCATCTCATACCACAATCCTTTCCAAAAAATAACTGACAAACTTAAATCTATGTTCGATACAATTGTCTTGGGTATTCCGTGTAAGCATACCACCTTTTTGGAGAATAACTTTCCTATAAGACTTCCATCAGTGGTTTTCGCACATGGGATAAAATAAGCCATCTTTTTGAAATGATCAAACAAAATAAAAAATGAAGTCCTTAGCTCTATCAGTTTAAGGCTATCCCCGTACAAAGTCCATGGACATATCAATAAATGAGACTTTATAGTAGACTTCGCCTATAGATAGACGAGGCAAATTAATATAAAATCAGTAACTTGCCTCCGCATCCTTGGCGAGTTGAATCTTTCTAACAATATTCCCATAGTTGTTATCCATTCAAAATATCAAATAAGGCCACCACCGTATGGCTTTCTTTGTTAGAAATTCTCTAACAGATCCGTTACGTATACATAACATGTTCTCAAAATAGAGGACTCCTTCGAGAAAGGAATATTCCCTTTATGTGTGCTTCTCTATCAATCTGAACAGTTCTCCAAAGTCATGATCAGTCTCCGATTCCTTCTGTACGCAAACCCTAGTAGAGGTGTTGTTACATAGGATGCTACTGCTAATCGCCTTATCAGTGCATCTCTAATTGTATTATACTTTGTCCTTGTCGTAGTCGATCACATATGGAAAGGTATATTTGAATCATGCTCCAGCTAGCATGTCTTTCACTCAGCTGACCCTGCTCGTATTATGCTTTAAAGTCTCGTGATCGATATTTCCAAATTAAATTAGAATAATATAAGAAAATACTCTTGTGAATCAATCCATGGATAAATTAAAATTTTATAAATGATTATGCAAAAAACATGATTGAATGTACCATCCTAACCATTTTAATAATGATACGATTTTGTGGCATGGAAGCCAAAACAACTACATTGATCTTACCCGAGGGCCCATGTTCCAGACAACGTGCCAAGAGATTCATCAAAGCAGTATCCAAGATACTAGAAGCAGAGGAATGGGCGCAAAAGAGATGCAAGGCTATGGTTTTTCAGAATTTAAAACATTCAAACAGCCCATTGTAATATAACTTAAAAATAATAATATCAAGGTTGCAGCGGAAAATAGTATTTAAATACATGTATTGCAGCGGAATTTAAATTGGGCCAACACGGCCAAACACGGGTTAAACAGGCCCGTTCATACAAGCTCTAGTCTAGTGCAAAAATTCTAAAATAATGTATCTTCCCAAAATTCCCATGTATGCATATGATGATGCATAATCCTCAACTCTGAAAGAAAAAGGGAAAATGTGGTTTGGTCAGCAAAAACGTGCTGAGTAAGTTAACACCTAGCATGATTTAGGGGTTTCAAAGCCTTTAACTAAATTAATAAAAACATGCTTGTAGGTAGTACGCAATTTAAGTTAATCATCCACTAATAAATAAATGGCATAATTTAAAACAAGGATTTCCACGTGATCATAATTCAACTTACATGGTAAAATAAATGTAAGGCATAATTTAAAGGCATAATTTAAACAAAGAAAATATTCAAGTCTTTTAATTTTCTCATGACTTCAGGATTTGGTATTTTCAGGATTTCACTCTTTCACTTTTGTTCGATATGATCTAGTATAATTTGTTCTTGAGGAATCGAACCCGCAAGAATTTAAATGCATCCTAGGGAATCGAACCCGTAGGAATCAACACACGTCCTGGGGAATCGAACCCGCAGGAAAACAAACGATCGCCCTTGGGAATCGAACCCGCAAGAACTCAAATACATCCTAAGGAATTTAATCCATAGGAATCAACACACATCCTGGGGAATCGAACCCGCAGGAAAACAAACAATCGCCCTTGGGGAATCGAACCCGCAAGAACTCAAATACATCCTAGGGAATTTAACCCATAGGAATCAACACACATCCTGGGGAATCGAACCCGCAGGAAAACAAACTATCGCCCTTGGGGAATCGAACCCGCAAGAACTCAAATACATCCTAGGGAATTGAACCCATAGGAATCAACACACATCCTGGGGAATCGAACCCGCAGGAAAACAAACGATCGCCATTGGGGAATCGAACCCGCAAGGTAAGAACACATTTCGCAAATTTCACAAGTCTCTCAAAATATAACTTTACACAAGTCGCTGTCTTACTCCATAATTATTTAAAAATTCATTTTAATTCCGAAAAATCTGAAATTTTTACAGTATATCAAAAACACCCTAACGAACAACTTTCATGTTTTAACAATTTCGAAATAAGGTGAGGAAACATGTCAAAAATCAAGTTCATTACATAGGTAGTGTTCTGTCCGGATTCAGTTTTGACACAGTTCAGAAAATCGACTTTTTGACATACCAAATGGGCTCCAAAAATTCTGAAATTTTATATGCACATACTAGACATGATTATCTACAACTTGCATTTAGATTTCCAAGACTAGATCGGACTAGAAATTATAGAAACAGGTTCATCAAATTCGGACATATGCACTGCCTGATTTTCGAAAAAGTTTGAAATCACAGTTTATGTTCGGTGCAATTTGAGATAGCAACCATTGATGAAAATCTCTGAAATTTTTACATAACATAGATTAATGTGTTAGGATCAAATGTCTAGTTTTGAGTTTTTCAGTTTGAACTCTCGAAATAGGTGTTTTGGTCGGATATCAAATCTATCACAGTTTCAAGATCAACTCTTAAGGCGGGTTGGTTCTCGGCCGTTTACGGGTATCAAAACACAATGAAAAATTATGAAAATTTTACACAAACTAGATCTATGTCCTAGGATGTTTTAAGTTTTTCCGTTTGAGAAGTTTTAAGGGTTCGAAAAATTCATACCAATACGCTGCACCGTAGGGTTTTCGTGTTGACAGATTTTAGAGTTATTAAATCCCTATGTTTGGTTGCATTTTAAATCACTCAAAACCAAGTAAGCATTAACTTACATTGGGGGATGTCTAGGACGTCTCCGGATCGATCGGGGCGCCCACGCTTGCTACGAACACGTCCCAATTACTCCGCCTCCTTTCCGTTGGCCCCGAAACGAAATCCAAGTAAAACTCTAGGGTTAAATTGGATTTTCGAACTCGAAAACATAAAGGAAAACCTATGAACGACTTACCACAATCTGGAACACTAAAGATCTTGTTCTCCACGCCTCCTCCGTTGGTTTTCGTCGCCGGAAAGTCATCGGAAAGTGGAGAACTTGTGTTTTCGGTTTTGGGAGGGTTTGGGATGAAGGAAAAGTTTTGGAGGCTGATCATAGAGTGGGAGATTAGTCTCCCTCGACCTAATAGCCTTTCCCCCAACTGGGATTGGCTTTCCTTAGTCGGGGTCGAAAATTATGGTAAGAAATCGCCGAAATCGCGCTTGGCAACTGGTTCTGTGTAGTGGCACGGGGTTGGCGCGGTGTATGAGGAAACCCCGTGCGGAGGGCGCGCGGCCTGGTCTGGGCCGTGCGTCCGGACTGGGCCGTGCGATCCCGTCGGGCCTTTTCTCCTCTCTTTCGGGTTTCTACCCTCCTACATTTTCGGGCTCGATTTTTCCGGGTCATTCTCGGATCACGATTCCTATCTTAAATCTATTTCGTCTTGAAATTGATTTCGTGTTTGAAATCTTAAGTCCGTCGGTTTTACATTTGTCGGCTTCTAATTCGTCGTCTTTTGGCTCCCGTGCAATAATTTATCTAATTAAATTATTTCCGACTTCACGGGTTCTTGGAATTAAAATTCTTTTCCTTCTTGAGTTTAATTCCAATTCTTTTAGAATTAATTCATGGAATGTCTTCGGGTTTCCATTCCCTCTTATATTCCATTTTGAATTTATCGGTAATTCATTTCCGAGCAATAATGAATTATTTTCTTCTTCTCGGAAACATTTTGGCCTTGATCGGATTAAGAAATAGATTTTATTCCTTTGGACATTGGTAAAAATCCCGGGTATTACAAATCACCTTCCTCATGTTGCTGCCTTCATACATTCTTCATTGCATGCGGTCTATCCGATGCGGTATAAACCGCATCGATTAGACCGCCTCGCCCACAGAGACCGCCTCAATTTATTTCCTGCTTTGTTTTTCCATTTCGCATCGATGCGGTCTCTTCCAATGTAAACCGCATTGATGCCTTAGACCGCATCATGCCCTTGCATGGATAATTTTAGGGTTTTTATTATTATTGTTGCTTGTTTAATTCATAGCTAGGGTTGTTCATTCTCTTGTGCTTGGGATGCCTATATATATGGCCTCCCTAACACTTTGTTCTCACCTTTGAATGAATATACAACTTGTTGAGTATTTCTCTTTGGATTGTGTTATCCAAGAGCATTTGAAGGTCACCCTTGAATCATCCATCTTTGGATCATTCCTTTCAAGCAAGAGGTGTGCTTGATCGTATCGAACACCATCCAGATTTACGATTGGGGGAAACGACGGTGTTATCGAACACAATCGGTTCTCGGGTTGGGATATCCAAAGTTGTAGCCTCACTATCCTTTTATCTTATTTTCATTCTCCATTCTCATCTTATAAACTAGTGCTTAATCGATCCATGGCAGTATTATTTCTGGTATCAGAGCTAGATTAGGCCTAGTTTGTCTTTCTATTATATCAAAAATCCAAAAATAGTTGTTGTTCTTGAGAGCCCATTATCCTATTTACTGTTCCATCAATTTCCGTACATCAGATCTTGATATTTCTTAATTCTGAGTTCATATTCGTGTTCGTTGAGCTGATTACATAGAGATTCATATGAAGTTGTCTTGATTTGGCCAAGTATTGAGTGAGATATGTTCATTCTAAGTTTCTAGAGTGTCCTTGTCAAACTTATATATTTGGCTATATTTTGCTTTGTGTGTCTCTCGATCCCGTGTTAGTGTGATTGATTTGGATTGATATTGATATTTTAAGCATTAATCGGGATTATATGCTATTGAATCCTCTTTTTGAGTATTTAATCGAGTGTTGAAATTTTTGAATGTTCTTGAAGTTCTTGAGGATATTCATATTGTTCTTACTATTTGGGGTGCTTGATTCACTAGGGTTTATTGGGGAGTGTGTTATTTTGTTTTTTTGGGGAACAAGTGTGTCTAGGATAGTACAAGCGTGTAGTGGGGAATTAATTTTCTGCCAATTTTTTTGGAACAAACTCGAGTGAGTCACTATCTTTTTGAAAGGGACACATTCGATGCGGTCTCTTATTGCATGCGGTCTATTTCCGTGTTAAATCGCATCGTCCAGTTAAACCGCATCACATTGTCCAAGTCCCAGAAAACTCAAAATTTTCCCAAGTGTTTGAAATCGATGCGGTCTCTTCCATCGATGCGGTCTACTTGCATTTAAACCGTATCACCTATCTAAACCGCATCGACCTCCCATTGGCCCCAGAAAAATTCCTAAGGGTTCAAATCCGATGCGGTCTAATGCATGCGGAATCCATTAAACCGCATCATACATTTTAAATCGCATCGCCTCAGTCAAAGTATTCCAAATTTTTCTAAGTGTCCAGATTTGATGCGGTCTCCTACATGTGGCCTCCATTAAACCGCATCACCCTATAAACCGCATCACTTGTGTAAACCGCATCCCACTACCAAAATTTCAAGAATTTTTCTAAGTCTTTCGGGATTGCATACTTTCCTTGTGAATGCTTGTGAATGCTTGTCTTGATTATTACTGTTCGATTTCACTGAATTGGATCACGAACAATCTATCGAGTTGAAGTTCCATCAGTGTTCGCACTTGACATTGGAATTCCTCGAGGAATAAGTGCTTGCACTGTTTCACTGATTTAGTTCACAAATCACAGAGTTGAAGCTCCGTCTGCAATTGCAGGTAGTGGAGTTCCTCAACAGTAATTATTACCGATTTGTTTCCCAACAGTTTGGTGATAGTTATTTTGGGATTGTGTGAGTGAGGCAGATATTTATTTCGGAGCGTTTATATTTGTGAGGTTTATACTTTACACTTCTAAATCGTGAGGATTGAGGATATCTGTTGCATAGCTGATTAACGTGGTAAACTGATTAATTAATTCAGATTGATCACTCCACACAATACTCTGTGCTTTTGATTGATTGAGTCGAACTCTGCATTCTGTTTCGTGCACTGTGCGTCCATTACTCTATTTCTTTCACCCTACTTTGTTGGTTGTCTGATACGATTGAGCACGACTCCAGTGGGGAATCGAACCAACTGGTGAGGAAATTCATGACCTTTAGTGAAGATACCGTTGTGAGATCACTCTATCAAATTCAATTGATTTCTACTGACCGTTTATACATATATCTAGTTTTTCTTTTCTGTCCAGATTCAACATGGCAGGTAACCTTGAGTCCAAGGTGGACCAAATGATGGAGGTACTCCTAAAACTATCAGCCGATTCCGCTGATATGTCAAAAGGTCTGATTTGGAGTCCATGCGCCAAACTGTAGATGCTAACGTGACAGGCATAGCCGCCATGCGCGATCGTGTCAATGAACTTGCGGGCGCCATAAATGATGTTTCGAGTTGAATCGCCATACAAGGGCAAGCTCCAAACATGACTCCCGGAAGCACTTTTGGAATCCACCAATCTGTAATGGACGAGGCTGAAACAGCTATTGAGGAACAGGGATTGCACTTTGGAACATACGACAGACGTCAAGGTCCACGAGGCCCACGGGTCCCGGCCCCGACACCTCCACGGCCCACATATCCGACGAATGCCCAGTTCCAGCATCCTCCGCCTCCGGCACCAGCCGCAGCTATTCCCAGACCTCCCTTACATCAGCCTGTCCGGCAGAGGTTAAATCTCGAACCCGTACCGGAACCACAAGTTGATGATGACTTCGCACATGAAGGACAGATACCCGTTGAGCAAAACAGAATGGAAACTGATCTACGAGGGATCAAGTTCACCATACCAGCATTTAAAGGAACAAATGATCCAGAAGAATTCATCGATTGGAGGCAATCCATTGAACTAATCTATGACTATCAACAGTATAATGAGTTCACAAAGATCCAACTCGCTGTGTGTGAATTTAAAGACTATGCTTTACATTGGTGGCAAAAGCACCAGCGCAACAGTCAGCGTCATGGACACCCAGCAATTTCGAATTTGGTTCAATTAATGCATGCCATGGAGAAGCGATTTATTCCTAGTAATTATTTTGATGAACTGTATATGAAAGTCAATTTTTGTGTGCAGGGCAACAGGACTGCAGATGAGTACTACAAGGAATTGGAACGCCTCATGATGAGAGCGCGGATGCAGGAAGATGAGCCCCTACTGATAGCCAGGTTCAAATGAGGATTAAAGAGAGAAGTCCTGGCCGAAATAAAGTTGAGAGAGTATACTGGGCTAGAACATCTGGTCCAATTAGCCATCGAAATTGACAGACAATTGAGGGATAGACCGGTCAAATCAATGATCATCTCCAACACTACCAAATATTGAACGACCCGATCAAATAAACAGCCGTCCAAGCCCACTAACAAATACGAGAAGCCCAATGCACCGAAAGATGATAGACCCAACAAGCCTAAAGCCTATGAGATAGGAAAGGACTTCAAAGATCCATACAAGTACCAAAAGGACGACCGAGACAAACCCAAGAGGGACGTCAAGGATGTCACATGTTTCACGTGTGGTCAAAAGGGCCATTATTCCCGGGATTGCTTCAAGAAAGTAAGACGAATGGTCATCATAGAAGATGGAATATGGAAAGAGGTTGATTCTGATGAAGAGTATGATGAAGCGGAAGATGAGCATGAAGACGATGACAATGAGCGGTATCCAGACGAAGGCGATCTGAGCCGGGTAGTCTTGGAGGAAAATGAAGAAGAGTATGTGACCAACTTCATCGCAGTGAGAGCACTCACAGCCGAGAAAGCTGACGAGCTAAAAGAAAATGCTCCGGAACAAAGGGAGAATCTATTTCATTACCATTGTAAACTTAAAGGCAATGTTGCCTCATTAATTGTAGACAATGGGAGCTATCTTAATGCTGTAAGTCTTTACACTGTGCGCAGGTTGGGAATACCGATGCAAGACCACGTGAAGCCCTACAACCTACATTGGATGAACGAGTATGGGGCTGCCAAAGTCGCAAAGCAGGCACGGGTTCCAATCACTATTGGACCTTATTCTGAGGAGATCATGTGCGACGTAGTACCCATGACCGCTTGCCATGTTTTGTTAGGAAGGCCGTGGATGTATGACAAGCGCGTGATTTACAGAGGCACAGAAAATGATCTCTCCTTCCGAGACGGACAAAACAGAATCACAATAAAGTCACTACCACCAAAGACTGTTAAAATTGATCATCGTAATTTGTTAGAAAACATCCGGAAAGAAGAAGAGGAGTACAAGAGAAAACAGAGAGGTAAGGGAATTGTGATTAATTCTGACACTTCTAATCAATCTCCTTTATTGTTGACAGGTTCTGAGAGGTGTTTACTACTGATGAAGCATGAGCTGGAAGCAGCCATTGAAGATGCACCCATACCAGGTCACTGTTTTCTCGCATTTGTCAAGCCTATTGAGGAAACTCCTAAGAACTCCCCTGCTACACTTAATGTGCCTGAAAATTTTCGCAGGATGCTTGAGGACAACATGGATGTTTTCCCGAAGAGCTGCCAGCAGGATTGCCACCCTTGAGAGGCGTAGAGCATCGGATCGACTTCGTGCCATGAGCATCTATTCCGAATAGGCCTGCCTACCGAATGAACCCAGACGAGACCAAGGAAGTCCAGAAACAAGTCCAAGAACTCTTGGATAAGGGATGGGTTCGGGAGAGTCTGTCTCCCTGTGCAGTGCCAGTTCTCTTGGTACCGAAGAAAAATGGAACATGGAGGATGTGCGTCGACTGCAGAGCTGTTAATGCAATTACGATCAAATATCGCCACCAATACCACGACTTGATGATATGCTCGATGAGCTTGGAGGAGCGAGCATTTTAACAAAGATAGACCTGAAGAGCGGATATCACCAGATTCGTATGCAACCGGGTGACGAATGGAAGACTGCATTTAAGACCAAGTTCAGGTTGTACGAATGGCTCGTGATGCCCTTCGGTCTCACAAACGCTCCATCCACATTCATGAGGCTCATGAATGAAACTTTGAGGGAGTTTATGGGAAAATTCGTTGTTATATATTTCGATGATATTCTTATCTATAGTCACAACGAATCTGATCATATTAAGCATGTCGTGCAGGTGATAATCAAGCTGAGGAAAGCAGAATTGTATGCAAACTTCGAGAAGTGTACTTTCCACGTGCCAGAGGTGACCTTTCTAGGATTTGTTGTCGGAAAGGACGGACTGAAGGTAGATGAGTCTAAGATCAAAGCCATCTTTGAATGGACTCCACCGACCAATGTCAATGAAGTGAGACGATTCCTAGGCATGTGTGGCTTCTTTCGAAGATTCGTGCCCCATTTCAGTATCATCGCTGCACCCATGACGTCGTTGCTAAAGAAAGGGCTCCAGTTCAAATGGGGAGACAAGGAGCAGAAATCTTTTGAAGAACTAAAGGATAAACTCGCCCAAGCACCGGTGCTAGTTCTACCTAACTTTGATCTTCCATTCGAAATCGAATGTGATGCCTCCGGCACCGGTATGGGCGCAGTATTGTTGCAAGACGGAAAACCCGTTGCCTATCATAGCGAGAAATTTGAAGCAGCTCAGTTAGACTACTCCACATACGACAAGGAGTTGTATGTTGTGGTACAAGCTTTAAGGACTTGGCAACACTACTTGCGGGGAAGAGAGTTTTTTATCCACACAGATCATGAGACGTTAAAGCACATCAGAGGGCAAGGACAGTTGAAGAATGCCAGACATGCCCGATGGAGCTCATTCATAGAATCATTTCCGTACGTGATCTGTTACAAGAAAGGGAAAGATAATGTGGTTGCTGACGCCTTATCAAGGAGAATGAGTCTAGCAGCTTTTGCAACCACACACTTAATAGGATTCGAGCACATAAAGGAATTATATGCTCAGGACACAGATTTAGGAGAGATTTACAAGAAGACTGAGAAAATGGCCTTTAAGGAATTTTCTCAATTGAATGGCTTTCTTTACTATGAAAACAAGTTGTGTATACAAGAGGGCCCGTCAGAGAGCTATTGATCACAGAGGCTCATTCTGGAGACATGATGGGACACTTTGGTAGGATTGCAACGATGAGTGTACTGACAGAACATTTCCATTGGCCAGGAATGGAGAAGCAGGTCGCAGACTTCATCAACAAATGCATAACCTGTCCGAGGGCCAAATCAACCACCAAGCCTCACGGGCTGTATCAAGCAATGCCGGCACCTAACGGCCCATGGATTGATTTATCTATAGATTTTGTTTTAGGATTGCCACGAACTGCACGAGCTAAATATTCTATTTTTGTTGTGGTTGACAGGTTTTCGAAGATGGCGCATTTCATACCCTGTGCCAAAACAAATGACGCACACCACGTGGCTAAAATATTCTTCAAGGAAGTTGTAAGACTCCACGGTGTGCCAAGGACAATTGTATCCGATCGTGATGCAAAATTTGTAAGTTATTTTTGGAAATCCTTGTGGTCCGAAATAGGGACGAGACTGTTATTTTCCACTGCTTACCACCCAAAGACTGATGGTCAAACCGAAGCAGTTAATAGAATTTTAGGCAATTTGCTTAGGATAGTTACTGCTTCTAACAGTAAAAGTTGGGATGAGTGCTTACCTTACATAGAGTTTGCCTATAACCGTCACGTACACAGTGCCCACACATGTCACCATTTGAGGTCGTGTACGGTTTTAACCCACCGACGTCACTAGATTTATTGCCATTACCTCGCAATGAGCATCTGAATATTAATGGCAGAAACAGGGCAAGGGCAATCAAGGAAATGCACAAAGATGTGAAAGACAGTCTCATCAAAGCTGCTGAAGGATATGCCAAATACAATAACAGAGGTCGGAAAGAGCTAAAGCTGAACCCAGGGGATTGGGTGTGGCTGAACTGGAAGAAGGAGCGGTTCTCAGCAAGCACACGCAACAAGTTATCTCTGAGAGGAGATGTTCCTTTTCGTGCTTTAGAAAAGATTAATAATAATGCCTATAAATTGCAATTATTTGAGGAATACGGCCATGTTAATCCTGTTTTCAATGTTGAAGATTTGTCGATGTTCGAACGGGACGAGGAAGATGCTGGTCGGTTGATGGATCAACCTCCCCAAGGGGGTGGGGATGGCATGGAAGCCAAAACAACTACATTGATCTTACCCGAGGGCCCATGTTCCAGACAACGTGCCAAGAGATTCATCAAAGCAGTATTCCAGATACTGTCCGAGGAAGCAGAGGAATGGGAGCAAAATTCGAGCCAACATTTTCCAAACGGGGTTAGGACCATTTTGAGCTTACAAGGAGAAGAAGACCGCCCCCATCAAGGGACCAGAAGCAGAATGGCAAAATTCCAAGTTTTTGGCCTTGATGCGGTCTCCGCAAGAAATGATGCGGTCTAGACCGCATCGACTAGACCGCATCGCCTCCAGTTCCCATGCATGCGAAGTACTCGATGCGGTTTAAACCGCATCGACGAGACCGCCTCGACCTCCGCAAATCGCATCACCTTCCTCCTGCTGCTGCCTTCATGCATTCTTCATTGCATGCGGTCTATCCGATGCGGTATATACTGCATCAATTAGACCGCCTCAACCACAGAGACCGCCTCAATTTATTTCCTGCTTTGTTTTTCCATTTCGCATCGATGAGGTCTCTTCCTATGTAAACCGCATCGATGCCTTAGACCGCATCATGCCCTTGCATGGATAATTTTAGGGTTTTTATTATTATTGTTGCTTGTTTAATTCATAGCTAGGGTTGTTGATTCTCTTGTGCTTGGGATGCCTATATATATGCCTCCCTAACACTTTGTTCTCACTTTTGAATGAATATACAACTTGTTATCGACGGTGTTATCGGGTTGGGATATCCAAAGTGGTAGCCTCACTATCCTTTTATCTTATTTTCATTCTCCATTCTCATCTTATAAACTAGTTCTTAATCGATCCATGGCATTTTGTGGGATGTATAGCCATAGTTTGATCAACTTACTAATGTATTGCAATTTAACTAATTTACTTAATTTATCTAATACAAATACTTGTTATCCGTTAACAAATATATATTCTATATGTAAATTATTTATTAAAATATTTTATCATATATTCTTTAACTATAATTTTTATCCATAAAGTATTTGTTAAGAATAATAACAAATTTGAAATTATATTTAAAGAATAAATATAATATGAACCCATAAAGTTTTTGCTGCATATTTGGTATAATTTCTACTTCATCCTTTTTTTATAGTGAAAGATGAATGACTTCTTGTTACTTTTTATAATCTATTTTGACTCTTGTTTCTACAAAATAAAAAATATAGTTATGTGAGATCTTGTTGGATTCGTCTCAACTTGTATTTTCCAAATATCAAACTTTTAGAATTTTTACTTGTACACATTTTGAGTTATTAGTTGTTAAAAATGTGTATTGGATTACATACAAAAAGTGAATGTTGAGGAAATAGGTAATGTTAATGTTCATAAGATGATTTTTGTGAGAGATAGTTGATAGGTTACTGTTCATAAGGGATATTATTTTTATATACTTTCTTCGTCCCATTTGAAACGTCTTGTTATTGTTGGGCACGTGAATTAAGGTGGGGTTGGTTTGTGAGTATATTATGGGCCCCGCATAGTTGTAAAAGGGGAAAATTATGTTTATTTATAAAACAAGACATTTATTATGGGAAATCCAAATATAGTAAGTAGGACATTTCAACTGGAGTATTATATAGATTATAAATATATTTTCAATAAAATTCCAGCTTCCACTATCCCTAAATGAATGATAAATTTTAAAGTTTGGGAATAAAATAATTTAAAATAAAAAGAATATAAATAAAATATAATTATGAAAGATATATATATATAATCGGAAATGAAATATAGTAAAAATAGGTCATTTGATAGATTATAAATGATAAATTTAAAATTTAAAATTTTGAGGGTCAAAATAAAATAAAGCAAATTTATGGGTTCAAGAAACATATGTTGAAAATTCAATTAGCCTCACCGGCCCAAACTAATAGACTTAACTCAATATTCATTGTTTGTGTTGTGTCAACTACCTGCAATCAACAACCAGAAGAACGTATACAGAACAGAGTGTGGAATATAAAGTAATGCACACAATAATCTGACCACCCAGTTCGATCAACCTGATCTATATCCGGAGGCGTACCAAGCCAGACAACTTTCACTACCATCCTCAACCATGTTTAAAACCTATAAACCCATTTCCTATATCGTATTCACTTATGAATTCATTTAATTCACTGACGAATTCATTTAACTCTCCCGTGTTTAGATGAACATATTGCTAGCACTCACTGTCCAAACAACTAATTGTACACCATATTATCAACAGCAGTTGTTTGAAGCTTCCTCATGCATCAACAATGCAGTCCACCAGTGTCCTTGAATCTTCTCCCTAGAAGCCTTGAAATCCCTTTTTTATTTATTTTTCTTGTGAACAATTCTGCTATACTCTCCTACCAAATGATGTAGAGAAGGGTCTGAATATTTTCCAGAATATTCTAAAGCCTGCAATGTTTGTTAGGGAATAGTGGATACCTCATCTGCCCTTTCATCCTTTTCAGTTGCGGCAACACTCGTTGAAATGTTGCTTCAACATCGGATGGACAATAAGCATCTACACAAGTCTCTTAACACAATGTCCCAACAATCTTCCCCTTTGTGGAGATGATCTGCTCAAATTCATGGAACGGCAGGACAGATCACCAGTTCAACAACATATAGGCATCATAATAAAATTAGATATAATCAAATAGACTACCAAATTGATCATCAAAGTATGCATCATCACAACATAAACATAATGAAAAATCAGTTATGATCCAAGGCAAGCAGTCATAACATCCGAAAGCAAGAAATCGAAATAAGTTGTTAAGTATACACCAAAAAATATGAACACTTCATCAAGTCAGAAATCAATATATATCAGAATATTTCAAAATATAAAGTGTTCCAACATAGAAGTTCAGAGGTGTTTGAAGGTTGTTAGAACAACCAAAACCTTTCCTGTAGACTCCCCTTGATTGGTTGGATCATGCCTCCGCATCAGAAGCTATTTCCCCGTACGGTTCAGACTCAAAGGATCGAGGTAACACAGCAATCAGTTGGCAAAGCTTCTGTTTCTGGCCCATAATGTCATCACTAAGCTCATTGAGCTGCTTCTCGACGGCCAATAGTTCCTCTTTAATGTGAGATACCAGGTAGAATTCAGTCCTTTGAGGCTACAATTTTGAAGTCATTGTGAAGACCATCTAATGTTGGAGAGGGCTGGTGAGGCTTAATCTTAAGGGTGGTCTCACCATCAAACACTTATTCCTGAGAATCAGAAAACTATGTAATCAGTGCAGGATATGGAAAACGGGTATTGTGACTAATCTTGGTCTGGGCCAATCGAAGCATGTGCTTTAAGATCAGCCACCCATAGTTGAGAATTTGAGGGCAGTTTTCCATGGAGTAGTGCAACTTCCCCATATGAGTACTCAATTGGCTAGCATTGGATGTTAGGATGATGTTCAAAGCATTGAGCCTAAACAGACATGAGTACTTCAAAGTGAGCACAGAAGGGCTCACGGAGTTCCTTCCGAAGGCAGCCCGTTTCCCAGAAGAAATTGTAGATCCAACTTTCGAAACTGGTGCACCAGGATAATCAAAGGGGCTTTCCAACTAATCATTGGACAGTAGCTGCAACAACATGTTGATGAAAGAAGGGGACATATCAATCAACTTTCTACAGAACCAAGGCGAAACAGGATCAATCAAATCAGGGTGGAAATTGGCATATAAGTCTCTACAAATATCAGGCACATATCTCTTAAACATCGAGGAACAAAAGTACAGATGCTTAATCTCTAAATAAGTAGAATAACCACATGATTCATAAGATAGATTCACATAAACTTCGTCAATAAAAAATTCCCTAGAGCGTAGGGTTTCTTCGACATACCTTTTGGCATCCAAAGAAAATTATTTTTTAGATAAGCCATCAGACGCCTTTAGGGAAGGAATGGACCTTTACTTTTTCTTCGGCCTTGGTTGTTTTGACGACAAGGCACCATCCTTTCGTGTAGAGCCCTTCGTGCATGTGCGCCTTAGAATTTCATCAAGAGGAGTGTATCCTCTGCATCAGAGTCTGGTTGTTGTTCATCTGTAGTTCAAACATCCGGATTTGGGTCAGAGATGTTGAATTTTGCATAACCCATCCTCCACTAAGTCCTGAATAAAATAAAATCAAATGTCTATATGCTTGCCTCGATTGTGTTGCACTGGATTCTTAGATATGTTAATCGCGCTAATGTTATCACAATGAATCAGAAAATCATCTAAAGAAAGACCGCAATAATGTAGCATTTGATTCATCTAAATCAATTGAGTGCAACAATTTGCAGCACCTATGTACTCAGCTTCAGTCATGGAAAGAGCAACAACATTCTGCTTTCTATAGTGCCAACTCACCAAATTCTGACCAAGATAGAAACAACCACTTGTGC
Organism: Hygrophila difformis; assembly: GCA_030278955.1. NCBI lineage: Eukaryota > Viridiplantae > Streptophyta > Magnoliopsida > Lamiales > Acanthaceae > Hygrophila > Hygrophila difformis. Next base: position 12,368,041 of record JAOANR010000004.1, on the reverse strand, counting down.
TTGATTTGCGATCGTCTAAACAACCAATCCAATCAGAATCAGTATACCCAATTAAGTCCAGAGAAGACCTTTTAGAACACTAAATACGAAGGCCTTTAGTGCCTTTAACATATCTAAAAATTCTCTTCACAGCCTTGAGATGAGATTCCTTAGGCGCATATGATGCCTTGCACATACACCAGCACTAAAGGAAATCTCAGGACGGCTGGCAATGAGATGAAGTATAAGAGATTCCAATGATAATTCTATATAACGTCTGATCAAAAGCAATACCAGCTTTATGTACGAGCAACTTTGCAATCTTCCATTTTGAACTTTTTTATTATCATAGTATAAACATACTTCTCTTAGTTCAGAAAAATACCATCGTTTGATTGTTTCACCTATAAGCCCAAAATATATGTTAATTCTCCCATCATACTCATTTCAAATTCAGTCTGGATAGAGTGAACAAAAAATCCTGTAGCTTGTCTGAAGTAGAGCCAAAGGCAATATCATCAGCATATATGTATGTGCGACCAGTAGATGATTGTTGGTACAATGTACGAACAACATCTTGTCAACAGTTCCTCGAACATATCCTTTATCAAGAAGATAAGCAGTTAATTGTTCATACCATGCGCGAGGTGTCTTCTTAAGACCATATAGTGCGCGCTTGACCTTGTTAACATGGTGAGGATAATCAAGGCATTCAAATCCAATAGGTTGTGACACATTGAAATCCTCCTTGATGTACCCATTTAGAAATGCGGTCTTGATCTCCATTTGGTAGAGTTTAAAGCCAAGTGAACAAGCTATAGCAAGACGCAATCTTACAGCCTCAATATGAGCAACCGGAACAAAGGTTATTCGTGGTCTAAACCTTCAATTTCAGTAAACTCTTGAGCAACAAGGAGAGCTTTCTTTCGAATTATTGTTCCATGCTCATCAGTCTTGTTCCGGAATATCCATTTTGTTCCAATGACATTCACACCTCGTGGTTGTTCCATCGTGGTTGTTCCATCAACTCTCATACATCATTTCGTTTGAATTTTAGAAGCTCATCATGTGTGGCAGCTATCCAAAATTCATCTTGTAATGCTTCATGAGCATTGTTAGGTTCAATATTAAAAGAAAAACAACTCATAATAGTAAAGCAAAAATTAGCCAATTCAGAAATTTTAACAGTTGGATTAGCAGTCTCATAATCAGAAATCTAAATAGGTTCAATGTTGGCTGGCTCAGTCGTTAGTTGTTACGGAGTAATTGGAACAACGTCATCATCATGATCAGTTACATTACCTGTAGTATAATTAAATACAATATTAATGAACTAAAATACCTTTGAAGTCCTTTTGAAAAAGACTCAAAATGGTCGTGAGTCAAGTGAATATTCTAATAAGATAGCTTCATCTTATTTAGAATCAAATTTCTTGAGATGGGTCCTTGATATTGGTCAAAAATGACCATTCTTTTCAATCAATTTCCGTGTCTAAATATGCGTATTAATTGTATTCCGTTCTTATTTAATTAAGAAGCGGTTGAATTTGACATAAATATGCAAGTTTATAAAACTAAAAAGCGGGTAAGAAAAACACAAAAATATTACATTTTTAATGCATTTTGTTAGAAAAATCCATAAACAAAAGAAAAAGAAAGATGAATGAAAAATATGGGAAAAAGAATGAAAATCCCACAAAATAGAAAATTTTGGAAAAATGAAACATGGTGCGATGGACCTTCCATCGCACGCACCGAAATTTATCGCACATTTCCGCAGATGATCGCACAAAAGAAGAGAATGATAGAAAAATATCAAAAATGTTGCCTTTGTGTGATGGAGCAAGTCTATCGCACAAGGGGCATTTGTATCTCACACAATCGAGGTTGATCGAGCAAGATTAGTTGATCGCACAGGAGAGAGAGAGAGAGAGAGAGAGAGAGAGAGAGAAAGAGAGAGAGAGAGAGAGAGAAGACAAGGAGAATTTGCATGAAACTATGCATTTGTGCGATGGGACAAGGTCCATCGCACAAGGGATAGTTGGAACATACAAAGGCCATATTGATTGCACAAGACAGGTGTTCCATCGCACAAAGGAGAAAATCAGCCTTGTGCGATGGACATGCATTTATCGCACAAAGCAATTGTCCACCATACAGAGAACAAAGCCCACCATCCCAAGAGCAAAAGTGATCGCACAAGATAGTTTTGATGGGACAATACCCTGATTAACCTAATGGCCCATATACATGATGGGCCTAGGGTTTCGTGATAATCATATAAAAGGGAGTTCTCACATCAGATTAATCACTTCCCCACTTTGTTTTTACGCCAAATTGCTACTGTTGTTGTGCTGCTGGAACTCGAGTTCATAGCTTACGTAGGTAGTGTAGATTTTTTTTTCCAAGAACGTAGTTTATATTTGTTAGTTTTAGCTTATGTATAGCATGTGAATAGAAGTTTGTTTCATTTTAGAGTAACCAAAACCATACTTTACATCTTTATAGTGTAGAATAAAATTGAGAACATTCAAACAATGAGTGTTCTTCAATTTTATTGCTTTATTTTGCTGAATATACAAGTTCTACTTCCAAATTTAGTGTGTGTTCCTGTTCTACTTTCAATGTGTTCTTATGATGATAGTAGTGTTTGTGGGACATTAAATAGTATGATTTGACTTAGAATACATTAATAAATGCATGAATGGTATTTGTTTGACATGTTTTTAGCCTTAGATCTTCATTTCTTGTTCTTAGTGTTCTTGATAATTTTAGGTTTTTCTTGCTAGTTCTATGGTTTTTATGATTAGATTTAAATATTGTTCTTAGTATATTTATTATGCTTCCTTAGTTTAATTTAAGTGTTCTAAGACTTTTATTCATGTTGGTAGTTTAGATCTTAAAATGTTAGAACATAGTTTAAATTCATCTTTGTAGCTTTTAGATCTATTTTTGTGTTGAATGTACATTGGTTGTTGCATAATTTGAAATCTGAAAATTTGCACAAGTGTTCTGTGCGACGGACCCTTTGTGCGATAGACCCTGTTCGATGGAAATCATCCATCGCACAAAGGGTATCCATCGTACGAGGCACCCTTAGTTTGAGAATACCAAAACCACGTAATTGCATTTGCATGTTATCTCGAAGCAATGGACCTTTGTGCGATGGACCTCATCCATCGCACAAGCCATCCCCATCACACATTTTTCAAATCATGGAAAAATTCCATTCTTTCACAATGTCCTATGTGCGATGGTTATACACATTGGATGATGAATTTTACATTGTATGAGCATGTGTCCATCGCACAAGACCAATTCGAGATTAAAAAAAAAAAAAAAAATCATTTGTCATCCTTGTCCTGTGGGAGCTCCATTATGTGTGATGGACCAATGTCCATCGCACAACTCTACCCATGGCACATAGCATTTTAATTCTGAAAATTCCCAAGGCACTATGTATGATGGAATATGCATGTGCGATGGACACCGTCCATCGCACAAGCACGTCCATTGCACGGCAGTACTCTTGGACCATAAATTCATTATTTTGATCCCTATTTGTTGTGCAATGGATCCACACTCTGTATGACGGGCCTAGTCCATCGCATAGGGGATGATTTTTAGAAAATATCCTTAACTTACTGTGTAATTAATACCTGCACAGTGACCAAGAATTCATTCATTTCCATTATTTTGTTTTTCATCTTTGTGTTTGTATGAAGTGGACAGTGAAAGATATTGTATACTATAGTTAGCGAAAATTCCTTCACGGGGATACAATTAGCTCTTCGTTCGCATATTAATTATTGTCCACTATTTTGCATGGTCTAATCAATGGTTTTTGGTCTGCAGTATGCGAAAACATCCCTTCACAGGGATAGTGTGTCATACCCCCTAATTTTTCGTGCATTTTTTTTTTAACTTTTGAACTACGTTATGGCTTGATCCCTTTACCGGGTACGTAGGCAGCTTAGAAGTTTAATTCTAAGTTCAGTCACAACATAATAAAACAAACACAAGACCTTAGCACGAGACGAGAAAAGCCGAAACACAACTTCGAGGACGAAGTTGGTTCTTAAGGAGGGTAGACTGTAATACCCGAGAATTTTCCAACATAAAATAAAACAATAATTAAATAAATAAATAATAAATAAAATGAATACTATAAATAAATAAACCAATCCAGCAAATAAAAGAAATAAATAAAGATAAGGAAATGAGAAATGAGATTTTACTTAAAAAGGAATTAAAGGAATTTAATTCAATAAAAGGATGGATAAATGGTACACCAAAACCCGACACTAATGAACTCGAGTATTCGAGTCCAAAACATCCAATTAGACTGAGAATAAAATTAGAGAGAAAGTAAGAACCCGAATATACCCCGGGAATCGGAATTCGGGAGCATAGAGGGATAGAAACTCGAAAGAGAGGCGGAAAAGCACGACGGATCGCACGACCCGCCCGGACCGAAGTCCAGGCGAAGTCGGCGCGGTGGCCGCGCGGTGGAGGGGGATTAGCGCGCCACGACCGCGCCACTTCACAGATTCGTTTGTTGCGTGAATCTCTCGCCCAAACGCGGATTTTTCGACTTTCGGTTGAACATCTCTCGACTCCAGACTTCTAGGTCGGTTGTGGACGCCCTAGGAATTAAGAATTCTATAAATAAGCCCCTTGGGAGCCCCAAACAAGTTTACCAAAACCCTACAACATTCTATACGTTCGAAACCCTAAATCCGGAGTCGTCGGAGGCACGAAACCAAGACGAACGCTGTTGGACGAGTTTCTCTACAGATCTCCATAGTCGTGGTAAGTCTCGGTCCAATCTTTTTCAATAAACGATTCGAAAACGAATCCTAATCATCTCCTTTTTCTTTCTACACCCCCGTATCGAATCTAGATCGTAGAACCCGACGAACGGAGAGGAGAAACGGTGATCTGGAAGCCACGCCTCCGAATTGGACATTCCCGACGTTCATAGACACTGTAAGTTAACCTTACATGGTTTTGGGAGATTTTAAAACATTCGAAACCTAAAAGATTTGACAAGAATCATAAATCTGTCCACTTTTGTTTTCCTACCGGCGCAACAGAATTGTTGAATTTTTCCGACCCTTAAAACGAACTCAAACGGAAAAACTTAAAACACGAAAAACGTTCCTAAGACTTAGACCTAGCTACTGTAAAAATTTGAGAATTTTTGGAGTTGATTTGATATGTGAAAACCCGTTGAAACCGAACTGTTTGATTTTAGATCTTGAAATCTTGGACAGAACTTAGGAATGTTCTTGATCACGTTTTTGACATAGGATCTAGGCCGTTTTAGATCTTTGGTCAAACATGAAAGTTGTAGATAAATGTCTTAAGATGATCCCTGTCAAATTTCATTAAATTTGGAGTTTAATTGATATGGTAGAATGTGAAATTAGTAAACTGCGACACTTTGAACTCGGACAGATTTCTTCTTATGCGAAAATTGGCGTTTTTGACCTACTTAGGTATCTCGGATTGAAAACGTTAAAACACGAAAGTTGTAGATCTTGATGTTTCCGAGTCAGATATGAAATTTTGGAATTTTTGGAATTAAATCTGATTTTAGACGAATTTTGGAGTAAACTGTGATTTACCGAAACGAAATTTTGAAATCTTGTTGAAACATGGAATTAACCTTTAGGGTTGAAACGAATTGAGATATTGTTTTCTAAATTAATACAATGGAAGGCAGATTTTAAAAACTAAATCCCCTTACAAACTTGATAAATTAAAATTAGGGGTGAGTGCTCTGCAGGGTGCCCCCTAACGATTCACTTCGTGCCGTAATGGACGATGGTGACCCCGCGCGCTATACTTGAAATGTGATATTGCCAAAACGGCGAAACTTAGAGCCTACACTCTCGTGAATATCCGTATGGGTTTCCCGAGGCTCCGGAGTGGTACTGGGTATGGCTGATACGGCTGCGGCCGCCGGGCTACCGGCTAAACTTGTTGGCATCGCGATTTTTATCGTGAAACTTTGAAATACCAAATCGGGAATGTAATGGGGATTCTAAATTAAATTAAACTAGATTAAATGATATTGTTGTCAAATTAAATTATTTAAATGCTTTATTTAAATTATGGCTATTATCTTGAACCATGTGATATGTGTTATTGAATAGAGCCTGAGATAGAGTATGCTATTGGATATGGATTAGATGAAATTAAATATTATGTTATTATCATGCTTTTGTTAAGTTATTAAATTTATGGCTTTTAAACCCTACGATCATGCATGTGTTAACTTACTCAGCAATTTTGCTGACCAAAACCATTTTTATTCCTTTCTTTACAGAATATGTGGAATGAGCCTGTATGAGCACGAATCATGCATGGGATTTTGGGAATTGTTATTTTGCTTTTAAAATTTCGTACTTAGACTATATTATGAACGGGCCTGTTTAACCCATGTTTTGGCCATGTCGGCCCTTTTTATATTTTCCGCTGCGATACTGTACTAAACTAAATATTTCCGCTGCGCTATGCTATTATTATTTTCGAATTATATTGTATGGGCTATTTTGAATGCTTTAAGTGTTTTTAAATACTGCAATACCTAGCCTTGCATCTCTTTAGTAAGCTCGGAGAAACCGTGTCTTACTAGGGAGATGTGGCGGTGACATCCCGACCTGGGTGACCAAAAACTGGGGTGTTACAAGTTGGTATCAGAGCCCGGCTATTTTTAAACTATTATTTTTAAACCATTACTATTTTTAAACTATTATTTTAAAACCATTATTATTTTTAAACTATTATTAATATTTTGACTATTATTTTAAATTTTAAATTTTTATTTCCATGGAGAAATTTTATTTTAAAACCCATGGGAAGAATATATATAGTGCATTAAATTAATATTGGGGGGAAATATCATTTGCATATGCATGTTGCATCTCTGCTATGAACTTAGAATCTTTGCGAAACTTGAACTTAGAATCTTGGCGAATTGAACTTAGAATCTTGGCGAATATTAACGTAGATCTCTTGCTTGCGCTAGATGGCTAGTCAAGACATGATGCAGTTGATGGTCAGGATGATGAGCGTTCATCTCGATTCCCACCAGACCCTAGAGCAGATGAAGTACCGTATGGCTCAATTGGAGGCCAATTTACATCACATGGGCAACTTGAGAGAGGCGGATCATCACCGCATAAACCAACTCGAGCGCCAAGTCCAAACCCTCACTACACAAAACTTAATACTAAAGGAATACATCGATGCCCACGGGCAAGACTTAAACACTATCTTTGACGACCTACTACCGCCGAGTTCGGAGGAGGAAGATCCGGAGGAAGATCCTGCTACCCCGCCGAGAGACGTCATGAGGCACTAGAGATTCTACTGTTAGACATTGTTTTGCTAGAAAAATATTTCTACTTTTGTACTAAAATTTCTTATGAGGAAATAAAATGCCGATTTATTTTTTTAAATCAAAACAAAACAAAACAAAACAAAATATAATGAAACCCCAAAACAGACGATGCTTCTTAACTCGAACAAAGCACCACGTGCTAAATTACTACACACATATACATTCATAGAAATTGCTTAGACTATATGCTAAATTCACCAGCCCTAATCTATCATATTTGTACCAGAATGGCACCCAGAGGAAGAGGAAGAGGAAGAACTCAAACCACTCCCCAAACCACCACTGAGATACCTACTGAAACACCACCAAACGTCACTGAACCAATTCAACCTGATGAGGAACAACCCCAAGGTGCGCAGGACGCCCCCGCACCGAACAATGTGGGCGATCGTCTTAGGACGATAGAGGAAGTGTTGATTGCGCTCGGGAACGCGCAAGTCAACCAGGGTCAAGCTGCGGCGGTACCTCCGCCCCAAGCTCGCCCTAACTACCTGGCGATGGTGAATCCCTACCAGCCGCCCCACTATGCTGGTGAGGAGGATCCAGCTAAACTGGAGGAATGGATCCGGACTTTTGACAAGCTGCTAGGAGCGGTCAAATGTCCGGAAGGAGAGAGGGTACATGTCGCTTCATACTACTTGGGAGGCGAAGCTGATGACTGGTGGCAAGCAACGCAAGCCAAACTAACTGAAGATGACGAGCCTTACTCGTGGATGGAGATGATGGAACTACTCAGGGATCGATTCTATCCCTTGAGTACCAAAGCTGCCATGTACGAAGAATTCCTGTCACTGAAGCAAGGGAGCCAAACGGTGCAAGAATACTACACACGCTTCAAGGAGCTGGTGAGGTTCGCACCAAGGCTAGTGCCTACTGATGCGGAGAAGGCACAGAAGTTCGAGATGGGACTGAACCTGTCTGTGCGCGAAGTGATCGCGGGGGTACACTACCCCGATTTGCAAGCCGTATACGATCGCGCTGTAGCGGTAGCACGCGTGCAGCAGTTGAAAAGAAGGGTGAGTGGGGAGTCCAGCAGGGGTCCTCAAGACAAGAGAAGCCGAGACTCAAGAAACGAGAACAACACTGGAAGGAACGAGCAGCGCAGAGGGTCGAATAGGCCCCAACAAAACAACACTGGGAGGAGGTTCAATCAAGAAGATCCGGTACCGCCTTGCCCGCGATGTGGACGACCACATCTGGCAAGGGGATGCCCGCAACAAGGCGCCTGTTACCGATGCGGTCGAATGGGTCACGTTCGACGGGAATGCCGAACTAGGCTCGAGAACATAACGAAGAGGGACGATTTGGTCGCGGGGCAAGAACAGCCTCAAAACCAAAACGGGCGAAACGGGAATAACCAAGGGTACAGACCCCCTCAAAATAGGCCGCAAAACCAGAACCAGAACCAACGACCTCCGCCCCCACAGAATCAAAACCAGCAACAAAATCAGCAGCCGAATGCGAATCAGCAGGGCAATCACGGACGCCCTATGGGGAGGCTCAATGTGGTGAACCAAGCGGACGTGCCTGCGCAAGGAGAAGTGATGGCAGGTACATTTCACGTTTTGAATACACCCCTTAGAATTTTATTTGATTCCGGAGCTAGTTGCTCAATTATTGCATCAAGGATAGTGCCTGAGTTAGATCTACCTAAGTGCGAGAGAATTAGCTTAGGAATTCAATTGCCTTCTGGAGAAGTAGTGTCTTGCTCTAAACGATATAACGGAATTCCTATAGTGATAAAGAACGTAGAATTCTTCGCGAACTTGGTAGAATTTAACTTAAGAGACTTTGACATCATACTGGGGATGGATTGGCTATCCCAGTATAAAGCGGTGATCGAATGCCAAAAGCAAAAGATCACCTTGTCAAAAAGTAGGGGAAAGAGAGTTATCTTTTACTCTCAGCCCCCTAAGAAAAGTAACAAAATCGTTAGTGCACTTAAACTAAGTAACTTGATGCGTAAGGGGTATGAACTATATGCGTGCTATGTGCACAACCTTGAGGCGGAAGAGAACAAGGTTGATAGCATACCAGTGGTAAGAGAATACCCGGACGTGTTCCCTGAAGACGTTCCGGGCATGCCACCTGAGAGAGATCTTGAATTCACGATAGATCTCATTCCGGGGACAGAGCCTGTCTCAAAAGCTCCGTACCGGATGGCACCACTGGAAATGAAGGAGTTAAAGGAACAACTCGAGGAGCTATTGGGAAAAGGTTACATAAGACCGAGTACGTCCCCTTGGGGAGCACCGGTTTTGTTTGTCAAGAAGAAAGACGGAGGGCTACGCCTTTGCATAGATTACCGAGGACTAAACCAAGTGACCATTAAGAATAAATACCCCCTACCGAGAATAGAGGATCTGTTTGATCAACTGAAGGGAGCTTCAGTATTCTCGAAGATCGATTTGCGATCTGGGTATCATCAATTGAGGATTGCCGAGAAGGACATTCCAAAGACGGCGTTTCGAACACGATATGGCCATTACGAGTTCACAGTGTTATCCTTCGGGCTAACAAATGCTCCGGCCATGTTCATGAATCTCATGAACAACGTGTTCCGAGAATTGTTAGATCAGTGTGTCGTAGTGTTCATCGACGACATCCTGATCTACTCAAAGAGCGAGGAAGAGCATGCGAAACACTTACATCAAGTGTTGGAGATCTTGCGAAGAAATCAGCTATACGGCAAGCTGTCGAAATGTGACTTCTGGCTGAAAGAAGTGGCATTTCTCGGACACATAGTATCCGCTGATGGAGTATCAGTGGATCTGGCAAAAGTTTCTGCCGTAACTGAATGGGCAACTCCGAAAAGTCCAACGGAAATAAGGAGTTTCCTTGGATTAGCCGGATATTATAGACGATTTGTGAAGGACTTTTCAAGGATTGCACGTCCTTTGACCCAGCTACTAAAGAAAGGAGCAAAATACGAGTGGACCGAAGCTTGTGAGATTGCGTTTCAAGAGCTGAAGAAACGACTCACAACCACACCCGTATTAACATTACCATCAGAGAATGGTGACTTCGAAGTATATAGCGATGCTTCGAAGGAAGGTTTAGGTTGTGTCTTGATGCAAGACTCGAGAGTCGTGGCCTATGCATCACGCCAACTAAAACCTCACGAGGAAAATTATCCGACACATGACCTGGAGTTGGCAGCGGTCGTTTTCGCTCTAAAGATATGGAGACATTATCTTTATGGGCGGAAGTGTCGAATGTTCACCGACCACAAGAGCTTGAAATATATATTCACTCAGAAGGAGTTGAATTTGAGACAGCGAAGGTGGTTGGAGCTCATTAAAGACTACGATTTAGAGATAGCATACCACGAGGGGAAGGCGAATGTGGTAACCGATGCCCTAAGTCGGAAAACCCAACACGTGACAAACTCGTTGGTAATTCCGCCGGCATTGTACATGGATTTGGCAAGATTGGAGTTAGAACTTGTGCATCCTGGCACAGTGGGAGAAACGGTCAATGCCATGGTCGTAGAAACTCCAATATTGGACGAGATTCGACTCGCTCAACCGGGCGATCCGAGACTCGAGAAGATAAAAGGGTATATTGCTGAAGGAAAGGCAATAGGATTTGCTGTCCACGAGGATGGAAGCATCCGTTTTAAAGGTAGATGGTGTGTGCCTTTTAAATGTGCCGAGTTAAAGCAAAGGTTGATGGAGGAAGGGCACAACACGCCATACTCCGTACATCCCGGAGGTGACAAGCTATACAAAGATCTGAAGAAGATCTATTGGTGGCCGGGAATGAAGAAGGAAGTGGCAAATTTCGTGGCGAGATGTCTCACCTGCCAAAAGGTTAAGGCAGTGCGACATAAACCCTTAGGATTGATGCAACCACTAGAGATTCCAAGTTGGAAGTGGGATAGCATCTCAATGGACTTTGTCTCGGGATTACCCCGATCACCTAAAGGCATGAATAAGATTTGGGTGATTGTGGATAGGCTAACGAAGACAGCCATATTTATCCCAATGAAAGACACGTGGATTATGGACCAATTGGCCCGAACCTACATTGATAATGTGGTACGACGACATGGAGTACCACACGATATCATTTCCGATAGAGACAGTAGGTTTGTCTCTCACTTCTGGACGGAGTTACAAAAAGCTCTCGGTACTCAAATCAAAATGAGCACCGCATTCCACCCGATGACGGATGGACAAACCGAGAGAACAATCCAAACACTAGAAGACATGCTGAGAGCATGCGTGTTGGAATTCAAAGGAAATTGGGAATCTCATTTACCCTTGATTGAGTTTTCCTATAATAATAGTTACCATGCTAGTATCGGCATGGCACCTTTCGAGGCATTGTATGGACGAAAGTGCCGAAGCCCTTTGAGCTGGGAAGAAAACGATAAGTCCGTGGTAGTGGGACCACAACTTATCGAAGACATGGCTCAACAAATCAAAGTGATCCAAGGGAAGATGAAAGCCGCTCAAGACCGTCAAAAGAGTTATGCCGACGTGAGACGACGAGACCTAGAATTTCAAGTGGGAGATAGGGTCATGCTAAAGATATCACCCATGAAGGGGGTGATGCGCTTTGGCAAACGAGGGAAGTTAAGTCCGCGATACATAGGACCTTACGAAATTCTAGAACGAGTCGGAACTCTAGCCTACCGATTGGCTTTACCGCCACACTTAGATAGAGTTCATAATGTCTTCCATGTCTCACAACTAAAGAAGTATGTGCCGGACCCGACACATGTACTTCAACCAGAGATAATTGAGCTCGATCAAGATTTGAGCACGTCCATTGCACGGCAGTACTCTTGGACCATAAATTCATTATTTTGATCCCTATTTGTTGTGCAATGGATCCACACTCTGTATGACGGGCCTAGTCCATCGCATAGGGGATGATTTTTAGAAAATATCCTTAACTTACTGTGTAATTAATACCTGCACAGTGACCAAGAATTCATTCATTTCCATTATTTTGTTTTTCATCTTTGTGTTTGTATGAAGTGGACAGTGAAAGATATTGTATACTATAGTTAGCGAAAATTCCTTCACGGGGATACAATTAGCTCTTCGTTCGCATATTAATTATTGTCCACTATTTTGCATGGTCTAATCAATGGTTTTTGGTCTGCAGTATGCGAAAACATCCCTTCACAGGGATAGTGTGTCATACCCCCTAATTTTTCGTGCATTTTTTTTTTTAAACTTTTGAACTACGTTATGGCTTGATCCCTTTACCGGGTACGTAGGCAGCTTAGAAGTTTAATTCTAAGTTCAGTCACAACATAATAAAACAAACACAAGACCTTAGCACGAGACGAGAAAAGCCGAAACACAACTTCGAGGACGAAGTTGGTTCTTAAGGAGGGTAGACTGTAATACCCGAGAATTTTCCAACATAAAATAAAACAATAATTAAATAAATAAATAATAAATAAAATGAATACTATAAATAAATAAACCAATCCAGCAAATAAAAGAAATAAATAAAGATAAGGAAATGAGAAATGAGATTTTACTTAAAAAGGAATTAAAGGAATTTAATTCAATAAAAGGATGGATAAATGGTACACCAAAACCCGACACTAATGAACTCGAGTATTCGAGTCCAAAACATCCAATTAGACTGAGAATAAAATTAGAGAGAAAGTAAGAACCCGAATATACCCCGGGAATCGGAATTCGGGAGCATAGAGGGATAGAAACCCGAAAGAGAGGCGGAAAAGCACGACGGATCGCACGACCCGCCCGGACCGAAGTCCAGGCGAAGTCGGCGCGGTGGCCGCGCGGTGGAGGGGGATTAGCGCGCCACGACCGCGCCACTTCACAGATTCGTTTGTTGCGTGAATCTCTCGCCCGAACGCGGATTTTTCGACTTTCGGTTGAACATCTCTCGACTCCAGACTTCTAGGTCGGTTGTGGACGCCCTAGGAATTAAGAATTCTATAAATAAGCCCCTTGGGAGCCCCAAACAAGTTTACCAAAACCCTACAACATTCTATACGTTCGAAACCCTAAATCCGGAGTCGTCGGAGGCACGAAACCAAGACGAACGCTGTTGGACGAGTTTCTCTACAGATCTCCATAGTCGTGGTAAGTCTCGGTCCAATCTTTATTCAATAAACGATTCGAAAACGAATCCTAATCATCTCCTTTTTCTTTCTACACCCCCGTATCGAATCTAGATCGTAGAACCCGACGAACGGAGAGGAGAAACGGTGATCTGGAAGCCACGCCTCCGAATTGGACATTCCCGACGTTCATAGACACTGTAAGTTAACCTTACATGGTTTTGGGAGATTTTAAAACATTCGAAACCTAAAAGATTTGACAAGAATCATAAATCTGTCCACTTTTGTTTTCCTACCGGCGCAACAGAATTGTTGAATTTTTCCGACCCTTAAAACGAACTCAAACGGAAAAACTTAAAACACGAAAAACGTTCCTAAGACTTAGACCTAGCTACTGTAAAAATTTGAGAATTTTTGAAGTTGATTTGATATGTGAAAACCCGTTGAAACCGAACTGTTTGATTTTAGATCTTGAAATCTTGGACAGAACTTAGGAATGATCTTGATCACGTTTTTGACATAGGATCTAGGCCGTTTTAGATCTTTGGTCAAACATGAAAGTTGTAGATAAATGTCTTAAGATGATCCCTGTCAAATTTCATTAAATTTGGAGTTGAATTGATATGGTAGAATGTGAAATTAGTAAACTGCGACACTTTGAACTCGGACAGATTTCTTCTTATGCGAAAATTGGCGTTTTTGACCTACTTAGGTATCTCGGATTGAAAACGTTAAAACACGAAAGTTGTAGATCTTGATGTTTCCGAGTCAGATATGAAAGTTTGGAATTTTTGGAATTAAATCTGATTTTAGACGAATTTTGGAGTAAACTGTGATTTACCGAAACGAAATTTTGAAATCTTGTTGAAACATGGAATTAACCTTTAGGGTTGAAACGAATTGAGATATTGTTTTCTAAATTAATACAATGGAAGGCAGATTTTAAAAACTAAATCCCCTTACAAACTTGATAAATTAAAATTAGGGGTGAGTGCTCTGCAGGGTGCCCCCTAACGATTCACTTCGTGTCGTAATGGACGATGGTGACCCCGCGCGCTATACTTGAAATGTGATATTGCCAAAACGGCGAAACTTAGAGCCTACACTCTCGTGAATATCCGTATGGGTTTCCCGAGGCTCCGGAGTGGTACTGGGTATGGCTGATACGGCTGCGGCCGCCGGGCTACCGGCTAAACTTGTTGACATCGCGATTTTTATCGTGAAACTTTGAAATACCAAATCGGGAATGTAATGGGGATTCTAAATTAAATTAAACTAGATTAAATGATATTGTTGTCAAATTAAATTATTTAAATGCTTTATTTAAATTATGGCTATTATCTTGAACCATGTGATATGTGTTATTGAATAGAGCCTGAGATAGAGTATGCTATTGGATATGGATTAGATGAAATTAAATATTATGTTATTATCATGCTTTTGTTAAATTATTAAATTTATGGCTTTTAAACCCTACGATCATGCATGTGTTAACTTACTCAGCAATTTTGCTGACCAAAACCATTTTTATTCCTTTCTTTACAGAATATGTGGAATGAGCCTGTATGAGCACGAATCATGCATGGGATTTTGGGAATTGTTATTTTGCTTTTAAAATTTCGTACTTAGACTATATTATGAACGGGCCTGTTTAACCCGTGTTTTGGCCATGTCGGCCCTTTTTATATTTTCCGCTGCGATACTGTACTAAACTAAATATTTCCGCTGCGCTATGCTATTATTATTTTCGAATTATATTGTATGGGCTATTTTGAATGCTTTAAGTGTTTTTAAATACTGCAATACCTAGCCTTGCATCTCTTTAGTAAGCTCGGAGAAACCGTGTCTTACTAGGGAGATGTGGCGGTGACATCCCGACCTGGGTGACCAAAAACCGGGGTGTTACATAGTGATTAGCTCTGCAGTCACCCAGTACTTGGGTTTCAATTTTATTTTAATTATCGAATTTCAAACCCGAATTTTGAACTGTAGTGATATTGGATGATATCAGCCAATGTCTTTTGATTAGTCTTGCGGTAAAGGAACATGTAGGTTTTTGCCCCCATTTCACAGATAGTAGGGGGCCCCAAATGACGGCGACTACTATCATCCAAAGCCATATGCTGTCTAAAATCATGTCACCCAAAATGAGAGGGGACTGGACTACAGATCTGCAATCTAGTTTACCCTAATTATTTTTGTCATCTCTTTTTACCAAAAATAAAATATTCTTTTGAACTCGTCCCATCTGAAGGCTATTTCATGTTGTTTATCAACATTCTATCTAAATCCATCTTATATTTTGGGTTAAATTAATTTTATCTTTTTATACTAAAATATTCATGATATTAATATGTAAATATTATGGTCAAATTATTTTGTGGTCCTCCCATTGGACATAAAAGTCCTGATTTAAAAAGATGCTACATAACAAATTTCCAACAAAAATTCTTTCACAAAATCCGAATCTAAGTAAGGGATAAATTCCACAGTTATAATTAATTCATATCCGTCCTTGGGTTGATTTTGGGAAAATAGAAGCAGAGTCAGCGAGTAGGTCTCATCTAGGATGAAGGGGTCCGTGTGTTTAATTGAGAGGTTAGTACATGTCTTAAAAGGGAATAATCTTCAAGATCTATTGTTTTCCTGTATGTTGGAAATCTAGTACTTCGTATTAAATATCTACACTGATTCAGAATCCACTTGGATTCAGTGGAAGTGTGATAAATGACATTAGAGGAATAACATACGGACCTTGGTTATTTTCTAAGGTAGTTTTGAGTATTCTTTCAAATACTTAGATTCTCGAGGGAGTACTTTCGGAATAGACTAAGTTATTAGTCTATTTTATTGTTTGTACACCACAACCACCTGAGTGTTTACGGGCATTTGAGAATTCTCGATTTTCATCCAGTCACCTAGACCGCGGGCTCTTTATACTAACCGAATACGTGATGCACTTAAAACTCCCGAGTTATAGGATTTTTAAATGCTTTCTTTACTGCTTTCTTCTAAATGCTTTTATACAGATCAATTGGATGTGTTGAAGGTTGTATGTAAATTATAAGGTTTATGAGTTATGGAAGAATTTGGGGTTTTAATTTAATCTTTGGGTGTGACTGGTGGAATAACGGGAGTACTAAGCAATTTAATTAATGAATTGTCAGGTGTTGCTTGTCCACCATAGATAAATAGCATACCGTGGCATGGGAAGTTATGAATCTGTAATATCTTAGAATTTGAGTCCTTAAGAGCATGATAATTCTGACTGTAAGTACGTGTCTTAAAGAGAACATAGTACACAATACATGAGAGTTAGCTAACTGAAAGGATTATCCCGAACAAAAAATTGAGTAACAAAATTGAAGTTTAATTATTTTTCATCTGAATCTTGTCCAATTTTTATTATTTTCTTCATGTCCCTTCTGTCACATTTAAATCCGCTTTCCAGATAGCTTAGCATAAAATTTACAGCTTTCTTAGAATAATTTAAACTGCTTTTTTAGATTAAATTTTATTGCTTTCTTAGAATTATTTTACCTTGCTTCTAGAATAATTTTATCAGCTTTATTAATTGCTTCGATAGCTTAGAATTAAATTATGTCAAGTAGATGATAGTCTCAAACACAAACTTGAATCGAGTAACCGAGTAAAAAAATCTTATAAAGCGACATAGGCCCTGCTTCTATCACACATCCTCCAGTGAAGGACCGGTCTTATGATAAATTACAGTAATTTTTTGACACTGTGCGCTTTTGGGCTACAAATTTTTGCACGAGTAATAAAAACGTAACAATATAGATATATCTCTAACCCCAACTCCATCATCATAAATATGTTTCATTAAATAAATTAAACTGGGATTAAGAAGACTAAATATTTTCTTTGAAATATTAGTGTAGGAATTGTCGAAAAGTTTCAGTTATATACTGCAAGACATAACATGAGCAACCAAATATATGAATGTGAGAGATATTGGGAGTTCTTCCATGCCAAATTTCATAAGATGTGTTCTTCATAAACTTAAGAGCACACGGTTAATGATGTAGCAAGAAATGTTAATGACTTCAGTCGAAAATTTCTTTCCAAGTGAGCTAGCATGAAGTAGGGAGCGAGACATTTCCTCCAGAGTGCAATTCTTACACTCAACCACATCATTCTGTTGTGGGGTGTGAGGAGCAGAGAACTTATACACAATTCCATGGTTGTGGCAGAGTTGTTTAAACAACCGATTGTCAAACTCCTTGCCATGATAAGTCCGAATGCGAGCAATTTTCAGACCCTTTTCAGCCATAAGCTTAAGAGAAAGCTTTTCAAATACAAGGAAAAGTCTCATCCTTTAATTTCAAAAAGCCAGTCCATGTATACCATGAGAAATCATCAATGCAAACAAAGATATAGAGTTCTCCACCTAGACTTTACACTTCAATTGGACCCTGAGATCCATATGCAAAAGCTCAAGACATCTTGTGGTTTGGATCTGATCCACCATTTAGTGAGATGAGTGAATTTGTTTGCCCGTAGCACAATCACCATAAACTTGCTTTGAATTACTCCGTATTTTGAGAAACCCACGAACAACACCAGAGTTGCTAATACAGATGAGTAACTTACAATTCATATGGCCACATCTTCGGTACCAAAGCTGAGCAATGTCATCCTGAGTCCACAATGCTTCATGCACGAATTTCTTCAAGATATAACAATTGTTAGAGGACTGAGTTTCTCTCATAACACAAATATGAGAAGAGTCAAAAACTTCACAAGCATCTTTAATGAAATTTACAAGAAATTGATCACCACACAATTGACTAATAGAAATAAGATTTGAAAAGTAAATACAGAGACATAGAAAACCTTAGAAAGATTAGAGATGTTACCATCTTTGCTTTTACCATACCCAAGGACTTTGCTTCGCGCACCATCACCAAAAACAACTTCTCCACAATCTTCTTCAACATAATTCATGAAAATTTCCCTTTAGCCCGTCATATGTCGTACTAGGTCACTGAAACAATCCTTCAGAGAAGTGAGAATCACAAGGCATGAGGTTTGGCTTTAGGGATTCAAATGGTTCTGAATTTAATAGGACTCTGTAGTTCTGTAGATTGCCAAACAAAAGGGCGACAAGAAGTATATATTTAACTAGGTGAGAGTAAATAATAGCTTAATGCCCTTGAAACTTTCAGTAGGCACAATCTCTGCTACGTTTGGTCATTTTGGAAGATTCCTTCAGAAATTCATCATCTGGTCCTTGAAAAGAACTTTCACGAAGTGTACCTGCACTCACAAACTTATTTACAGAATTCTGGATTGTTGGAGTGTTGTTTTGATAACCAAGACCAGTCATAGAATCAAAGATATGGTTCCCTTCAGAGTATATTTCAGAGTGTATTTCTTCAAACTTCTCCTTCCCTTTTACCATCCCTTCAAGGCATTATACTTTGTTAAGTAGTTGAACATTTGCTTCCTTCAAATTATCTCTTTCAGCAGTTATGGTGTCAACCATCTTTTGTAGATCAATGACCTCTGCATCCTTTTGTTCTCCAATGCCAAGTATATCTCCAACTTGCCCAAGTAGGTTCTTGTTTTCGTTCACAACATATGAATAATTCTCCTTTAAATCTTAAAAAGCATTTGCAAATTCATCAAATTCAATACCACCATCATATTCGGATTCAACATAAATAGGTAAAATTACAGTGATTGTTCCCACGGTTTTTGGAGCATCATCACCTGTAGTAAAAGCAACAACTCCTTCATTTTCACTCTCTTCTACTTCCTCAGATGTATCGCTTTCTTCATCCTCACTAAGTGTAACTTAGAACGCCTTTCCTCTTCTCCTTTTGATTGTGGAACACTCTAATTTCTTATGCCCAATGCTACCAAAATCATACCACTTAAAGTTCTTGAAGCTTTCAGGCAGTTCCAGCTTATTATACTTCTTTTTCCCTTGAGGTGATTCTGATCGATGCTTATGCAGTTTTTGATGTAAATGTTCCACCACACAGATAACTACCCCGATCAGACTTCTTGAAATTCAATTGTTTAGCTTGTTTCTCTTGCAACATTCGAGACACTTTCTCAGGAATAAAAGATAGCTCCTCTTCATTAATCCCATCAGATTCACTCTCAGACTTGAATGCAAGATTGCGAGTAGTTTCTTCCTCCAAATAATTTATCTCAAAAGTTTCAAGATACCCACAAGACCTTCAATGGTGAGAGTGTTGATCTTGTCAAGCTCTTCAAGAGTGGGAATCATGTATTGATATTTCCTTGAAATTGTCCATAACATATTCCTCACAAGCTTGCCATTATCATAATTCAATCCTAATATATGAGCTTGATTCACCAAACTCTTGAACCGAGAGTAATAAGTGGATATGTTCTCATCCTCCTGCATCCTCATACTATCAAAAGCAGATTCAATCCATTGTAGCTTTGATGCTCGAACACTAGAGGAACCTTCTTGAGCAGCTTCCAAAGTACGCCATGCTTCATAATCTGTGGAACTTGTGGATATCATATGATATTACGACTCATCAATTGCACTGAAGATGGCATTTAAAGCCATGATGTTCCCTTGTTGTTGGCATCTCTCTTGAGGAGTCAAATAAGCCTTAGTAACATGAATATGAGTAGTGACTTCAGTAGTTGTGTCCATGGCAGGTGGGCAGATATCCTTATTAGGTTGTTCCCAGGGTATCACCACAACAAGACAAGCCTCCATGCTAATGGACATGATAAAAATCCTCATGCGAGTTTTCCAGTACCAATAGTTTGTACCATCAAAGAGAGGAGGCCTCGAGATAGAGGCACCTTCTCGACTCATTTCGGATCAAGCTCGGATGAATAGTTTGAGCCCCTCCTCTGACCCAAACTAATAGACTAAACTCAATATTTGTTGTTTACATGTCTCAATAACTTGCAATCACCAACCAAAAGAACATACAAAACAGAGTGCGGAATATAAAGTAATGAACACAATAGTTTGTTCACTCAGTTTGATCAACCTGAACTACATCTAGGGGAATGCCAAGCTAAACAACTTCCCCTATCATACTCAAACATATTAAACACCTATCAACCCATTTTCTATACCTTACTGATGAATTCATCGAACTCTCCCCATGTCTTGATGAATAGATTGCTAGCACTCACTATCTAAAAAACTGTAAACTACCTCCACTTCACCAGAAGAAACAAAAATGTTGTTTATACACTAGCCACACTATCTTCTTGTTCAGCTCAAAAGAAAACAAAAAGACGTTTAAGCTCATTGTGTTTTACAGAAGAAGAACTCTCATAAAGGCATAAAATACAATGTATGGACTCCCAAAAGAAATGAAAGAATCAAACAACTAATTGTATACCCATATCAACAACAATTGTTTAAAGCTTCCTCATACATCAGCAATGGAGTCCACAGGTATCCTTGAATCTTCTCACTAGAGACCCAGAAATACCCTTTTTCTTTCTTTTCTTGTAGAACAATTTTGCTATACTCTCCTACCAAATGATGTAGAGAAGGAGTTAGAGATATCTATAAATATTATGAAGCTTGCAAAGTTTGTTAGGGAGTAGTGGACACGTCATCTGTCTTTTCCTCCTTTCCAATTATAGCAGGACTCGTTGTTGAAAGGTTGTTTCAGTATCAGAATGACAATGAGCATTTGCACAACTCTTTTAGGATAATGTCCCAACATAGCCCATTTTTACAAGAGGTTGCCCTAGTAGTGACTCATTTTAAAAATTTGTGTTTGTAATGGCCTAAATTAAAATTAAAAAAGAAATAAATAAATAAATAAATAGTGATTTATAATAGGTTATTTGATATTAAATTCTACCTCTTTGTTTCTTTTAAGTGTTACATACCCCCACTTTCATGCAATCCAATGCATATTTTAAACCATTAATATCTCAAGTTCGGTATAAGTAAAAATTCTTAAAGTTTGATATTCAAAAACTAAAAGACGAGATGAAACCAACAAGATCTCATTTGGCTATATTTTTTCTTATATAACTATTATAAAAATCAAAATAAAAATGCTACAATGAATGGTAGGAAAAGTTAAACTGTAACACTAATTAAAAGAAATGGAAGGAGTATTAATTAACACCAAATTTCAAGGCATCGTTCCAGATAATAATTCTAAAATATCCATTAATATCCTCTTAATTTTTCTTGGCTCATTGGCTTACTTAGGGGAAATTTCATTTTTGGTCCTATAATTTCTTCTCACTCAAACTTTTACATTATGCCTTTAAATTTCTTACTTTTGATCCCATAATAGTTAATTTTTGCATTTAAGATCCCGTTGTTTGTCAATTTCTTATCAAATAAGTTTTTGGCTTATACCGGGTATCCCCAGACCACATTGGACCCAAGACTAATCCTTCGAGGATCTGGTGGGCATTGAAGAGTTGCCTCTCCCAAAGCAGAATTCTGCATACACAAACTCTCAAACCCGAGACCTTTGCTTAAGCTGCCAGAACTCCATACCACTCGGGCCAACTGCGGTTGGTCTTATCAAATAAGTTAGTTTGTGGCAAAAATATAATTGTTAAATCATATAAAAATATAAGATGATACTTTTAAAAACACAGTCTACATTGATAACATGATGAACTCCTAAAATTGTTGGGTCATAAATATCGTGCACGGGTGTTTAGTATGTTTGACAATTAAACAATCCACCTAGACAAACGCTCGCACACCTCACGCGGTCCTCGTGCAGTCTAAATTAAACAACTATCGAAAGAAGATTAACAATTACATATTACGGCTGGGGTGCAGTAGTGACCATAGACCGTGCAAGCCCCAGAGATAGCCTGCGGCTATGCCATGGTTTCTTCCCAGACCATCCAGGGAGCAATCGAGCACAGCCGACATTTCGTTTTGTGGATTCTGCAGAACTCAAACATGCATGTCAAATAATGGTGAAGAATCTGGCCACACAACAAAATTAAACCCTAATATATCCCTTGCCTTGAAAATGAAGGTGATATCACTTCTTAATCACTTGATTTAATCTCCTGATTCCAAAATACCTAAAAATCCCTTCACAAAGTTTTCAACCTAAAATTAGCGGCACAACAATCACTACATACTACTAGGAAACAGGTGAGTTCTGTAGTTAATAAAAATGTGTGTGTATATATATATATATATGTTCAAACTGTGTTTTCCTAATACTATCATTATCAGTGAAATGTTATTGAACAATAGTTTATTTGACAGATGCGGTTAGAGAAGGGAAAGAAACTGAAGAAATTGGGAAACGAATGGTAAAAAAGTGTGGTAATTTGCCTTTGGCAATTTCTTTACTTGGAGCAGCCTTACAGAGAAAAACTTCAGTAGAGGAATGGAAGTCAATCGAGATGAATATTAATACATTCCTTCATAGTGACAGTGAAAGTGAAATGAAAGAAGTGTTTGATTTAAGTTTCGATGAATTACCTCATCACTTAAAACCATGTTTCCTTTATATGGGTCTTGTTCTTAAAGAGGATGAATCCATATATGGTGCTGACCTGTATAACATGTGGATAGCACAAGGTATGGTTTCATATGAGGATAAAGGAAAGAATAATACATTAATGGATATTGCAGAGGGCTATATGTTTGAATTGGTTTCCAGGTGTCTGGTCCAAAGTGAATTTCATGAAATACTTGAAGGTAATAGATATGGAGTGTAACACCTAGCATTTTTATTATACTCTACCATAACTATTATTATTTTATGGGACTATATTATCATTATTATTTTTTCTTTTGGGGATTATTTTTAGTTATGAAATTATTAAAATTTTTACGAAGGGGTATGGGTGCATTTTAATTCATGAAAGAGTTTATTTTTTTCTAGTAGTATTAATATGTGTAATATTTTTTTTTAGTTATTATTATTAATAGTATAATGTAATACATTAGTATTAGTCCTATTAAGTATTATTCTTTGTATTCGCAGTTTGTTAAAGAAAAAAAAAATGAATGACATGAGATTAGTGAGCTAGTGACGTAGGCTTTGTATAAAAAAAATATATATATATATATAATATAAGAAGAAGTGATAGAAACGGATATTACATAGTATATGAGTTGTCCCACATCGGACAAGTGGGGAAAACAAAACACAAGCATTCATCTATATATATATTAGTATATTTTATATTGAATAATAAGACAAGATAAATACACATAGTAAGATTTTATTCTTCATCCCACATCGAATGAAAAAGAAAAAAAAAATACTCCACCATCTTTTATAAATAGGGCACGCCCCCTATGTATTCAATTCATATAAGCTTGCAAAAGTTTACTGCAAGGTAAACTTACATAGTTAAAAGTTTTATTATTATTATTATTATTATTATTATTATTATTATTATTATTATTATTATTATTATTATTATTATTATTAATATTAATATTAGTATTAATGGGGTGATGCCTTTGTGTCGCCCCGGTCTTTCTTTTAAAGGAGGGACTTAATAATTTGTTTTGGTAGCAGAGTAGTAGCCGGGGAGGCGCTAAGGATCTGCTAAGTGTCGGTCTTAGTATAAATTTTGCAGTAGAGTAAGTTTCCTATGCTTTTCCTTTTTATTATTTTTATTCGTTTTCTTTATCCGCTTTCCCTATTTATTTAATTGTCTTTGTTTGGCTTTCCTTTTGTCGCTTTCCTTATTTATTTAGGTTGTCTTTGCCTTAGTAGTAGGTCTTTATTTTTGTTCCTGCTTTAGTAGTTGGCATTATTTTTCATTCTTGTCCTACTAGTAGTAGGCTTTTATTATTTCCTATTGGCCTACAATGTCCGTCATCGCTTGTTCGTTCACTGATCATTGTTTTATTTATTAACCTTGTTGTTCCTGTTGCTCTTGTTTCCGTCGCATAATTCCTTTTGATTTCGTTCCGATTGCCTTTGATATACGTAGACACTCGCTGTATAATTAACCCTTTGATTATATGCCCTAAGTACGGCAACATAGGTTATAGCCATCCCGCCGAGGGGTTCAATGGCATATTATAAGTGAGACCAATTTATTGTTAATCTTTGTTGAACCTGGTGAGGTAATCCATCTTGTTGTTGACTCTTTGGCCTGCGGGCGCCCTTAAAAGGGTAATTATCTATTGATTAATTGATAACAAGCATGATTTGAGGTTGACTGCCGTGTGACGGCCCGTGTTCAGTAGGCGCTGGAAAATGCCATATAGAGTGACCCCTGATCTAAATGAGATCGGGTGAGACCCGAGATTTAGTCAGGATACCGGTATTGTGAGGTTCATTCTGAATCCCTCTAACATGCATGCAACCATTGATGTGTTTATTCATATTTTGGCAATTGCCTTGTTGAGTATTTCGGGCTGCTTCCGAAATTAATATTGCTATTATTAACTTACTGTTGCTGAATTGAGAGTACCATTATTGTGTTGCCCTATTGTTGAGCTCCGGTTTATTGATCTGAAAGCAGCCTTGTTCTGTCAATAATTGTTCGACCGTTCATTGGTTCCGAGTATAGGGAACTTACCAGCGAACCCGTCGCTGATAATCTTTCTTCTTATTCCTTTTTCCTTCCAGAGTAAGACTAAAAACGGACAAGGAAAGGGAGCACTACACCTACATGTTTTCTGCATAAAGCACTTTCATTAGTTTTTAAGATGTTAGACTTTTGTTTACTGTTGTATTATGATTTTGCTATCACATGTATAATATTAAAGTTAGTTGTTGTTCCTCTTTGTAAGTTGTTTTTGAGAAACGATCTTCGGTTATATGAAATATTGTATCTTTTCTGATTAAGCATGGTTGTTTGAAATGGATATTTGGTATACTCATTTTAGCCTTAGCATCTCCTAAATAAGCCGATGTGTCAGATCGAGCCTTATCTAGGAGGTGTGGCGGTAACACCCGCGAATTGAGAAAAATCGGGGTGTTACAGAGTGGTATCAGAGCGTCCAATTACTTTCAGAATATTTTCTATAAAGGTATATTTAACTTACGACATCTTCTTAGGGATTTTACCCTTTCAAATTTTGCATTACATTGCAATGCATGACACTGGGGTCATTTGGGGACACATAAGTATTTCTATCTAGGCAAGTAGCTCTATACTCAGTATTTAACTATTGTAGAAATGACTTCTCCAAACGATCCGCACCGGACGGTCGCTGCACTGACTACACTGATATCTGAGAACGCGGACTTAAGGTATGAAATTCGAGAGTTGAGGGACAGACTGCGTAGGGCTGAAGAAGAAGCGCGACGGGAGAGGTTCCGACGGGTTGATGCCGAGCATCAACTTTATACTGCGTTACATGGCCAGCTACCCTACGATATGCATATGGCAGGACCCAGTACACCGGCGAGACCCGTTGCTCCAGTTATACCGCCCCCACCTGTGATTGCAGCCCCGTTGGCAGCCGTCCGACCTTCAGCGCGACGAGACTGGCCCCCTCATTGCGGCCCTCAGCCCCAGCCAGAGCGACATCACAGTGGGAGCCCCACTCATCACGAGGAAGACCCTGAGGATCCAGGAGAGGAGGACCCGGATGAGAGTGTTGGTTCAGCGCGCACACCCACGCCCCCAAGCTCTCCGATCTGCGTCCTTGTTGGCCCTACTCCGCACAGTGTTTAGCTCGACTACTAGATGTTTGGACACTCCTGTATAGTTTTGCCATAGGCCATATTTTGCTTGTATCTGGCCACTATTTTGCTAAACTTATATAGATCTAGGTGACTTTTGTATATAAATCAGAACTACGTTAGTCCTTGATCCCCCTAAAAAGGGTACGTAGGCAGCCTTCGGGCCCAGGACTTTGTTCTTATATCTTTTTGCCTTTAACTCACCTAAGAAGTTAGTACTAATCGTTATTCTCCGCAGAATGGTACGCGGTGATAGGATTAACCCCGTCCCCGATGACTCAATATCTAGAAACACCAGAAATTACAGACAGAGGCGACCGGTGGTCCCAACTGAAGAAAATAGGAGGAACCACATAAACGATCAACCACCTCTGCCTCCAGCTGAGCTTCCGATGGATGCCCAACCTCTTGAGAATCCAAACGGACTTAACGAAAACGTCAATCCGGTCCAAGGACAGCCCGACCAAGTCCCACCAGAAGGAAACAATGTGGCACCCCCTCCACAGGCAGACCCCATGGCAATGATGCAACAACTGTTGGCTACTTTGGGAGCTGCCGTCCAGAATCAGGCCACTCCTCAACCCACCCAACCTACCAATTATTTGAGCTTAGTGGCACATTACAATCCACCTATATATGAGGGACAGGAGGATCCAGCACGACTAGAGGACTGGGTTAGGACCTTCGAGAAACTTTTGAATGCTACACAATGTCCTGAGGAACAAGATGTCCATATTGCCTCATACTATCTGAGAGGTGAAGCTGATGCATGGTGGCGGACCCATGAGGAATTAATAGACAATGAGAGATACATACTACTGGGAACAGTTCGTGGCCGACTTAAGGAATCGATTCTATCCTTCAAGTGTGAAGCAAGCCAAATATGAAGAATTCATGACTTTGCGACAAGGGAACTTGAGTGTGCAAGAGTATCATGCAAAATTCTTAGAACTGTTGAGGTTTGCACCTGATTTGGCTTCTACTGACGAAGCGAGAGCTCAGAGGTTTGAGCTAGGATTGAATTTTTCAATCCGTGAAGCATTTGGAGGAAAACAGTTTACAAGCCTTCAAAAGGTCTATGATCGAGCAGTCACTATGTCTCGAATTCTGCAGCAAAAGAGAAAGTTTAGTGGAGCAGAAGCCAGCAACAAGTTCCAGCAGCAAGAGTCTAACCAAAATAAATGAGGATATTTTGGTCGAAGGGACGACAACAGAAACCGAGGAAGAGATCGAGATGGTAGGAGAAATGATCGTGGCATCGACACTCGTCCACCTGTTAGCAGGAATGAGCCACTTCCTTCTCCATGCCCCAAATGCCAAAGACGCCATTTATGCCAAGCATGCCCTGGAAGAAATTCTTGCTATAGATGTGGTCGGGAAGGTCATCAACGAGTCACTTGCTTTACTCGTCTTGACAGGATTACAAAAAGGGATGACCTGGAAAGTAATCAAGGCAATAACAAGGGAGATCGCCCGAGGAATGATCGTGGAAATGGAATCCAGAGGCAGAATACACGAGATACAGGAGTTGGACGTAATGGGAACCGTAACAACCCTACACAGCCGCAACAACAGCCAGTGGGACGACTTAATGTGCTAAACCAAGCCGATGTGCTTGAGCATGGAAACGTGATGACTGGTACGCTTACAATTTCCAGCACTCCTATTAAGGCATTATTTGATTCAGGAGCTAGTTGTTCTTTTATATCCTCGAACATAGTACCCCAACTAGGACTCTCTGAACCTAGTATAATTTCGTTTGGAATCTCTCTACCATCTGGAGGAATAGTCCCTTGTACTAAACAGTACTCTCAGGTCCCTTTGTTGATTAACAACATTGAGTTCCCATCTAACTTAACTGAGTTCCCTTTATCGGATTTCGATATAATTCTGGGGATGGATTGGTTGGCACTATATAAAGCGAAAATTGAGTGCCAGAAACAGAAAGTCACACTCCAGAGTCCAAAAGGCGATAAGGTATTCTATTATGCACAACCAACGAAGCCGTGCATAAAAATAGTATCATCTCTACAATTAAGGACTCTATTGAAGAAATGTTACCCACTGTATGCATGTTATATACATAACATGCAAGTGGAAGAAAAAGAAATTGATACAATACCGATAGTAAGGGAATATCCAGATGTTTTTCCAGATGAGATTCCTGGTTTACCCCCAGCTCGGGAAGTAGAATTTACCATTGATTTAGTGCCTGGAACAGAGCCCATTTCTAAAGCTCCTTATCGTATGGCCCCAGCTGAGATGAAAGAGCTAAAGGAGCAGTTAGAAGACATGCTTAAGAAGGGCTACATCCGCCCCAGTACATCTCCGTGGGGTGCACCAGTTCTCTTCGTCAAGAAGAAAGATGGCGGATTGAGGTTATGTATCGATTATAGAGGCCTAAATCAAGTGACTATTAAGAACAAATATCCTTTGCCAAGGATAGAAGATTTGTTTGATCAACTTCGAGGTGCAAAAGTGTTTTCGAAAATAGATCTTCGATCTGGATATCACCAGTTAAGGGTTGCTGAGAAGGATATACCGAAGACCGCGTTTCGAACACGTTATGGACATTATGAGTTCACAGTGATGTCTTTTGGGTTGACAAACGCGCCTGCAGTATTTATGGGCCTCATGAATAATGTTTTTAGGAAGTTATTGGATACGTGTGTTGTCGTATTTATAGATGATATATTAGTCTACTCGAAGGACAAAGAAGAACATGCCCAACACCTACGAGAAGTCTTACAAATCTTAAGAGACCACCAACTCTATGCCAAACTCTCTAAATGCGAGTTTTGGCTAGATAAAGTAGCCTTTTTAGGGCATGTGGTGTCAGCTGAAGGAGTAGCGGTAGATCCTCTAAAGATTTCTGCAGTATCTGAATGGCCAAGGCCAACTAATCAAACGGAGATACGAAGCTTTCTTGGCCTAGCTGGCTATTACAGACGTTTCGTTAAGGATTTCTCGAAGATTGCGAGGCCATTAACACAGATGTTGAAGAAGGGATTGAAATATGATTGGACTCCCGAATGCGAGACTGCATTTCATAAGCTGAAACGAAGATTGACAACTGCACCGGTTTTGACCTTACCTACGGAAGGAGATAACTTCGAGATATATACTGATGCCTCGAAGAGTGGCTTAGGTTGCGTTTTAATGCAACAAGGCAAAGTCATTTCATACGCATCAAGGCAGTTGCGACCTCATGAGGAAAATTACCCAACGCATGACCTCGAGTTAGCTGCGGTCGTTTTTGCATTGAAGATTTGGCGCCATTACTTATATGGACGAACTTGCAAGATCTTCACGGATCATAAAAGTTTAAAATATATATTCACTCAGAAAGAGTTGAATATGCGCCAAAGAAGATGGCTCGAATTGATTAAAGATTATGACCTCGACATCGCCTATCATGAAGGGAAGGCGAATGTAGTTGCAGATGCTTTAAGTCGAAAGTCGACGCACCTAATGAATACAAGGATTGTGCCACCAGAGCTTTACATGGACTTGATGCGTTTAGACATCGAACTTGTCCACCAGGGTACTGTCCATACTATACTGAATGCTATGACAATCCAGCCTAATTGGTTCGATGAAATACGTGAAAACCAACCAGGAGACGTCAAGCTGGACCGTATCAAGCAGAAGATAAACGAAGGAAAAGCCATTGAATTTAAAGTCCATGACGATGGAAGTATTAGATATAAAGGAAGATGGTGTGTCCCGCAGAAGTGTGGGGATTTAAAGAAGAGAATAATGGAAGAAGGACATGATACACCTTATTCAGTGCATCCTGGAGGAGATAAGTTATACAAGGATTTGAAGAAGACATTTTGGTGGCCGAGGATGAAGCGCGAAGTAGCTGAATTTGTGGCAAGGTGCTTGACTTGCCAGAAGGTCAAAGCAGAAAGAAAGAAACCACTCGGATTGGTACAACCCCTAGAGATACCCACATGGAAGTGGGATAGTATATCTATGGATTTCGTCTCTGGGTTACCCACGACCCCACGGGGTATGAACAAAATATGGGTGATAGTCGACCGTTTGACTAAAACTGCTATCTTTATTCCCATGAAGAACACATGGTCAATGGATCAGATGGCTAGAGCCTACATTGACAATGTTGTTCGAAGACATGGAATTCCACACGACATAGTGTCGGATCGCGATAGTCGATTCATCTCCAACTTTTGGCAGAAACTACAAACAGCATTGGGTACAAAGATCAAGATGAGTACTGCCTTCCACCCAATGACAGATGGTCAAACAGAGAGAACTATCCAAACTTTGGAAGATATGCTCAGAGCCTGCATATTGGAGTTCAAAGGTAGTTGGGAGACTCATTTACCTCTAATTGAATTCTCTTACAATAATAGCTATCATACCAGTATCGGTATGTCCCCATTTGAAGCTCTGTATGGACGAAGCTGTCGAAGCCCACTATGTTGGAGTAAGGATGGAGATGGAGTGGTAGTAGGACCCGATATGTTGGAAGGAACGGTAAAGGCAATCGAATTCATCAGACAGAAATTGAAAGCAGCTCAAGATCGCCAAAAGCACTACGCGGACCCCAAACGACAAGATGCTGAATTTCAAGTTGGTGATAAGGTGATGTTAAAGATTTCTCCCATGCGGGGCGTAATGCGTTTTGGGAAGAAGGGGAAACTGAGCCCTCGATTCATTGGGCCATATGAGATTTTGGAACGTGTAGGTAGTCTCGCCTACAAACTTGCTCTACCACCAGCATTGAGTGCGGTACATGATGTATTCCACATCTCACAACTGCGGAAGTACGTTCACGATCCCACACATGTTCTCCAGCCGGAAACAATAAATTTAGATGAAAATCTTACTTATGAAGAGAAACCACTTAGGATCATCGACACAAAGGAACGAAAGACGAGAAATAGGACCATACGCCTAGTCAGAGTTATTTGGTCGAATCATGGCACTGAAGAGCAAACATGGGAAACAGAAGTTGAGATGCGGCAAAAGTATCCGGAACTTTTTGCCGAGCACGATATAGTTATGAGGACATAACTAGAATCTTAAGCGGGGGAGGATGTGATACCCCAATCTAAGTTACCACGTTGCTCTCAGCATGGTATGATTTTATATTGATATATTTTATTTTTTTGGCATTGGCGGTTATTACTTACCTCACTATTAAGAAACGAAATATTGACTTCGGGGACGAAGTCATTTCTTAAGTGGGGTAGATTGTAACACCTAGCATTTTTATTATACTCTACCATAACTATTATTATTTTATGGGACTATATTATCATTATTATTTTTTCTTTTGGGGATTATTTTTAGTTATGAAATTATTAAAATTTTTACGAAGGGGTATGGTGCATTTTAATTCATGAAAGAGTTTATTTTTTTCTAGTAGTATTAATATGTGTAATATTTTTTTTTTAGTTATTATTATTAATAGTATAATGTAATACATTAGTATTAGTCCTATTAAGTATTATTCTTTGTATTCGCAGTTTGTTAAAGAAAAAAAAAATGAATGACATGAGATTAGTGAGCTAGTGACGTAGGCTTTGTATAAAAAAATATATATATATATATATATATAATATAAGAAGAAGTGATAGAAACGGATATTACATAGTATATGAGTTGTCCCACATCGGACAAGTGGGGAAAACAAAACACAAGCATTCATCTATATATATATTAGTATATTTTATATTGAATAATAAGACAAGATAAATACACATAGTAAGATTTTATTCTTCATCCCACATCGAATGAAAAAGAAAAAAAAAAAATACTCCACCATCTTTTATAAATAGGGCACGCCCCCTATGTATTCAATTCATATAAGCTTGCAAAAGTTTACTGCAAGGTAAACTTACATAGTTAAAAGTTTTATTATTATTATTATTATTATTATTATTATTATTATTATTAATATTAATATTAGTATTAATGGGGTGATGCCTTTGTGTCGCCCCGGTCTTTCTTTTAAAGGAGGGACTTAATAATTTGTTTTGGTAGCAGAGTAGTAGCCGGGGAGGCGCTAAGGATCTGCTAAGTGTCAGTCTTAGTATAAATTTTGCAGTAGAGTAAGTTTCCTATGCTTTTCCTTTTTATTATTTTTATTCGTTTTCTTTATCCGCTTTCCCTATTTATTTAATTGTCTTTGTTTGGCTTTTCTTTTGTCGCTTTCCTTATTTATTTAGGTTGTCTTTGCCTTAGTAGTAGGTCTTTATTTTTGTTCCTGCTTTAGTAGTTGGCATTATTTTTCATTCTTGTCCTACTAGTAGTAGGCTTTTATTATTTCCTATTGGCCTACAATGTCCGTTATCGCTTGTTCGTTCACTGATCATTGTTTTATTTATTAACCTTGTTGTTCCTGTTGCTCTTGTTTCCGTCGCATAATTCCTTTTGATTTCGTTCCGATTGCCTTTGATATACGTAGACACTCGCTGTATAATTAACCCTTTGATTATATGCCCTAAGTACGGCAACATAGGTTATAGCCATCCCGCCGAGGGGTTCAATGGCATATTATAAGTGAGACCAATTTATTGTTAATCTTTGTTGAACCTGGTGAGGTAATCCATCTTGTTGTTGACTCTTTGGCCTGCGGGCGCCCTTAAAAGGGTAATTATCTATTGATTAATAGATAACAAGCATGATTTGAGGTTGACTGCCGTGTGACGGCCCGTGTTCAGTAGGCGCTGGAAAATGCCATATAGAGTGACCCCTGATCTAAATGAGATCGGGTGAGACCCGAGATTTAGTCAGGATACCGGTATTGTGAGGTTCATTCTGAATCCCTCTAACATGCATGCAACCATTGATGTGTTTATTCATATTTTGGCAATTGCCTTGTTGAGTATTTCGGGCTGCTTCCGAAATTAATATTGCTATTATTAACTTACTGTTGCTGAATTGAGAGTACCATTATTGTGTTGCCCTATTGTTGAGCTCCGGTTTATTGATCTGAAAGCAGCCTTGTTCTGTCAATAATTGTTCGACCGTTCGTTGGTTCCGAGTATAGGGAACTTACCAGCGAACCCGTCGCTGATAATCTTTCTTCTTATTCCTTTTTCCTTCCAGAGTAAGACTAAAAACGGACAAGGAAAGGGAGCACTACACCTACATGTTTTCTGCATAAAGCACTTTCATTAGTTTTTAAGATGTTAGACTTTTGTTTACTGTTGTATTATGATTTTGCTATCACATGTATAATATTAAAGTTAGTTGTTGTTCCTCTTTGTAAGTTGTTTTTGAGAAACGATCTTCGATTATATGAAATATTGTATCTTTTCTGATTAAGCATGGTTGTTTGAAATGGATATTTGGTATACTCATTTTAGCCTTAGCATCTCCTAAATAAGCCGATGTGTCAGATCGAGCCTTATCTAGGAGGTGTGGCGGTAACACCCGCGAATTGAGAAAAATCGGGGTGTTACATGGAGGAGGTTTCTTTAAACTTCATGATGTGGTATGGAAACTATGTTTGTCGAAAGGGAGGAAAGAGGAGTTCGGTGTCCATAGTTTGGATTATCAGGGTGGAAATTTTGATAACATATGGGATGAACCATTACCAAGTATTAAAGTACGTCATTTAGCTATCAATTTTGAGCAAGAAATAGATGTTGAACATCCCCGACGTGTGCCTATGAATGACAGTATCAGACACATCCGTTCTCTTCTACTCGTTAATAAAACCACATCCGATGTACCAATTGGGATTCCGATGAGTGTATTTCATATCCATGAATTCAAATTGCTCAAAGTTCTAGTCTTCTCCCGGATTAGTTTTAAAGGAGGAAAGTTACTGAGAAAGATTGGTAATCTAATTCACCTTCGGGAACTTCGCTTGCAAGAGTGTGAACTGGATGATGAGCTTCCTTCTTCCATATGTAATCTGAGGTACCTAATCATCCTTGATTTGGAAGGTTCACGTAATGTTAAGATGCCATATAATTTAAAGAATATATCTCGTCTGAAATATCTGCATCTTCCATTTGAGATAGAAATATGCAAAAATAATCATATCTCATTGGAAGGGCTAGATAAGTTGGAGAATCTTGTCAACTTTGATAGTCGTGTGTCCAATTTTAAATCAATATTAAGCATGAAAAATCTCAGGGTTTTGGGTGCAACTGTAGATGACAATGGAAGCTTGTCATGTATTATAGACGCTATGATGCATCATTGCAGAAGATTGCATTTATTGTGGCTTGCAATTAACGAAGGTTGCAAGGTCGCATTGCAAGACAGAGAAGAAGGAGGGTTAATGATTCTCCAGAAACTGTTCACTTGTTCCCCACTTCATTCATTGATTCTACGGACCCAAATAGGGTCATTGCTAGAGCAGTGTACGACACAGATGCGTGCATCATCAATTGTGAATTTAGCCTTGAAGGGATGCAGAATTGAGGAAGATCCAATGACGATGCTCGGGCAACTTCCTAACTTGGAAGTTTTGAGTATGGAGTGCAATTGCTTTATGGGGGAAAACATGATTTGTCCTGCATCCAGTTTCCCTAAACTCAAATGTCTTCAACTTAGTGAATTACAGAATCTAAAAGAATGGAAAGTGGAGCAAGGAGCAATGCCTCTTCTCTTTGACTTGAGGATTCAAAATTGCCAGAAGTTGAAGATGCTCCCTGTGGGATTGAGATTCCTCAAGTTACTTGAAAACATCACGATCGTCGGAATGCGTGAAATGGAGGGGACTACGACAAAGCTAGCCTGTTCCTTCCATTCGTATTTATTGAATACTTTCAGTAAATTCTGAAGAGAAAGAGGTAATTAATGGTAATCTATAAATGAGCTTCACTTATGCACTATTGTATCTTATGTTATATAATTCACTCTTAATTGGTATCTAATTTGTTGTGCTTTGCAGGTACTTACAAAGCACATCTGATTCAAGAATTCAACGAATATGAATCCAATAAGTATTTAATTGGTATCTAATTTGTTGTGCTTTGCAGGTACTTATGCACTATTGTATCTTAATACTTTTATACAGTATAATTAACTCTTAATTGTTATCTAATTGGTTGTGCTTCGCAGGTACTTTGGAAGCAAACGTGATTCAACAATTGAACAACGATGAATCTAATATTTAAATTATATTATCCTTGACTCACATTTGTTTTAATTTTACTAATTAATTGATTGATGTATAAGCATGTGTTGTTTGTGTGTATCTGTCGATTACATTTCATTTCAAATCAGGAATTATAAAATACTTCATCGATCAAGGATGTAGGTGTCGTCGTGTCTGTGTTATTGTGGGTGTCAATCCTTCACTACTGAGACCTGAATGATGTTAATAAAGGCATATATGATGAATTGCATTTGTCCAGCTAAAAAAAAAAAACTTCCGTACATTAATATCTATGAAATGCTTCAATATCAGATAGTATTATAATAGACGAAGATGGTACCATTCCTCCTTACTACAAGTACAACCAATGTAGGTACAGAATAGTATCTAAATACTCCTACTATATAAGTTTAGCATATCATATCGTCGCGGCATGACTTTCCAAAAAAGCCCAATTATTTTTTAATCTTTACGAAAATGCTAGTATTAGATTAATTTACAAAAAATATCATTCCCTTTTTTCCTTTTCCTTTATTTCCTATTTTCTTTCATTTTACGGAGTACATACTTCTTTATTTTATTTTTTTATTCTCTTTTATTGTTATTAGATTTTTCGCCCGCTATGCGCGGGTGTTGAACTTATGACGATATAAAATGAGAATATAGTGTTTTTTGATTATACGAGATTCAAAATCTCTTGCTTAAATAGTGGTTGAAATGCATGCAACAAAAAATTAAAAGGAAAATAAAGGAGATAATAAGATGAAGAAAGGAAATTCACCCATGTGGAAATAATATAAAATAAATTATTTATACTGTTAAAAAATTAAATATATATGGTTTTCTTTCATATCTAAAATGATGAGAGTGAGTGAAAAATAAATACCCCTTAACTACTCAAAATTAGAAAAAACTAGTAACTAACCCGTCGAAATTCGACGGGCATAATTATATATTTTATATATAATGTATATTCATAATATAATATATTGGGCTGTGTTGGTATGATGTGCCGAAAAATTATCGCCATACCGTATACCGTACCAAAATTTATGGATGAATTGTGATACGGAACCCGATATATCGAAATGTACATATCGACATACCCTTATTACGGTATATACCGACATACTGAACCTTTCGGTATATACCGACATACAAATACTACGGTATACTACCTTCATCTCGGTGTTTTCGTCACGGATGGTTTATTGGCACTATTCGTTGTTTAACTTTGATTCAAATTTTTATCATAGTTATGTACAAAAAAAACATAGTCAAGTGAGATCTTGTTAGATTCGTCTAATCTTGTAGTTTTGTAATATCAATTTTTTATATTTTTCATTTGTACACAATTTTAGTCATTAACAATTAAAAATGTGTATCGGCAATCGTGATGGGTGGGTCCGTAAAACAATGAGACGAAGGAAGTATAACGAAGTTCAGTACAGTAATGGTATATCGTGGCATCAAAAAATATATACCGCTACTATAACTGTAACACCCCGGATTTGGTCACCCAGGCCGGGACGCTACCGCCACACCCTTCCAAACAAGACCCGATTAAATCGAGCTTATTTAAAAGGATGCTAAGGCTTAAGTTGCATCATTGACTTAAAAATATTTAAAAAAAACCATTCAAATAAGCCCGAAGTTTAATCAGAGTATAACACACATAATAATAATAATAATAAGCAGTGCGGAAGCAAAAATAAACAGGGCCAAAACATGCGGCCAAAACCAGAGTCTAAGTCCAATGCATAAATTAAAATAAATAAAATGCGACAAGTCTTCTTTTTAAAACAAAATGGAAATCCCATCCCTCCATGCGATGCTTACTCTGCGAAATCTGAAAGGAAAATAAAACAACAATTTATCAGTACAAAGGTACTGCGTAAGTTAATATATAGCACAACGAATTTTAAAAGTTTTTAAGAGAATATACAAAATAATATATTTATTTAAAAGACGAGTAAATAAATTAAATTTAAAATTCTTACACATATGCCACGAACATTTTACCAATGTTAGTTATGATCGAGGACACCCCATTAGCATATCCTAGGGACGAACCCACAGGACCAACCTTTGGGACTTTATACCCACAAGGACTCAAATATATCCTAGGGACGAACCCTTGGGATCAACCTCTGGGACTCGTACCCACGAGGTAAGTGCATGCAGCGGACCCTATACAGACACACTCCGGAGCCCTAGATAACCCATACGGATACATCTAGGAGTATAGACTCATACATCACAATAAATAAATGCCGTTTTGGCTATAAAAGAGGGGCGACATAATTCACCACATAGGCATCCCACTCGATCAAAACTTACAAAGTTTTAAAAACCACATTTTATCACTTCATAATATTTCCACATTTCCAGAATCCATATTCTTCAAAAATGAGTAACAATCGACTCATAGTTCATCGAATAATCAAAATAGCATTTACCGATTAAAAATGCCATTATAACAGTTTCTGAAATCGCATTTAAAAATGTAGTAAAAGATTTTTAAAAATTCTGGAAAAATTACAGTAGCTAGAAAACATCAAAATAAGCATTTTTCATAGAAATAGCCATCTCAAAATTCGGACTCTAAGTAGGTCATTTTAATCCATTTCAGAAAGCTATTGAAATTCAATTCCTCATGCTTCAGTAAATCCGACCACAGTGAGTTCAAAAATTCATAACAATTTCATATGTGCTCCAAAAATCATGAAATTTTACAGGGATAATCTAGACACATAATGGAACAAATTTCATGAAGACATCAAGTGCTAAAAACGATCATAGGCGAGGGTGATTCGAACAACAAAACTGACTACATACATACATTAAATCTGTCAACCTATGTGCAGCAAATACCAGATCGAATTTGGGTGACCAAAACATGTCCAAAAATTATAAAAATTTACAGAGAGCATCTTTAGGACATTAGGAACAAGTTTCATTTTGGAAGGTTCTTCTAAAAATGTACGGATCATGGTCGAATTCACAGAACAATAAGATTGGTCATAGGAAAACCCTATTTGACAGATTTTGTCAATTGAAAAGATAAACCTATATCTCGAGTTATACTCAACCAAAACTCCTAAAAATCGACGTGCACAATACTAACTTACTTGAGATGAGTTTAGGATCGAAAATCTTCTTGGAGGAATTCTGGAAAACGTCCAACTCGACCCCAACAATCAACACTTCTACCGAATGCACCTATTATGGAGTTGTCGGAGGAAATTCTCAATTCTAGGACAAGGGATTCGAATCTAAGACCAATGAAATGAAGTAGAACTCTTACCTACACGTAGGAGAAAGGTTTGGACCACTTGAACACGTCCAACTCTCTGCCAAGGATGATGAACAACTCACAAAACTCTCACTACTCTCTCTTGAACTTAATTTTCGGATGGGATGCAAATGAGTGAAATGGAGGCTGAGTAGGGGCTATTTATAGAGGGGTAATTGCTCCAAAAGCTGCCATGAGGTAGTGGAAATGTGAAGGAACAAATTCTAACCCATAACCCCCGAATTAATTCCCTCAATCATCATCCAAAACCCCCACTCTCCCATGACTTCCATAGGATCCCCTTGGTGCCCAAGTTCCATCATTGAGCTGACTTTGTGGGACTTTACTACACCCAAAACCTATCCAAAATCATCCCCACACATCCTCCAACGTCTGAAAATCAAATTAGAGTCGTTTGGGATCGCCCACCACCGAATTCATGGCATGAAACGCATGGGGCGTTATGAGTTCGCCATAACAGCAGAGTGGCGCGCTGGTGGCGCGCTCCGCGCGGCCACCGCGCGGCCACCTGCTGTCGAAATTTTTTTTTTTTTTAAATATTATGATTTTAATCTCTTAAAAATCATAATATGAATTATCCGAGATTTTTGGGATAATTCGATACATCTATCCCGAGTCGCGATTATCCGAAATATTTAATTCCGCTCTCTCGGAATTAATTCGATTTCGATAAATAAATCAAATTCTTAAACTTTCGGATTTTAAAACCTGATGTCGATTTCTCGGGTATTACAGTCTACCCTCCTTAGAAATCAACTTCGTCCTCGAAGTTGAGTCGCACTCGGACTGATAGTAATACATGTAATGATTCGCACACATAAAATATTTGAGGTTTGAAAATTAAATTCTTACCTCGGCGTGCGACGACTCTCTGCGGGGTATCACATCCTCCCCCCCTTAGGACTACAGTTATGTCCCCATAACTGCTCACGAATCGTGTTGAAAAAGGTTGGGATACTTCTGCTTCATATCCGATTCCAACTCCCACGTCGCTTCTTCGGTACCATGATTAGACCATAGTACTTTTACCATCCTCACGGTCTTGTTTCTTGTGACTCTTTCTTTGACGTCCAGTATCTCGATCGGATATTCCTCATACGTCAGGTCATCATCCAGCTCAATCACATCAGTTTGCAAGACGTGAGTTGGATCGTGCACATATTTCTTCAGCTGAGAAACATGAAACACGTTGTGCACCCGTGATAATTCCGGTGGAAGAGCCAATCGGTAGGCCAAGGTACCTACACGGTCTAAAATCTCGTATGGACCAATGTAACGAGGACTCAGCTTCCCTCGTTTGCCAAATCGCATCACCCCCTTCATGGGTGACACCTTTAGCATAACCTTGTCTCCCACTTGGAATTCCAACTCCTGTCGCCTCGTATCGGCATAGCTCTTTTGGCGATCTTGTGCGGCCTTCGTCTTTTGTTGGACAATCTGGATCTGTTTACTCATATCTTCAATGAGCTGAGGTCCAACAACTACAGAATTTTCATCCTTTGTCCAGCATATCGGACTGCGACACTTGCGTCCATAGAGAGCTTCGAACGGTGCCATGCCAATACTAGCATGGTAACTGTTGTTATACGAGAATTCTATTAGCGGTAAGTGGTTCTCCCAACTTCCCTTGAATTCAAGTACACACGCTCTAAGCATATCTTCAAGTGTTTGTATCGTCCGCTCAGTTTGACCGTCGGTCATCGGATGAAAGGCTGTGCTCATCTTGATTTGGGTTCCCAAGGCTTCTTGTAATTTTGTCCAAAAATTTGAGACAAATCTACTGTCTCGGTCCGAAATAATATCATGTGGCACTCCGTGCCTTCGAACCACATTATCGATATATGCCTTGGCTAGTTGATCCATCGACCAATTGTCTTTCATTGGTATAAAGATGGCAGTCTTTGTTAACCGATCAACTATTACCCAAATTTTGTTCATCCCTCGAGGAGATCTTGGTAAGCCCGAGACAAAGTCCATGGAAATACTATCCCATTTCCAACTTGGGATCTCCAATGGTTTCACCAATCCCAATGGCTTTTGCCGTACTGCCTTTACTTTTTGGCAAGTTATGCATTTAGCCACAAAATCCGCAACATCTTTCTTCATTCTCGGCCACCAATAGATTTTCTTCAAATCTTTGTACAGCTTATCACCACCAGGGTGTACTGAATAAGGCGTACTGTGGCCTTCCTCCATCAATTTCTGCTTCAATTCCTCACACTTGTGAGGAACGCACCACCTCCCTTTAAAGCGAATACTTCCGTCATCGTGGACTATGAATCCTACCGCTTTTCCCTCGTCCATCTTCTCTTTGATCCTCTTGAGATTCTCATCATCCGGCTGAGCTGCCATAATCTCGTCAAATACGGTAGATTCAATCGTCACGGCATTCACCCTTTCTACCACAGTCCCATAATGGACTAGTTCAGTTTCCAACCTTGCTAAGTCCATATATAGTCCTGACGGTAAAATAAGAGTGTTTGTCGTGTGCTTTGCCTTTCGACTTAATGCGTCTGCCACGACGTTTGCTTTTCCTTCGTGATAGGCTATATCCAGGTCGTAGTCCTTGATTAATTCAAGCCATCTCCGCTGCCTCATATTTAACTCCTTTTGAGTAAATATGTACTTGAGGCTCTTGTGATCCGTGAACATCCGACACGTTCGTCCGTATAAGTAGTGTCGCCAAATCTTGAGAGCGAACACCACCGCGGCTAATTCTAGATCGTGCGTCGGATAATTCTCCTCATGCGGCTTGAGTTGTCGTGATGCGTAGGAAATAACCCTCTGGTTCTGCATAAGTACACACCCGAGTCCTTCTTTTGAAGCGTCACTGTACACTTCAAAATCTTCCGTTTCTGATGGAAGTATCAGGACTGGCGCTGTTGTAAGTCTTTTCTTGAGTTCATGGAAAGACTTTTCACACTCTGTATTCCATTCGAACCTAAATCCCTTCTTCAGCAGTTGGGTCATTGGCCTTGCAATCTTGGAGAAATCTTTCACGAATCTTCTGTAGTATCCGGCTAGTCCAAGAAAGCTTCTTACTTCTGTCTGACTCGTCGGTGCCGGCCAATCGATCACTGCCGATATTTTTGCCGGGTCAACCGACACTCCCTTAGCCGATACTATGTGCCCCAAGAATGCGACTTCCTTCATCCAAAACTCGCATTTCGACAGTTTTGCGTACAGCTGATTTCTTCTCAGAGTTCCGAGCACTTGATGCAAGTGTTTCGTATGCTCCTCATCGTCCCTTGAGTAAACTAGAATGTCATCGATGAATACGACGACACAAGAATCTAGCAACTCTCGGAAAACACTATTCATGAGGTTCATGAATACTGCGGGAGCGTTTGTGAGACCAAAGGACATTACGGTGAATTCGTAGTGCCCATATCTCGTACGAAACGCTGTCTTCGGTATATCCTTCTCGGCTATACGTAATTGATGGTATCCAGATCTCAGGTCGATCTTGGAAAATACCGAAGCTCCTCTCAGTTGATCGAAAAGGTCTTCGATCCTAGGTAGCGGGTACTTGTTCTTAATCGTGACTTGATTAAGACCTCTGTAGTCTATGCATAACCGAAGTCCACCGTCCTTCTTTTTAACGAATAGGACTGGCGCTCCCCAAGGTGACGTACTTGGTCGAATATAACCTTTTGATAACAACTCTTCTAGTTGTTCCTTCAGTTCTTTCATTTCTGCTGGCGCCATGCGATAAGGTGCCTTGGATACCGGTTCGGTTCCAGGTACCAGATCAATCGTGAATTCAATCTCTCGCTCAGGTGGCATCCCTGGAATATCTTCTGGGAAAACGTCAGGATATTCATTTATGACTGGGATCTCGTCGATCTTGTTTCCCTCATCGTTGAGGTTATGCACATAGCATGCATATAAGTGATAGCCCTTCCGTATGAGATTGTAAAACCTCAAGGCATTCACTACCTTAGCGTTTTTCTTTCGAGGCTGCATGTAATACACAACCTTCCTCCCTCGACTCTTGGCTAAGGAAATCTTCTGCTTCTGGCACTCAATAACAGCTTTATATTGAGTCAGAAAATCCATGCCTAAGATGACGTCGAAATCCCCAAGATCAAACTCAATTAGATTCGCAAAGAATTCTAGATTCTTGATTACTATCGGGGTTCCATCGTATCGTTTCAAACACGATATCACCTTGCCCGATGGTAATTGAATTCCTAAGTTAATGTTCGTAGGCGCTGGTAGATCTAAGGCAGATATAATCCTTGTAGATATTAAAGAACAGCTCGCGCCTGAATCGAACAAAACTTTAACGGGTACGCTTAAAGCAGTAAACGTACCA
Source organism: Hygrophila difformis (assembly GCA_030278955.1). Classification (NCBI taxonomy): domain Eukaryota; kingdom Viridiplantae; phylum Streptophyta; class Magnoliopsida; order Lamiales; family Acanthaceae; genus Hygrophila; species Hygrophila difformis. Next base: position 12,325,233 of record JAOANR010000004.1, on the reverse strand, counting down.
GTGATCACTTCTCCCTGAGCGGCCAAATCCGCTTGGTTGATCACGTTCAAGCGTCCCACGGCTCCGCCTTGATTTCTCTGCTGGTTGTGATTCTGGGGTGGCCCTTGAGCTTGCTGGAACCTTTGTCCTTGATTGTTATGCTGATTCGGCCCAGTTGGGTGATTCCCAGTTGGTCGAATCACTAAGTCCAGCCTCTTTTCGATTGTCTCCTCTCGAATTCTACAATCCCTTCTCAGGTGGCCATCTCTGCCACACCTATAACAAGACCCAGGTTTCGGGCATTCGCGCACCAGATGCGGAATGTTACATTGCGGGCATCGGGGTATGAAAGCACCCTGATTCCCAGGCCTCCGATTTCCATTCCCTCCTTGGTTGAACCCTTTGTTCTCAATTCTTCTCTGTCCTTCATTCTTTGCCAGGTCGTTCCCTCTTCTAAAGTTGTTACCACTGTTGTTGCTCCGGTTCCTCTTATCAAATTGATTCGAGCCCTTGCTCGACTCCCCATGGTCCTTGCGCTTCAGCTGTTGAACCCGTGCGATTGCCACTGCACGATCGTAAACAGCCTGCAGAGTTGTGTGCTGTCCGCCAACTAGAATCTCTCTGATGCTGAGGTTCAGCCCCATCTCAAATTTCTGGGCTTTGTCGGCATCAGTCGGTACCAATCTTGGAGCGAAACGGACGAGTTCCTTGAATCTCGCGTAGTACTCCTGTACTGTCTGAGTACCCTGACGAAGGTTGATAAACTCTTCGTACTTAGCCGTTTTCGTGCTAAGAGGGTAAAATCTCTCTCTCATCATCTCCTTGAATTCTTCCCAAAAATAAACTTGCTCGCCATCCGCTAGTCCCCCTTGGTGGTTCTGCCACCATTCATCCGCCTCCCCACTTAAATAGTACGTAGCTACTCTCACTTTCTCATTCTCGGGACATCTGACGGCGTTCAAAAGCTTATCAAATGTCCTCATCCAGTCTTCTAGCTTTGCGGGATCCTCTTGTCCCTCGTAATGGGGCGGCTGGTATGGGTTTACCATTGCCAGATAGTTAATACGGGCTGCCGGCGGAGGTACCGCCGCTTGGGCCCTATTAACTTCGGCGTTGCCCAGTGCTATGAGGACTTGCTCTACAGTCCTCAACCGTGCGTCTACAACATTGGGTACAGCGCCCGCCTGTCCTCCAACGTTAGGTGGGTTTGCACCCACTGGCCCATTTGCCCCGTCCGGGTTCAGTGGTGCGCCACCTTCGGCTGGTACATTAGGCCCATTTTCCCTTCGCGGTCTTCCCCTTGGCGGCATTCTGTTAGATAAGCACGCAAGGGTAAGAATCAAATTCTACGGTAGGTTAGTAGTCAAGTTAGTAAGTTCCAACATCTCAAGTACGCAGAATTCTAAAAGAGACGACGCAACAAAGGAAAGGGGAAAATGCTTCACTAGATCATTTAGGAAAAAAATTTTAAAGCAGCTACAATGGAAGGCAAATCAAGGTAATATGAAATACGGAAAGCAATAGATAATCCAATGATATGATGCGATCAATCTAGTAGATAATCGGGAGAATAGCCGAGGAGTGCCCTGTCATGCTCATACTCCCCATCGGAGTCAAGAGGTATCGGTGGGTCCACTACCTCTGCCTCTGGTTCCTCCTCATCCACGCCCTCAATATCAATATACATGTCCGGGTCCTCCTCTTCTTCCTCTTCCTCCTCAGGTTCCGGTGCATTGAGTCGGTTTTGAAGGTCAACAATCTCATGCTCCAAAGTGAACACACGTCCCCTAAGCATGTGGTTGTTGTGTTGCTCCTCATGAAACAGAGTTTCAAGAGCAGCGATGCGGCCCAAATCCTCCTGTCGAGCATTCCTCAATTTCTCCAACTCTTTCTCGATACCTTGTACATGGTCCTTATATGCACTAACCTCATCACGGCTATGTCTTAACTCATGCATGATGCTAGTCATCGAACATAGCATATCGGTCATCATATTAAAAAGCTTTGGGTCGGCCATCTAAAAAAATAAATTTTTAACAAATCAATATCTTGCACATTTCAAGCACATACGTTAATGCATATGCACCCCCCAAAAATAATATTTTGAGACTTGTCAAATTGTTGAGATATATTTTTCCATGGGTTTTAAAATAAATTTCCTTTCCATGGAAATAATATTTAAAAAGCTTAAAATAATATTTAATATTTGGGCCTCTATATTGGGCCGAAAAATAATAGCTTTTAAAAATAAATATTTCGGGCTCTGATACCACTTTGTAACACCCCGGATTTGGTCACCCAGGCCGGGACGCTACCGCCACACCCTTCCAAACAAGACCCGATTAAATCGAGCTTATTTAAAAGGATGCTAAGGCTTAAGTTGCATCATTGACTTAAAAATATTTAAAAAAAACCATTCAAATAAGCCCGAAGTTTAATCAGAGTATAACACACATAATAATAATAATAATAAGCAGTGCGGAAGCAAAAATAAACAGGGCCAAAACATGCGGCCAAAACCAGAGTCTAAGTCCAATGCATAAATTAAAATAAATAAAATGCGACAAGTCTTCTTTTTAAAACAAAATGGAAATCCCATCCCTCCATGCGATGCTTACTCTGCGAAATCTGAAAGGAAAATAAAACAACATATCCAGAACTTACAAAGTTTTAAAAACCACATTTTATCACTTCATAATATTTCCACATTTCCAGAATCCATATTCTTCAAAAATGAGTAACAATCGACTCATAGTTCATCGAATAATCAAAATAGCATTTACCGATTAAAAATGCCATTATAACAGTTTCTGAAATCGCATTTAAAAATGTAGTAAAAGATTTTTAAAAATTCTGGAAAAATTACAGTAGCTAGAAAACATCAAAATAAGCATTTTTCATAGAAATAGCCATCTCAAAATTCGGACTCTAAGTAGGTCATTTTAATCCATTTCAGAAAGCTATTGAAATTCAATTCCTCATGCTTCAGTAAATCCGACCACAGTGAGTTCAAAAATTCATAACAATTTAATATGTGCTCCATAAATCATGAAATTTTACAGGGATAATCTAGACACATAATGGAACAAATTTCATGAAGACATCAAGTGCTAAAAACGATCATAGGCGAGGGTGATTCGAACAACAAAACTGACTACATACATACATTAAATCTGTCAACCTATGTGCAGCAAATACCAGATCGAATTTGGGTGACCAAAACATGTCCAAAAATTATAAAAATTTACAGAGAGCATCTTTAGGACATTAGGAACAAGTTTCATTTTGGAAGGTTCTTCTAAAAATGTACGGATCATGGTCGAATTCACAGAACAATAAGATTGGTCATAGGAAAACCCTATTTGACAGATTTTGTCAATTGAAAAGATAAACCTATATCTCGAGTTATACTCAACCAAAACTCCTAAAAATCGACGTGCACAATACTAACTTACTTGAGATGAGTTTAGGATCGAAAATCTTCTTGGAGGAATTCTGGAAAACGTCCAACTCGACCCCAACAATCAACACTTCTACCGAATGCACCTATTATGGAGTTGTCGGAGGAAATTCTCAATTCTAGGACAAGGGATTCGAATCTAAGACCAAGGAAATGAAGTAGAACTCTTACCTACACGTAGGAGAAAGGTTTGGACCACTTGAACACGTCCAACTCTCTGCCAAGGATGATGAACAACTCACAAAACTCTCACTACTCTCTCTTGAACTTAATTTTCGGATGGGATGCAAATGAGTGAAATGGAGGCTGAGTAGGGGCTATTTATAGAGGGGTAATTGCTCCAAAAGCTGCCATGAGGTAGTGGAAATGTGAAGGAACAAATTCTAACCCATAACCCCCGAATTAATTCCCTCAATCATCATCCAAAACCCCCACTCTCCCATGACTTCCATAGGATCCCCTTGGTGCCCAAGTTCCATCATTGAGCTGACTTTGTGGGACTTTACTACACCCAAAACCTATCCAAAATCATCCCCACACATCCTCCAACGTCTGAAAATCAAATTAGAGTCGTTTGGGATCGCCCACCACCGAATTCATGGCATGAAACGCATGGGGCGTTATGAGTTCGCCATAACAGCAGAGTGGCGCGCTGGTGGCGCGCTCCGCGCGGCCACCGCGCGGCCACCTGCTGTCGAAATTTTTTTTTTTTTTTTTTAAAATATTATGATTTTAATCTCTTAAAAATCATAATATGAATTATCCGAGATTTTTGGGATAATTCGATACATCTATCCCGAGTCGCGATTATCCGAAATATTTAATTCCGCTCTCTCGGAATTAATTCGATTTCGATAAATAAATCAAATTCTTAAACTTTCGGATTTTAAAACCTGATGTCGATTTCTCGGGTATTACAGTAACAAAATCTTACAGTACGATATCATATTGTACCGAAAATTACAGTATACCGAAAATTTCGGCATGCTAGATATTTTTTCATTATGATATGTGCGGTTTTATGGTATATTCGGTATTTTTTCCCCAATATATGAACGTAATAAAAAATATATTTTCAATAATAGAAAATGTCTAATAATTATATACTACCTCCGTTCCTTTTTAAATGACACGTTTTGACTTTTGTTACTGTTCATTAAGTCAATTTGACTCGATTTTTTAATACAATTACATAAGATAAAATATAGTCAAGTGTGATCTTGTTGGATTCATCTAATCGCATAGATTTAGAATATCAAATTTTCATAATTTTTACTTGTATGGAATTTAAGTTATTAGGGATTAAAAACGTGTATTGGATTGCGTAAAATGTGGGTCCGTAGCATTTATTTAGGAACGGGGGAAGTATATTCGAAAGATGATGTATATAATAATATAATTCAATTATTTTTAAAATAAAACTAATAGATAAACCATATTAAACCATCTTCTTTTATCCCTGATAAATATTAAAATAATATTTTTATTTAATTTGAAATTATATAAAAGCAAACAAAATTTTAAATATAAGTATTAAGCATAATATTAAAACTCACAATTTGTTAAAAATTTCATCTTCAACACATTTTTTTATCCTAAATTAATTCATCTTCATCATATATTAATTTGAGTCCCCACTTGCTAGTGATATGAGATATTACAAAATATAATTATCCATGGCTAAAAATTGATATTGACTTTTGTTTATAGTCATAGCAAAATAAACTGAGAGTGGGAACTCACTCATTTGAAATCGAATAGGGAATTTGGTTAAATCAATTGGGCTCATAATCATTCTATGCAGCTCTATATTCCTAAGAAGCATGACTACGCAGCTCTTATTCAACTTTATTACATGATTCGGTAATCCAAAACACTCGATCGTGTTTAGATATTACCATGAATAGGGATGGCAATGGGTTCGTGTCAGAACCGAGAACTGAGCAAGATTCGAGCTTGTGTCGGGTCATGGGCCTTATAAAAATGGACCCAGAACCGACCCGTTGCCTAAGGATGGCAACGGGCCCGGGTCAGATCCGGAACCGAGCCCTGTGTCGGGTCTGTGGTCTTGGCGGACCCAACTCAGACCCGACCTATTGCCATCACTACCCGTAAAAATATTTCATCGTCATTATCTTTGCTTTCATTCTCTTAACAAATTTTGTTAGAACTGAGATATATGTTTTCATTTGCAGACATGCATTTTATGATGTAATCATTAATCGTATTAAACATCTCATTGGTCGGGCTAGTATAGCATCATTTCTGAATTTTAAATGTTGGAATTTATACTTTTATATATACTTTTAAAAAAATGTCACTATAGGATCACCCGCATAGTTTATAAAAATGTCATTTGAAAAATGTCAAATCTGATTGTACATCTCTAAAGATCAATACTAACTTTACCATCACCAACATCAAGTATTCATTTTGCAAATTCCTATAAATTTCATTGAAATAACATTTCTTGTGTATCATGAGTTAATCGATGTTAATTACATCTTAATACTTTGAGTCCTCTATTGCTAGTGACACGAAATGTTGCAACATATAATTGTTCATGACTAAAAACTGATTTTGGAAGATAGAGTCCAACATTATTTAAATATTGACGTTAACTTTTGTAAATAATCATAGCAAAACAAATTACAACTTGGAATTTTCTCCTCTAAAATCAAATAAGGAATTTGGTAAAATCAGGCGGGCTCATAATCAGTCTACCAAATAAGAATTTTCTGTTTTCATGATTTTCCAAAATTAGTGTAACATGAATTGTATGGTTCTGCATCTTAATTACTATCAACTTGCTTCCATTGCATAATTTATTTGATTGGTCTATATTTTTAAGAAGCATGACTATGCATCCCTCTTTCAACTTTATTTCTTGATTCGATAATCTAGAACAATTGATCATGATTAGATATTTCGGTGAAAAATATTTCATTGTCATTATCTATGCTTTCGTCATTTTGACAAATATTGTTAGAGCTGAGATATACCTTTTAATTTGTAGACATACGTTCTGTGATATAATCATTAATCGTATCAACCATCTCATTAGTAGGGGCTAGTATAACACTATTTTTAAAAATGTTTGGATTTAAAATGGTAAAATTTATGTTTTTGGAATATAGAGTACAACATTCTTTAAACAATGGAATTGAATTTTATTTATAGTTATAGCAAAACACACTTCGACTGCGAATTATCTTCTCTAAATTGAATGGGGAATTTGGTTAAATCACACGGGCTCATAATCAGTCTATCAATTTCATCCCAAATAATGAACATTGTTTTAATAAGAAGAGAGGTTAAATCATTTTATGTGGTAATTGTTTTGCATATAGACTTCTCATCGTCATATACTTGGACTAAGATTTATATTCCAAATATATTCCAAAAGATTAATTCGAAAATAAAAATCAACTCTTTATTGTTCAAAAAATGAAACAATAAAAACCTTTTATTAGTTTTTTTTTGCCAAACCCTTTATTAGTTAAATAACATGACTATTTTTGAAAATATTCGAGAACTACATTTCATCCGCTACATTGGCGGTTGAACCTTCATATCGACTCCGTTTTTTAGTAAAATTATGCAATAGTGATGCAATATTAAAAATTGATTTAGAAAGTAAAAAACAACTAAATTAAAAATTGGTCATCCTAAATATTGATATGATACTATTTTTAAAATATATTTAATTTACCACCTTTTTTCATATACATGCTGGGAAATGTTTGCATTATTTGTGCTGTTAGCTCTCATTTTTATCCTTATATTTTTTTTTTTGCGAAAAACTAAAAACTAAATCACGAATAAAATAAATCATGAATAAAATAATTTATTAGACAAAATTAAATATTAAAATAAAGACAATAATTGAAAAAAATGAATGAATAAATCACGAAAAACTGAAAAGTAAGAATTACATATAAATTTAAAATTCCGAATTTTTTAGAAATTAAAAATTGTGGATATAAATTGGAAATTTCAAATCTTTTTAAAACTGAAAATTGAGATTTCCATATACACAATAATATATCTTATTTTTTTGGGTGACACACAATAATATATCTTTAACATGAATAAAGAAATAAATAAAATATAAATATAAAATTCAATGTTAAAATAAAAATAAATTACTAAAACTTGAGAGACAAACTCCCCATAAAAAAAAGATTACGTATTGGTAATAGATGGATTGAAAATCTAAAATTTAAATTAAATAAATAAAAACTGAAAAATTTTGGGAATAAAAAATGCAAACAAAAAAAAATAAAAAATAAAAATGAAAATTTTGAAATTTAAATCTTTGAAATTGAAAATGGTTGGAATTCCATATAAATTGAAAATTACAAATCTTTTAAATACTAAATATCTTGATTTTTATATCTACATTAATATATCTTTTAACATAAATAAATAAATAAATTCAAAACTATAAATTATTAAATCAAAAATGCAAAAATCTATAATAAAGAAAATTTTGAAATTTGAAAGGAGATATCTTCACTAATGGTTTTACAAATATATAGATGAATAAATAAATACATGCAAAAATCTAAAATTGGTAAATTAAACATTACAAAATAATATTGATAAAATATAAAATATAAAATTTCAAATTTCAAATCTTTTTAAAAGTACAAATATTGTAGAATTCCATATATATAGGAAATTCCATATATTTCAAGAATTAAAATTTATAATGAATAAATAAATAAATAAATAAAATAAGAAATTTATAAATCTAATTTAAAATTTAAAAATGCAAAAATAAAAAATAATAAATAATTAATAAATAATAAATTCAAAAATCTATAAAAATTGGAAAATTGGAATGGAGACACCACCTAAATTATAGAATAGTTTGTTCACTAATGCTTTAATATATATATAGATAGATTACTCCATCCATCCCACTAATTCTGTCTCACTTTTATTTTTGGTTCGTCCCACTACATTGCCGCATTTCCCTTTTTCGAAAAAACATACTCCATAAACATCAACTAAAACATCGCATCAACTAATTATTCCGTTTTATCACAATAATCCATTATAACTAAAATATTGTGCCCAAAAGTTGTACATTTTTACTATTATTCCTAAAGTTTTTAAAAAATATTATTTATACTTTTTTGTTATCTTTTCATCATTTAAAACTTATATTTTATTACGTAATGTATTTTAAATTTTTGTTGTGATTAGTTTTTATGGACTAATCCATAATTTTATAAAATAAATTTTAATTATAATTACGTTTTCATTATCTGTTAATTTTTTAAATATTATTTTAGTCCATAATATTTTCTCTAATTTTTTCTTTTCCATAGTGATTATGAAAAAAAATTGTAGTTAATATTTTCATTTAAATTAATTAAATTAAATTTTTATTATTTTTTAATTAATTATTATTATAAGCCTTAAAATCGAATTTATACTCCGATACCAAGTCTTTTAGGGGTATACTTCTTATATTCTTTTATAGTACAAATTATTTTTTAAAAAATTCTATAACAATTTACTCCAAATTTCATATATATTTTTATTTTATACTGAAATAGATGAGTATTACTGGATTAAGGATATTATGTCTAATAATTAAACTATGATGTGTTTTTATCATTTTTTTTATTTTTTTTCTTTTCTTCTTTAAAAAGAAAAAAATATGTAGAATTTGTTTAGAATGGTATAAAAGTTTTTTAGGTTATTAGTCATTTTACATTAATCAATATTTTTAGGGTCAATTTAATGTTTACATAATATTTTCAATGAAATATTTTTATTTAAAATATAATTATTATATTCCTTATATTGATATATGATTATATATTTTTAACATAAATTTGTAACCTAATTAAATTTATTTAATAATATTATAGTATTAATACTTTTAAAATATTATATATACAATCAAATAATTTACATATATATTTATAATCAATTAGATCTTTTTAAAATATATATGAAGATTTTATCAAGATTTTATTATATTAATAGATAGATTTATTTTCTAAATATAGATATTGATGATGTGTCCGATGATGTGTAATTAGTCTGCAGATTACGTGTAAACTTAAGAACCGTTTTTTTTTTTTTTGGTGAAACAGCCTGAAAAGGCGAGCAAAGGAAAACAAAAACAAGAAAAAAGAAATGAAACAAGAAAATAACAAACAAAGGAGGTGCTAAGCACCCCACACTACTGCTTCACTCCACGATCAGGCCCGAGCAAACGCCATGCCCTCCATATCCCTCCCCATCTGTATCGTAACCACATCTGGCGGGAAGGCCCATGTGGTGTAGAACTCCTCCGATCGAGCAGCCAAGTTAGCCAAGGCATCCGCCACCTGGTTGCCCTCCCGGAACTCGTGACGCACCCGGCAAGCTGTCATCTTCCTCAATTCATCCTTAGTGTCCTTGATCAGCGGCCAAAGCTCATGCCATAGAGAGGCATCCCCATTAATCAAGCGAACCGCCTCCAAGGAATCCACGTAACAGACATCCACCTGAACACCCATCTCCCTTGCAAGAACAAGGCCACGCCACACCGCCGTGAGCTCGACCTCCAGTATAGTCCGACCTCCAAGCTGCCCCCCACACCCTCCAATCCATGCACCCCCATTCTGCCGTAATACCACCCCAAACCCACTACGACGCTGCTCCCTCATCACGCACCCATCCGAGTGCATGCAAACCCCATGCACATCATCATCTCTCCATTTCACCAAGCGAACAGTTCGGTCCTGCCGCCCTCGCGCAACCTGACGGCCAATCGACGCCGCCACACTCCCCGCTTGAAACACCAAAGTAGAGGTTGGTGTGCATTTCCCTCGAAAAATTCTTGCATTTCTCTCGCACCACACAAGCCAAAGAAAGGCCAAAAACCGAGCCCCCCATAACGCCACTGCTGCACGCAGCCACTGCCGGACCTCCGTATCTGGAACGGCCAACACCATGTCCATATTAGCAAACCGCCCCTTCCTCCAAACTTCTTTCTCCCATCGACACGTGAATAGCGCATGGCGCCAATCATCGGCGTCCTCCCCACAGACAGAGCATAACGGAGAGGCTGCTAACCTTCCCTTGAAGCGCAACTCGTTGCACGGAAGTGCTCTTTGACATAATAGCCAAATCAATAGAGCCTGCACAAAAGAGCATGTAATGACTGATTAACCCTTTAAAATTAAGAAGGATGAATTAAATTTAATAAGTACAAAAGAGCCTGCACAGCTCAAAAAGTATTCATAATTTATTATTATTATTATTATTATTATTATTATTATTATTATTATTATTATTATTATTATTATTATTATTATTATTTTCAATTTTAACTATCAAATTCCATCTCGAATCAGGAAAGCAAATGTCAGTTGGTGGTCCCTAAATACGAGATCTGTTACCTGATGTTCAAACACGGAGTTCAAGCATGTACTTTGAACCCCCATTAGACAGTTCAATAGTAATAATCCAACTAAACTAAAAAAATAATGCAGAAACATAAAGAGAAACAAACAGGTAGACCAGTTCGGAAGAAACCCACATTTGCGGGATATATAACAATCCAGGAGAGTTTACTAAGTTCAAACACCGGGTTCCAAACTGAACTTTGGCAAACAGTCAGTCCACGTTCTCTCAAGCGGATTATTGATTAACTAGAACCCCCTTCTAGCATAGATCCTTCTGATCTATGTTCAATTCTTAAGGCCGCCAGCCTTAAACTCCCTTGACAAGTCCCCTGTGATATTGACTCCTCCTTTAATTCACTTTGAAGCACGGTATGACAAATGGAAAAATGCCTTGAATGATCTCCTTGATTGAATTGAACTTTGTCGGATTCAATCAAGGAAGTTTGTGTTGGTCCCAGTTTGTTATCCTGAATTATGAGTGTCGTTGTGCAGTAGCCAGAACTACGCGGGGATGAGCAGTGTGCGTGCAGAGTGTTAAGCGGAAACAGAAATCAAGAACACGAGATTTGTTGACCCGGTTCGATCCAACGGTTCTACGTCTGGTGGATACCAATCCAGGATCTATACTATCACTTAAAGAAACCTAGACCTAAAGAACAATCAACCAAACAGACTCTAACGAACAAGTTTTATACCACTTTGCAGAATGACTTTCGTCGGGACTCACCCAGAACACGATCACCAGACAGCAGTGTCCGATCTAAATTCAAGATTGATCTGTCTCCAGAATCTTGAATCTCCAGTGTAGAAGAACTCTTGATCTTCTCCTTCATATGTCCGTGGTCCCTTCGCAAAGGCGACCTCCAATAGATTGTCAAGAAAGTGCTTTCTCCAACAAGAACGACTTGTCGAAGCAATGTAGAACCGAACCTTGTGTTTACAAAATGATCTCTAAAATGTAGAACAACTCACAAGGATTTTCTTATCTCTCAAAGAATGTAACCTATCAAATCTTGGAGTGTGAAACCGACTAAATCGAAATTATGAAAACTATGGAAGTGAAAAATACAACTCGATGAATGAATTCTAATTACAATTGATCTAAAACCAGAGAGCATAGATCAAGAATTCAGCTCAAGAACGCTGTAGTCGTAACCGCTGGGGAATTAAAAAGGTTGATGGTGTGATGTTTGAAGAACCAAAAATTATTAAAGAAAAGGTCGTCTCTTTTTTCCAGGGTCTGTTTACCTCTTCAGCGTCTAAGATTTTCCAGGTGGAGGAAATTGGCATGATGAGAGTGGGGGATGTCGAAAGGGAATGGTTGGTGAGGAGGTTTGAGGAAGAGGAGGTACGATCGGTGGTGTGGGACTTTGATGGAAACAAAGCTCCGGGGCCGGATGGGTATAATCTAACATTTTATAAGAGGTACTGGGATATTCTTAAAGGTGATGTTATGGCAGTCTTCAGGGAGCTGGAGGTTGAGGGGCGAATGCCTAGGGAGTTTGGCAATTCATTCATTATTCTTATTCCAAAGGTGGATAATCCCATAGAGTTAAATGATTTTCGATCAATATCTCTAGTGGTAGCATTTATAAAATTGTGGCGAAAGTTTTGGCTAATAGAATAAAGGTGGTCTTGGGGAATGTGGTTGGGCATGAGCAGATGGCCTTCATGAAGGGTAGACAGATTTTGGATGGGATTTTGATTGTGGCTGAAGTGATTAATTCAACTCAAAAGTCTGGGAAAAGGGGGTTTGTGGTTAAACTCGACTTTGCAAAGGCATACGATAACGTTTCTTGGGACGCATTATTTAGAGTTTTGGAAGTGTTGAATTTTGATGAAAGATGGAAAAGGTGGATTAGGACTTGTATTACATCGGCATCGGCTGCCATTTTGATCAATGGGTCTCCTACCAATTTTTGCAAATTACAAAAGGACATCCGACAAAGTGATCCGCTTTCACCCTACTTGTTCTTGTTGATTGCAGAAATCCTAAACAGGCTGCTGCATAGGGCGAGAGAGATAGGGATGTTAAGAGGCCTGGAAGTGTCGGGGGGTGGTCGGATTATTTCGCATTTGCAATACGCCGATGACACAATTTTATTTTACGAAGGGGAAATAGAACAGTTGGTCCTTATCAAAAGAATCCTCTGTTGTTTTTCATTAGCCACTGGACCAGGAATTAACTATGGCAATAGTTGTATCTATGGGGTCTATTGCGAGAAAGTATTGGTCGGACAGGCAGCAGAGATGATGGGGTGCAAGGTAGGGTCGTGGCCTTTAAAATATTTGGGAGTGCCAACAATGGTGAAATATTTGGAGAAGCTCATAAACAGGATTGGAATGCGGCGGCTGAAGAATCTCCAATGATGTACAAAATAAGGGTAGCAATGAATACAAGAATATTTTACTCTTTTCCTTCATTGGATTTTTTCCCATTGGATTTTTTCCTAGAAAGGTTTTTGTAACACCCCGGATTTGATAACCCAGGCTGGGATGCCACCGCCACACCTCCCAAGCAAGACACGACTTCATTCGAGCTCACTTGAGAGATGCAAGGCTAATGGTATTTCAAAAATAATTTAAAAATAAACAAGTCCGGAAGTACTTATATTTAAAATAGAGTAGTAATCATCCATTTACGAACAAAATCAGTTTAAGCCTTTGTGTATGTAGAATTCTGATTTCGAAGAGGCAACCCTTCAATGCCCACCAGATCTTCGAGGGATTGGCCTTGAGTCCAATGAAGTCTGATGATATCTTAGAATTACAAAAAAAAAAAAATTAAAAATTCTTTCTACTTGAAAAGAGCAAAGGCGCAGAAATGTGTACACACCAAGACACCCATCTCCAAAATATAAAAAATGCAAATATGTTGAGGGCACCCTGAAACTTTTGACAATTTCGTCACACGAGTATTTTTAAAATATCCCAGGTTAAATTTATTAAATGAAAAGAGTTATGATTTATGGGAAGGTGTTTAAGGATATATTTCACTTTTTATTACTCATGTGAGAAACTTTGATTTCAAATGGCGCGATGAAAATCCCCGGCCATGAAACTTTTGACAAGTTCCCGCTACATGAGTATTTTCTGAAAAATAATAATCCTGGTGTTCAATTTTATTTAATGAAACCAATTTATGAAGGCGGAGTTGGGATTAGGGATATATTTATAGGTTTTCACGTTTTTATTTACTCGTGTTAAGAAACTGTGCCCCCGAAAGCGCACGGAGTCAAAAATTGCAGTATTTATAGTAAGTACCGGATCGTTCACTGGAGGATGTGCGATGGAAGCAGGGCCCACGTCGTTTACTAAGATTTTCCACTCGGTTACTCGATTCAAGTTTGTGTTTGATTATCAACTACTTGACGGAATTTTAAACTAAGCTATGAAAGCAATTAAAATAAAGCAGATAAAATTATTCTAGAAAGCGAATTAAATTTAATCTAAGAAAGCAATAAAATTATTCTAAGAAAGCGTTTAAAATTATTCTAAGAAAGCATATTTAAAATGAGACAGAAGGGGCAGGAAGAAAATAATAAAAATTGGACAAGATTCAGATAAGACACAATTAAACTTCCATTTTGTTACACAGATCTTTGTTTGGGATAATCCATCAGTTAGCTAACTCTCATGTTTTCTATACTGTGTTCCCTTTAACAGACAGGTACTTACAGTAAGAATTTACATGCCTTAAGACAACAAAATCTAAGATACCACAGATATAAAACTGCCCCCGCGCAGAGGTGTGCTATTTATCTGTGGTGGACAAGCAACACCCGACAAATCATTTATTGAAGTGTCAAGTACTGCTATCATTCCCCCATGTCACACCCAAAGATTCTAATCAAGCCCTGAACTATCCCTTAACTATCAGTCCTAGTAGCAGTTACACAACTCTCAATACAACCGAGTGACCTCTAACGAAAGCATTTAAAAGAAAGCGATAAAGAAAGCATTTAAAATCCTATCACTCGGAGGTTTTTGAAAGTCTGACCCTGGTAGTAAAAGAAAGCCCCCAGTCAGAATGACTGGGTGTGGATCAAGAATTCCCGGATCTCGGTGAACCGCTCGCAGTGTTCACTTCCTTCCGGGTGGTTATGAGATACAAACTAATGAAACGAACTAATAAATTAGTTCGTTCCGGATGCACTCACTCAGGACTCAAAAATAGGCTTTGGCAGAAGAGGATAGCAATTGAAAGGAACTCAACCCTACCTTAGAAAATAACCAAGGCCCACATGTTGTTCTTCTAGTATTATCTATTACACCTCATCCGAATCCAAGTGGACTCTGAGTCAGTGCAATATTTAATATAAGATTTCCAACATACAGCAATTTTGGAGAATAATGATGCTTGAAAATCATTCCCTAAACAGGTACTAAATTCTCAATTAAAACACATATCCTTTTAGTCTAGGTGAGACCTAATCGCTGACTCTGCTTCTAATTTCCCAAAATCAACCCCCAGTCGAATGTGAATTAGTCATAACTGTGGAATTTATCCCTTACTCAGATCCGGATTTTATAAATGATTTTTTGTTGGAAATTTATTATAAGACATCTGATTTAATCAAGACTTCTGTGTCCAAGGGAAGGATCCCAAAATAATTAGACCACAATATTTACATAATATTATCATGCATAATTTTATAGAGAAGTGTAAAATTAAATAACCCAAAATATAAAGTGGGTTTAGACAGAAGTTGATACACAGAGATGAAATAGCCAGAGATGAGAAGAATTTATTTTGGCTAAAAAGATGGCAAAACGATTGGGTGGACTGCAAACATCTGCTTTCCAATTTCCCTCTCATTTGGGTGGAATGGTTTTAGACAGCAGAATAATCTTAAATGACAGTGGTCGCTGTCATTCAGACCCTTACTATCTGTGAATCGGAGAAAAACCTACATGTTCTTTCGCTGTCTTAATTACTAGACAACATTGACCTATGTCGTCTAGTGTTGGCACAGTTTGAGATTCGGGTTTGAAATTAAGATAAGAAAAATAAAACTGTATCCGGATAGGAGTCAGCTGAGCAGCTATTATAATCCCGGATGGACGAACCGCCAAGGCTTCCACCGACCACTATCCGGACCATGCAAAATAACATCTAGTAATTAATATACAGACCACGAGCTAGTTTATCCGTGTGGGAATACTCGCCAACATTAGTCTGTTATATCTCTTACTAGCTGTTTCACACAACACGGAAAAGACAAAGAAAATATTTTTGGGTCATCTTGTATGAAAGACATTGGTTTCTCATGCAAGGTTATGGAAATTAATACTCTTTATGGTCTAAATAATCACTCATTCCATAATTAATTAATTAATCACAGTCCGGATTATATACTTAGATCATTAGAGTTTAATTTTTGTAGAAGAATCTTTTAATGGAAATTGAACAAAGTTCTTTATATCAATTTAATCATGGGTTGAGATCGTTGGATTTTAACCTCAAAATATTAAAGTTCTTTATATCAATTTAATCGTGGAGTTGCGACGTGATGCAATACAATATAGGAGATGCAAATTTTAAAAATATATGCATAAACACTTTAACACTATCCATTTTTAGATCTAATGTACTACAACTAAAAGTAAAATAAAGAAATAAACTACCTAAAATCTAAACTAGACAAGAACAGAATACTAAACAAAATAAATAAAGCAAAACAGGAACTACTACTGAATACAAACTATGCTAGCATACCAAAATTAAAATAAAACCTACACTAAATCTATCAAGGGATAAGTGTTAAGTGTTGATACATTTATTAAATCTAAATAAAGCATTAAACCTAACTAAAAATAATAAAAATGGTCAAGTGACCAAAAATGCAAAAATAAAGCAATAAATATTATGGAAATGATCCATAACAAATTTTTGGTGGAACATTTTCTTTATAACATCAAAAACCAAAAATGGGTTAAACACACCCATTGATTAAGTGTTTTCAACCCAAAAATACAAAAAAATATAAACTGAAAAATAAAAGTGAACACTAGCTACACTAATTTATTACAAAGCATAAATTAAAATTAAGCTAAAATCTTTGTCTACATTACATAAAAATAAACTGAACTATCTATTCTAACCTATTTTTGGAGAGCACAGTGGTGCCTCCATGAACAGTAAAAAAACTAAGTGTAGCTAGGTTACTGTTCAAGGGGAGTAGGAGGATATATTTATAGAGAGTGGAGAAATAAGCCCTAGGCCCATTCAAAGCCCATCCAGTCGCTAAACAAATATGTCTGTCGCGGAACAAAATCTGGTTCAGGACACACTTTTTAGCTCCAGGATGACGCGCAGGAGGGGGCGGGACTTGGAGTCCAGGGGGAAAAGGACGAAATTTCTAACACTGCGGGAGCTGAGGTCCTGGGTCTTTCCAAGCCTTTTGACATGTGGGAAATTAAAAATTGGATTGCACATGGAATGGCACGTGACCTTGTCTCCGCTGCTTTAATTCTCTGTCGCGGAACTCACTTGTGGCGCGATACCCCGTGTCGCGGGATTGTGCCTCGCGACAGGGTCTGTCTTGATACTCAATTTTATTTGTCTTTAAATACCCCAGTCCTTAAGCTATTTTTCATGTCCCTAGAGGAGCTGTCGCTAGCCATGGCCTCGCGCCAGGGATTTGTGTCTTGAGCCCCTCTCACAGTCCCTAAGCAATTTTCCTGTCTCTAGACTCCGTGTCGCTAAACATGGCCTCGCGACAGGGATTTTGTCTAGCGCCACCGGGGTCCCGAGGTCCGGATAAATTTTATCTCTTTCCATTTACTCTCTCTCTTTATTTTCTTTCTCCTTCCTCTCTCATTCCATTTTCTTTCTCTTTCCCTCTTCTTCTCGCCATTTTCTTTCTCTTTCGTTTCTATTTCCAGTTTTCATTTTCTTCTTCTTGTTTTCTTCTTTCTCCCATTTTTTCTTGTTCTTTTCTCTTTCCAGTTTTCTGAAATTGAGGATGAGGTTGGAGCATTGGTGGTCGGCGGTGGATCTGGAGAGGCGACGGCGGCGTGCGGCGCTGGTGGTGGACGGAGCTCTGGACTGGAAAATTGTAACACCCCGGATTTGATCACCCAGGCCAGGGCATTACCGCCACACCTTCCCAAGCAAGACGCGAACCATTTCGAGCTCACTTGAAGATGCTAAGGCTAAGTTGTACCAATACTTAAAAATAATTTAAAAACCATTCAATAAGTGCCCGAAGGTTTAAATCAGAGTTAAGTCTAACATACATAATTTTAAACAGTGCGGAAGCTAAGGGCCAAACACGGCCAAACATGAGTTTGGGGATTCATAAAAGAATTTAAAAACAAGTGCGACAAGTCTTCGGAAATTCCCATCCCAAGTGTAAATGCCATGTGCTAATCTTCAACATCTGGAAAAAAAAAATAGAGACAACGTATATATCAGTACAACGGTACTGAGTAAGTTAGTATATAGCATAACAAAATTTAAAGTTTTAGAAGAGTAATAAAAGATAGGAATTTTAATCTTTAAAGTAAGCGAGAAAAGTAACTTACGGAAATTCTTTCTCTTTACCAATTACATCATTACCAATGCTCATTTTTTTTTATCGAAAACAACCATTCTTGGGGAATCAAACCCGCAAGAGCTCAACCACATCCTTTTACCATTGTTCATTATGATCGAGGACATCCGTCCTTGGGGAATCGAACCCGCAAGAACTCAATATACATCCTAGGGAATCGAACCCATAGGAGTCAACAATATCCTGGGGAATCGAACCCACAGGAATAACATACACCTTGGGGAATCGAACCCGCAAGGCAAGTGAAAGTAGCGGACCCTATACAGACACACTCCGGAGCCCTAGGTAACCCATACGGATACACCTAGGAGTATAGACTCATACAATCACGCAACATAATTTCCTTGGCGCCGTTTTGGCCACCAAAAAGAGGGGGCGGCCCAACGAGCTCACGCCAAGTGCAATTACCCTCCAAAATTGGGCATCTAACTCGATCAAAACTCACAAAGTTTCAAAATCCACATTTTAATCATTACAACCCATGTCTACATTTCCAGAATTCATAAGATTCACTAAAGAGTAGCAATTGACTCATTAATCATCAAAACATACGAAACCAAGTTTACCGGTAATGAACACACCGTAGCAGTTTTCAAGTTCGTACTAGGAAATGTAGTAAAACTTTGTAGAAAATTCTGAAAATTTTACAGGTGCTAGGAGACATCAAAATAAACGTTTTTCTCAGAAATAGGCCTTAGCAAATTCGGACTCTAAGTTGCCCAAAAAAAATCATTTCAGAAACTCATTTTCAAAGGGTGCAGAGATCACTGTTCATTCGACCACAGTTTGTTTAAAAATCCATAACAATTAGAAGAGTGATCCAAAAATTCTGAAATTTCACAGGAATAAACTAGACACAGAGATGAACAATTTTCATGAAGAAACTAACCATCAAAAACGATTGTAGCTAGGAGTAATACAGACTACAAAACTGAACATGCTATGAAATGGAATCTGTCATCATGCACTTCAGAAAATACCAGATGTTTTTTCGACGCTCAAATCAAGTCCAAAAATTATGAAAATTTACAGAAATCATCTTTAAATTGTTAGGAACATTTTTCATTTAGAAACGTTTTGCCAAAAATGAACGGATCCAGACGAACAAAGATGAACAAAATAAACTATACGGAGGAAACCCTAATACACAGATTTGGCAAAGATTGGATTTCGAGTTGTAACTCGATGAATACTCAACCAAAAGCTATAAAATTTGAAAGGTACAACACTAACTTACATATCAACAGAGTAATGTCGAAATCCTCCTTGGTTTGCCTCCAAACTTGTCCGGAACAGCCCACTCTTCCCAGATCTACCGAACAAATCCTATTTTGAGGTGTTTGGAGAAATACTAGATGTTAGGGCTTGAAATCCAACCTTATGATTAAGGATTTGGATTAGAACACTTACCTAGATGTAGGAGGATGGATTGCAACCCTCCAAACTCGACCAAGACCCCAAGAACAGGAAGAACAAGCCTCCACTCTCACCAACACTCAACTAGTTTCTGATTTTCGGACTAGTGAATTGGGAGGAGTTTGGTGGGTGAGTTTGAATAGATTTAGGGGTGTGCAAGACTTTAAGGGCTGCCTTGATGAGTCTTGGAACTCTTGGGGGCTTAATGACAGTCCAAACCTCGTAATTACACCCCCCCCCCCCCATCACTCCCCATTCACCCCACTTCCCAACATGATTCAATTAATCTCACATGGTATACATGTATCACCTATTTCCAACTTGAATGAGAGTTAAATGCACTTAGAATTTATCCAATGCATCTCACAACATCCTATAATGACTGAGGATCAGAATGGGATCGATTGGGAATGGAAAATCTCGAAAATTGGAGTTGAAAACGCGTGCAACGCATGAAGACACCATCCTGCCGCCGCCGCCGCGCTGGTGGCGCGCCGGCGCGTCGCCGCCGCGCGGCCACCTGGTCGCATTTTTCTTCTTTTTTTTATTATAATTTTAAATTCTAAAAATCATAATATGGAATTATCCGAGATCGTTGGATAATCCGATAACTCTCTTCGAGTTGCTGTCGTCCGAAAATATTTAATTCCGCTCTCTCGAAATTATTTCGGTTGCAATAGTTAAATCCAATTTTTTTTTTGGATTTAATAATCGATGTTGATTCCTCGGGTATTACAAAAATGGAGGGGATGGTGAGGTGGAGAAGATGATGATGGTGGAGCTGCGGTGCCGGAGGTGGTGGTGCGCGTCCGATTGGCGTCGCCGGAGATGGGCGCTGGAATCTGGACGGAGCCTCGGGGGGTGATGGAATTTGTGGCGGCGGCTATGGCGGCTGCTGCTGTCGGATTTGGGGGTGATGGTGGCGAGACAGAGGCGGGAGTGATGGGATGAGAAAGGTGGTCGGAGCGGCGGCAGTTGGATGATAATGGTGGTGGCGACAATGGAGTTGGTGTCGCCGGAGTGTGTTGGAATGGTGGCGGAAGCAGGGGGTTTTGGGGGTTGAAAAATGGAGGAGGGTTGCGGGAGTAGGTGGCGGAGGGACGGCCGTCGGCCGGCGGCGGCAGTATGTTAGGGTTAGGGTTAGGGTTAGGGTTAGGGTGTATGGATTGGGCTTGGGGTGATTGGGCTAGTTGGGCTTGATGAAATGGGTTGGAAAATGTGGTTGGGCTAGGGTGAAAGTTTGGAATGGTGTTTGGGCTTGTATTGGGCCAATGATGGTAGTGGACTGATTAAATTAGAACACCTGCAATTAATTGAAATTGAAAGTGATTAGTGGACCAATTAATTTTTAAATTATAGCAGAAAACATAAATAAAAATAAATAAACATAAAAACTAAAAATATATACATCAAAATATAAAATATAAAATATAATGAATAAGGATATTTGCTCCACTTGATATTCTGTTTGTGTTCCGTTTAATGGATCCGTGTTCCACCGAACAGATACTACCAAACCATAATTATCAAATGTGGAATTTTTAATATTTTTATCATGTTTTTGGATTTTTTAACATAAATTAATAAAAATAACAATATTTTTGTATTTTTCAATAACAACTCATTATTTATACAAACTTGCATAAATCTGTTAAATTCAACTGCTTTCTTATATAAATAAGACCGGAATGCGATCAAATGTCCGTATTAGACACGGAAATAGATTGAAAATAATGGTCAATTTTGGCCATTATCACACCCATTTAAAATATAATCATTTTACCCCTAATTAAATAAAAGAGAAATATGTTGATGATACATCCCATGTGATAAGGGCAACCACTAAAATCAAACCATCACCACACATTCCACCCACTTGAAACAAAAAGAAGGGCAAACCCAACGCCAAAAACCGAAGCCAACTGGAAGAAGATGCTCGGAGCAGGCCCTTACAGACACAACGGGGGCGCAACAGGAGGAGGAGGCGGCGGTGGTGGTGTAGTTCCTCCAAGAGGTGAGCATTTTCTTCAAAAGAGGTTTATGGATTAGGTTTGAATTTTTTAACACAATTTTAAGTTTAAGTTATGAAATCATTTATATATGTGTTGGCATGTAATTAGGGAACATATTGTGCAAATATTGGGTGTTTCATTGGGTGTTCTTGACTGCGAATGATCGTCGAACCTGGAGAAGGAGGGTTGCTTGGCAGTACATAGCAAACGACTACCATTGGTTGAATATTAATGTACAAATCATTCACCACCGACTAAATTCCTTATAGTGCGGGTATAGTTGGTCGTTTTTCTTTAGATTGTGCAAAAATAGAATTTCACATTTTCGGCAACCGTTG
Source organism: Hygrophila difformis (assembly GCA_030278955.1). Classification (NCBI taxonomy): domain Eukaryota; kingdom Viridiplantae; phylum Streptophyta; class Magnoliopsida; order Lamiales; family Acanthaceae; genus Hygrophila; species Hygrophila difformis. The sequence continues at coordinate 12,303,054 of JAOANR010000004.1, read as the reverse complement.
GAATTTTTATCACAATTTTTCCACCACTAGTGGTCGAAAATTCATGTTACCCACGACCACTAGTGGCCGAACGCGTTCAATCGAGCAACAAATCAGGCAAATTCGAAATTGAATGCTAATCTACCTAAATAAACTGAAAATCTAATCATTTTCACCACAATTGCATGGGAATCATCTCTGACCATGTTCTCTTCCATTTCGATGCTAGATGGAACCTATCTACATGTTCTCTTTCCTCCAATATTCTATTTCTAATGGAGTTATGGTTTTAGTTTGAAGAAGGTGAAGAAGAAAAAAGTGGTATATGTCTCCAAGAGTCTACTTTACATATGTGATCAACATACTAACTCAACTGATTAAGGACATTTTGAAATTCTTTTTTTTCGAATAAGGGTGGATGCCCCTAACATAATCTGCCTGCACATATCCACGCTCAAAGAGCAAAACTTCTAATATTTTTAGATGCAAATTCATCAACTAAGTCTTTCGTATTTTACTAATTTTTGAATGGAAAAATGTCCATTTTACTATTTAGGACTTTATTTCATTTTAGGAAATATAGTAATAAAAAATGGGCCCCAATTTTTTGGAGCCCTTTACGCAAGCCTACCTTGCACTAGGCCTGAACTAGCCTTGAACATTAGACACTTTTAGTTGTGGAACACCTTTGTCATCATCTCACTATGTCAATCAAGTATTTGAGACACCTTTGTTGCTCGAAAGACAAATACTAATTGTGACACCCCATCCTATGTTACCACGTTGCTCTCAGCATGGTATGATTTTAATTTTGGATTTTATTTTGGCTTTCGTAACTACTTACCTTGCGTTTAAAAGAATGAAATATTGACTTCGGGGACGAAGTCATTTCTTAAGGAGGGTAGAATGTAATACCCCAAATTTTTATTATACTCTACCGACAAGTAGTATTTTATTTTTATGGGATTATATTCTTTTTATTATTTTGAGGAATTATTTTATTTTTGAACTTACTAAAATTTTACTAAGAAGTATTGTGCATTTTAAATTATCTATTTTAGATAAATTTGACTAATTAGAAATGGTTATGAATATTGGTACATTAAATTTTTAATATGGTTTTATTTTGTTTGAATAGTTAAAAGAAAAACAAAAGAAAAGACAAAAAAAAGGAAGGAAGAGTAGGTGACGTAGGCATAAAAAGAATAATAGAGAAAATATATATATATATATATAAGCGGTGGACACGTACTGTATAGTTTTTACATATATATTAAGTAATATAGTAATAGTGTATTAGTAGAGTAACTCTTGTCCCACATCGACTAAGTAATATCTTGCATGGCTATGCTACGCCTATATATAGATGGGTAAGGGTACACATTCTTTCACCCATCAAAGCTTACGGATCATGAGTAGTAGCTGGGAATGTGCTGAGGTCTGCTAGGTGAGTCGGTGTTAGTTAAAAATTTGCGGTAGAGTAAGTTTCATGTACTCTTCTGTAAGTTTCCTATGCTTTCGGCCCTTGTTGTTTTTATAAGCTTTCCTTATCCACTTTCATTAATTTTTTTAAGTTGTTTTTGTTTGGCTTTCCTTATTTATTAAGGTTGTCTTTGCCTTAGTCGTAGGCCTTTATTTTTGTTCATGCTTTAGTAGTTGGCATTTATTTTTCATTCTTGCCTTACTAAGTAGAAGGCTTTTATTGTTTCTTATTGGCCTACAATATCCGTTATCGCTTGTTCGTTCCTTGATTATTGTTTATTTGTTAGTCCGGTTACTCCTCCTGCATTTGCTTCCGTCGCGTGTTTCCCTTTCCCTTCGTTCCAGTTGCCTTTGATTTATGTAGACACTCGGTATGTAAATAGCCCATTGATTATATGCCCTAACTACGACAACATAGGTTATAGCCATCCCGCCGAGAGGTTTAATGGCATATTATAGGTGAGACCAATTCATTGATGATCTTTGTTGAATCTGGTAAGGTAAGCCCAACTTGTTATTGAATCTTTGGCCTTCGAGCACCCTTGAAGGGTAAATATCTATTGATTAATAGATATCAAACATGACTAAGGTTGACTTGCCGTGTGATAGCCCATGTTCAGTAGCGCTAGAAAATGCCATAGGAAGTGACCCCTGATCGAAATAAAATTGGGTGCGACTCGAGATTTAGTCAGGATACCGTTATATTGGGGTTCATTCTGAATCCCTCTAACATGCATGCAACCATTGAGATGGTTAACTATATCAAGACAGTTTCCCTGTTGAGATTTTGGGTTGCGAAACTAATATTTATATTGTCGAATTATTGGATATTGATTTGAGATTTCTCTTATTATGTTGTCCATATTGTTGAGTTCCTAGTTATGATCTGGAAGTACCCTTGTTCTGTCTATAATTGGTTGGTTGTTTGTTGATTCCGAGTATAGGGAACTTACCAGCAAATCCGTGCTGATAATCCTTCTTTCTTTATTCATTTTCCCTTCCAGGTTAAGATTAAAGATTGACATGGGAAGGGAGCACTACACCTGCATATTTTCTGCAAAGAATTTTCATTAGTTTTGGAAGATGTTGGACTTTTGACAACGCTGCGTTGTGATTTTGGTATCTTTTGTATAATCTAAAAAAATGATTATTATCCCTCACTGTATATTGTTTTGAGAAACGATGTTCATTTTAATAAATTATTATATCTGTTATCTTTAAGTATTGTTGTTCAAAATGGATAATTGTTATACTCATTTTAGCCTTAGAATCTTCTAAATAAGCCGACGGGTCAGATCGAGCCTTATTTAGGAGGTGTGGCGGTAACACCCGCGAGTCGGAAAAATTGGGGTGTTACACTAATAGTCTAATGACATCTTTTTCCATAGCGATTTCTTTGATTTCCCTTTTCATTGTAAAGGAATGCAATTTGTTACATAGAAAGAAATTACTATAATATTCTATAATATTCTGTTATTGTATTTAGATTAATAAATTGTTGATTTTATTTATTTTTAAAAAAATAAAGCCGGTTAGATTTCAGAGATTGTGTAGAAATGGTTCTAAGTTGATATTTTGTTAGTGTATTTAAAATGCTGCTACAAAAGAGGGGTGTCCACACCCTTATAATGCATGATTCGTTTCCATCTTCAACTGATGTGGGATGTTACAATCCATCCCCTAGGGGCACAGCGTCCTTGCTAGCATACCAGCCTGAATACTGGCTCTGATACCATCTATAACGTCCCAGTCACACCCATTTGTAGATATTGTCCACTTTGTACGAACCCCCCTAATAGTTTTAAAACGCGTCTATAAGGGAGATGTGTTCATACCCTTATTAGGCAAGCTTCGTGTCCCATGTCCATCAACATGGAGTGTTACATCATAATTCTATGTTTATAGATCCAAAAGTCCCAAAACTCAAAATGTAGAGAGTTAACTTACTAGGAATAATGTTTATTCACTGGAATTGAAGCTGGAAGTCTTTGGATCTACAGAAATTCCTCATGAACACAGCTACACTTCTGATCTTTTTCCATGGTTTAAGAAGAGAGGTGAGAAAAACATCATATTCTTCGAATCTAAATGGAAGAAATGAATTATAACAGAGAATTTACATCAACCTGTTACTAGTGTGGGCATCGAAAATGCCTCTTTGCTCGAATCATTCCTGAAGAACACTCAAAGCTCTTAAGAACTCACTAGAATACCCTAGTTTACGAGAAGTTTGAGACACGGGGAATGATTTTGACGAATTTGGGGGGTGGTGTATGACAAACACCGCCAATAACATCCCCCATCATTACCTTATCATAATTTCACTCATAATGGCCGGAATCCAACCTTTGCAACTCCGTTTACTCAAACCACACAACCTTGTCCCATGTTGTGGAGTTGACGGTGTTGTCAACTGATATATGGGATGTTTTAACAATTTGACATGCATTCCTAGTAATCTAATGAATTTCCTAGAAGTCCCATAACACAAGTTCATACAGCTGTTGGAGGGCATTAAACAATGAAATAATGGAAGAAAATGAGTTGAAAACTTCCAACGTGCAACAGCCTGTTGCTTGGTGTCATAAGGTGACCGTTCCGTCTCGACATCACCCGTGCGGCACCTCGGGTTTCCTCGATACTCTTCGGACACCCGAGGTTCCAGCCTTTCTCATCTCCGATGCTTCACTGGTTTTGCCCTCCCGTGGGCTCATCAGGGGAACGGGATCAGCTCCCAACCAGTGTGAAACCCGACGGTGCGCCTATCCTCTCGATAGACTACCGCCGTGGTCCAAACGTCCTTAATATTGATCCCTCCCGACATTATGCGCAACCAGTAAGCATCTCGCTCGTGCCGGACCGACATCGGCTCACATTCTCCTCCAACTAACTCGATGCGCGTACTCGTGCATGCTGGGGAGGCCCGCTTCTTTTTCCCTTTCTCTTCGAGGGTTGTGTGCAATTCCTATAGTCTACCCACACAACGTAGCATGCCTCCGACTTAGCCCGCATTATGGCTATCTCGTGGCCTCCTGCCTAGCCGCCTGCCTGACTATCGGACTTCTTCCCCATTCCACCCACTTGTGTCGAGCGCATGTCGAACTTTCACTGTTGCCTGCTTTTGCCCTCTTATGAGCGTTTGGAAAGCTTCCCGCTTGATCCACTGCTGACCACCCATAATGATAGAAGCTTTACAATAGGCTTTTACCTAAGCTTCCTGCCTACCCATCTCGTCTCACGAGCGCTTGGCCACCCATCTCGGTCTCATTCTCATTGGGTGCCTGCCTACTCTCTCACTGAACAAACGCTTGCCCCTGTTGGATACGACTTCATGCCTACTCTATTCACCTCTGTGATGCGAGCGCTCGGCAAGCCTTTCGCCTTCGGCACACAAGCTTCTCGCTTGGCCCACTGCTCAGCGAGTACCCGTCTTTTCATCCCTCTCTCTTCGAGGGTTGTGTGCGATTCCCGTAGCCTACCCACACAACGTAGCATGCCTCCGATTTAGCTGCAATCCTGGTGTCTCTGGCCTCCTGCCTAGCCACCTCTACATGACTATCAGAATTCTTCCAGCATTCCACCCACTTGTGTCGAGCGCATGGCGAACTTTCAGTGTTGCCTGCTTTTGCCCTTTTATGAGCGCTTGGAAAGCTTCCCGCTTGGCCCACCGCTACTCCGACCACCCCATAATGATAGAACCTTGACAATATGCTTTTACGTAAGCTTCCTGACTACCCATCTCGATCTCATTATCATTGGGTGCCTGCCTACTCTCTCATTGCACAACCGCTTGCCCTTCGTTTGATAAGGTTTCCTGCCTACTCTATTCACCTCTGTGATGCGAGCGCTCGGCAAGCCTTTCGCCATTCGGTACACAAGAGCTTGGCCTCATTCAAATCTATGCGTGACAAGAGCAAACCCACAGCTAGTACACATCTGGCTCTGATACCAACTGTCACGGGGTGACCGCTCCATCTCGGACATCACCCCGTGCGGCACCTCGGGTTCCTTCGATACTCTTCGGACACCCGAGGTTTCAGCCTTTCTCATCTACGATGCTTCACTGGTTTCGCCCTCCCGTGGGCTTATCAGGGGAACGGGATCAGCTCCCAACCAGTGTGAAACCCGACGGTGCGCATATCCTCGATAGACTACCACCGTGGTCCAAACACACATCCTTAATACTAATCTCTCCCGATATTATGCGCAACCAGTAAGCATTTCGCTCGTGCCGGACCGACTCTGACTCACACTTGGGCTGGGCTAGAACATGTGGGCCTCTTCCTCGTTTTTGGACTTTTTTACTCATTCTTTTTGGGTTTGGTTTAGGGGTTGTCCTTGGGTTTTTTTTCCTAACTCATTTTAACTTCAATCTAAGTTGTGTCTATTCAAATTAAAATTTTAAATTTTGGTAAATAATTTTCGAGCTATAATTTATTTAAATAAATTATTTTCGTATTCTCATATTAATTATTTCGGTATCTTATTTGAATTAAAGAATTATTTTCGTTCATTCGGAAGTAAATTATTTTCTCGGATGTTACAGAAGTATTCAATATTTATCTAATTTAAAAAATGATAAATTTGGATTTCGATAAAGAAGAAAATGACAAAAATAATTATCTAATTAAATCTAAATGTAGAATTTGACAAAAGGTGGAATGAAAATAATTTATAGATGCATTTTTTTTTGGTAAACATAAGTGGGGATTTAATTTTATTTTTTTTGGCGTAGCCGAAGCTATAAAAGAAGTGGGGGTTCCATAGATATTGCTCTTTCGGAAGTTGATGCGCAATCCTGTTGCCAAGGTCAGGCAACATAATATTCTTTTAATCGCCAATACCTGCCCGATCTCCCCTTCGCAAAAAATAATTGTGTCGTCCGCATATTGGAGGTGTGATATCAACGGACCCCCCTTACCAGATTCCAATCCCGATAACAGCCCCAATTGGACAGCCTTCTCCATCAGTCTTAAAAATTTCAACAACAAGAACAAACAAGTACGGGGATAGTGGATCCCCTTTTCGTAAACCTTAATGCATTTTAAAGAAATTGGTAGGTGACCCATTAACAAGGACAGCGGCAGAGGCTTTTGTCACACACTCTTTCGTCCAGTCCAACCACTTAGCCCCAAAACCCATTACCTTCATGAGATTCAATAACGCGACCCAAGACACATTATCATATGCCTTGGCGAAATCCAATTTAATAACAAATCCGCTTTTCCTGGCTGCCTGCGTTGTTTGGATAACCTCTGCTGCTATAAGTACGCCATCCAAGATCTGTCTACCCCGAATGAAAGCCATCTGAGACGCCCCCACTAGACCATGTAATACGCCCTGCAGCCTCTTGGCCAGCACCTTTGCAACGATTTTATACAAGCTTCCCACAAGTGATATAGGCCGATAGTCACTAAACTCTGTCGGATTATCCACCTTAGGGATTAACGTAATAAAAGAACCACCAGCTTCTTTGGGTAATATACAATCTCGGCTGAACCTGTGGAGGGCAGTAGTTTGAGGGAGAGGTTTACAAGGATTTACATGCTAGCAATTAAAAAAGAAGGGGCAGTAGCAGATTTTGGATCATGGATTGGCATAGAATGGGAGTGGAATATTAGACTAAGAAGATCCTTATTTGATTGGGAAAATGAAGTTTGGAGTGAGTTTGTGGGAGCTCTTAACAATATCAGAATGAACAGATTTTTAGATGACCGGGTGGTGTGGGAGATAGAGGGGAACGGTCAGTTTTCCGTCCAGTCCTGTTGGTACCTTCGATCAGGTCTGGAAGGGAGTGATTTGAAGCGGTTTTGGTGCAACCTTTGGAAATTGAAAGCCCCTATGAGGGTGAAGATGTTGGCATGGAAGGTAGTCAACGGTGCCTTACCAGTACGGGAGGAATTAGTCAAGAGAGGATGCATATCACAAGACAATGCTCATTGTATATTCTGCTCACAGGAGATTGAGACTGTTAACCATTTGTTTTTAGATGCCCGGCCGTGTGTTCACTGTGGCATGAAGGAGCGGCATGGTTTGGTGTCAGTTGTGTTATTCCAGGGGATGTGGTGCAACTTATGCTCTGGTGGATGGGGTGTGAGACTCAGAGGACATAGGGAGGCTTGGGGTGTGCTGGGGCTGGCAATTTTATGGTCTGTTTGGAGGTGGCGTAATCAGGCCATTTTCAAAGGCAAGCAGTGGGAATTGCCCGCTGTGGTAGAGGAAATAAAATGGCAAGTTCGGCTGTGGTGGAAGATGGCATGGAATAACGTTGATAATGGGCAATGGAGTTCGGTGGACAATGCTTGGGCTGAGGTACCTGGTTGCGGACAGGTGAGGAAAAAGGCTACAAGGCGAGGACTGATTTGGATCCGACCGGATACGGGTTGGTGGAAGATAAATACGGATGGGTCTTCTCTTGGCAACCCCGGGCCGGCTGGAATAGGAGGCGTGATTAGAAATGCGGATGGACAGGAGATTTTCACTTTATCCGACCATATTGGGTGTGTGGATTCGACGAAGGCAGAACTGACCGCCATTAGCCGGGTATGTCTAGCTCTCTTTCGTGATCAAGGATTTCCATTGCCAAAAATTATCTTCGAATGCGATTCGCAAAATGTGGTGAAATGGTTGGATGACCCCGGGGGAGTTCCCTGGCGATTTCACGAGCTTGTTGGTCCAATTGTTACACTTATAAGATGCGCGGGGGAGGTAAGATTTCAACATATTATGAGGGAAAGAAATAGTGTGGCAGATCAATTGGCTAAATCTGGGGCTGCGGGGGGTGAAAAAATCGAAGAGTGGCATTGATACACGGGGATCATGTTTGTTGTTTTTCTATTTCTATTTTCTCATTTCTGAGAGGAGGTTGTTGCCTAGTCTCTGTCCTCGAATTGTTTTCTTTTTGTTGCTTCCAATCAGCATGGGCGGGTGTGGGACTCTGTAATAAGGGTAATGATGTGGTGGAAATTTAAGAGAGGGTGAAAGGGAGTATGGCTAGGAGTGGCATGTTTCTGGTTTTACTACAGCTTGGGTAAGCAGCTTTTAGTAGTAGAATTTTGTAGGTGGCGTTATTTTTCTTTTTCAGGTTTTAACAAAGTGGGAGTGGGGATGCAAAGAGGATGGAATGCAAAGAGGATGAACGTGTTATTTGTTCAAGATACTTACATGTTGGAACCATACAGGCGAGCTGGTGACTTCCTGATTATGCAGGGGGCCTTGACTATAATCTAGTGCAATTCTCATGTCAAAGAGGAATGAAGTTTGTTAATCCTGAGGGCGATACTGCTACACAAAGGGTGTTTCTACCAATTAGCTGAGCCAAACTACATTTTTCCCGGTGAGATCTGACACTTCGCTTCCTAAGGTACACATTGGTGATATTATTGACATTCTTGAACTTGCTTGATCATACATATCGAGTCTGCATCTACTCAATTTCAGTGTATTGAAGGTAAGGGCTTTGGTCTACCCCGTTTGGTGTTATCTCTCCCACACTCTCCTTTTCTCCCTATGAACCATGGTTGAGTCAAATTTTTACCATATTCACCTTTATCTCACATCTTGCCTGAATAAATAAGCTTTCTGCCTGAGTTATCCGAGGCTTTGGGATGTCTCAGGTAATGGTCAGGTTTCACTTTTTGAAATTCTTTGTGAGGAACAAACATGGGGGAGACACATTTAGTTAGCGAGAAGAGAACATGATTGAGACACATTTTTCACCATCCTTTCTATTGGATTATTGAGAAGTTGTTTTCATGTCAGAATCTCTTGACTTGTTGCTAGTGTTGGGTTGAAAAAAAAAAAGGCGTTTGAAAAAAAAGAGAGAAGAAAATAATAGCATGTTTGGTATTATTGTAAAAAAAAAATTGAAAGAAGAAAAAGCAATACTTAGTACAAGGGGTTTTTCTGGAGATTTGGTTGAGGGGTAGTTTTGATGAGGTTGGTGCATGTTGTAGAGAGTATGGGATTGAGCCTCTCGGTTTTATGGACAAGCGTTGTCAATGGTGCTAGATTTCTACGGTTTATTTTCTTTTGGTTGATAGATGGGATGAACATATGGTGGTAACTGTTTTTATATTACTTGGGTTTGGAACCCCAGGCTGCGGAGCTCCGAATCTTTGTGAGAGTTTTCTGTGTCGTCCCCCACCCCATTCCAATCTGATCCTTATCTCTATCCTATGCCTTTTTTCCCATCCTTTTGCCCTTTGTTTTTTTTCCCATCCTTTGCCCTTTGTTTTTCAATACACTGTTTTCAAGTACTATGTAGGGGAGATGAGTATTTTTCAAGTAAGTTTATGGGATTGTTGATGTATCCACCATCCCCATGGTTGCTACCATTTCTGAGGGACTCTCTACTGGGATGGGTGCTGTGTTTTGGTTGATAGATAGCTATGTGTTTTCTTCTGGTGAAGTGAGGCTTATTGAAGATTTATATAATTCTGGATTGGATTATGAGTTTTAGATTGTCAGATTTCTAAAGGATACGGAAGTTATGATTATGTTTGTGGATGCTGCTGTTACAACACTGCGATGAATCAAGACTTTTGCTGCTTGGTTTCGTCTTTTACTGTTTCCATTTATGAGGCCGATGCGGATGTGGAACACTTTGGAAGCCCACGGCTGATGCGGAAGCGGCCTGCTTTGCTGCTAATGGAAGCAGCTGTTGCCTTTTTGCTGCTGTTGTCGATACATAGTTTTGAGATGAAGATGGAGTTGCCCTCTGAAGTTTGTCACCCAAAGCCAAATGATACTACTTCCAGGATGCTGTCACTTGATGTTGCTATTGATGTTTTCTTTTTGTTTATTTTTGCTTTAGTGAGGTGATTTGGGTATTGGCTTGTTGCTAAGGATCTTTTTTTTTGGGCTCCTGTTCTTTCTGGCCGGAATGGTAGGGCCGTAGGGGCTGCACTGCTTTGTATT